>OX352301.1:30992950-31550247 GCA_947086415.1 Pammene aurita
AGAATAACTTAGAACTTCTTTAAATGATTCAGACTACCAACCTAGTCAAAGATTCTTTCAACTGATACCGATAAAATTATGTATAATATTACATAATAGAACTAGAATAAAATACCCCGCTTTAATAAATAACTAATCGATAAAAGTACGGGTAAATAATTATTTATGAAATTATTAGATAGGCTTACTAACAAGATGAGAGGTTCATGCATATTATATTAAAGATTGACTTGAAGAGCATGAAGCTACAACTTACACAAATAACGTATAAGCTCTCTCCTTCAAATATTTTTGGCAATTAATTATATTATAGGTACAACTGTGTTGGGATTGTGGTCGTAAATAAAAGTTCACACACGAGGTTAAATAGTCTATATTATATCTACACAACTTTAATTAACTTATCTAAACGAACACTTATAAATTAACACGTAAGTCAGGAGAGATACTATCATGAAACTCGACTGAAGCTTAACGCGGAGTCAGTAATTATTACAAGTTACTCGGAGTATCGGTACTACACGAGCTGGACCAGTGAGTCGGTCCAGGAAGACTTGTCGCCGACAAGTTGTCGGTTCGACAGTTGGGTACTAACTGACTAATGTGTTGCGATCCCTCTGGCTCGTTACCTGGCGAGCTCAGGGGGCATCGAAGTACAGGGCCGATAATGGCCAGCCAGATGGCGAGATGTTCTGACGCTACAAGCAAATATCTTTATTATCCTAAATAAGATAATACTAGTAAACAATAAAACAAAATAGAAGTACCGACAAAGAAACAAAGTGAAATTGCTAAATCCTAGGGTAATAAACCAGATAATTATTTCAAAAGAATTTATCCATAGTTTTGTCTGAGCGTACCGACAAAACAATAACACACAATACAAAATAATAGTGTGCCGGCATGTTCAATGCAACAGATGTATCCTAAGGTGATACCTAGAAAAGACCATACTGCTTTTACGTTAATTGCTAAGATCGTGCACATGTTGCCCGTGCATATTTAAAATACATAATTGTAAAGCATCTTGGTTTGGGCGAATGTAGGACACAGTCGCTACATATTTTTGAATTTATAAAGTCTACGGTAAAAAAACCAAAGCAAAGATCGATAACTTCATACCTACTAAAAAGCAAGTATACATGGAAGCAAATCCTCTAAAGTTATTCAAATGAAGCAGAGCCACAGTATTCCGAATAAATGCATACTGAATTTGTTTACGCTCGCCGAAAACGGAATGGAGATAGACCATACTTCTGTATTTAAATTCGCTTGGAATCTACATATTATTGCTTCTAGTGATAGCTCTGTTTCTTTGTTAAAATATCAGTTTCGGTTTGTGTTAGTGCGGTTTTGGGATTGCCTTAGCAAATGTTTGATTCAAAAGTTGATTTATAATGATTTCGCAATATATAGCGTAAAAGTGCCTTTGTAGCCTTCCTACTGAATAAATGTTTGAGTTTGTGTATAGATATATAGTTGCTCAAGAAGCATGACAGGATTGGTTACTTTGAATTTTGATATTTAATGAATATTCTATCCTTTTATAGTTTTTAAATTAAAGTTGAAATATAAATTTGTTAAAAAAATTATAGGTATTAAACTACTTACTACTACTACATTTGGCAGTCTCCAGACCTCAGTGACTTTTCAGAATCAAAATCATTAGAATCATTAATTTTATTCGTGATAAACATAAATTTCATACAAAAGTATAAAAGGACTAAAGTTTACGTACATATTAACGAGGAATATATGACAATAGATTTGATCTGCCTTACAGATACGTCCGGCGCAGTTTGCAGTTTTTTTTTAATAAACCTCCAATAGGGGAATCAAACAAAAAGTCTGCCAGAGATCTTCACATTCGCGCCTAATTCCTACGTTATGGCTTTGTCCACTGGAAATATTTGCCAGACAGATCCGACAGAAAGATCTGTACTCGTAGGCGATGTATCCCTAGCTACTCAATGACAACTTATTGTTGAGGAAACTTATAATAAAACAAAAATGCTTTGCTTTGTAAATAAATTAACGGATTAATATTCAATAAGCTAAATACCTACAACAACCATTAGCAAAAGAAAGTGGACGGACAATATATGTCATAGTATAATAACAATATTATGACAACATATAATATATGAGCCGTTTTATTGTTTATTCCGTACAATATATTGTGTTGATTAGTACACAATAATCTTAACCTAACATAGAATTTATCCTAACAATCAAGAAAAACCAGAATAAATATGTACAACAGAAGCTTACGTTATACCGAGTCAATTAAGTATATTATGATCATAATTTTTGTTTTAAATATCAATTAGGTTTGGACAAGAGCGCCCTAGATATAGGTAACCTTATAAGCGAGATGTCCTTCCACGGGAGACGAATGCTATGTGGAAAGGGTGGTTAACCTTTTATTTGCGTCTAGGGGCACACTTGCCCAGACATACGTTACAAGCGAAAATTATTTTTATCAACATGTGAGACTCACCAATAAAAACAATACTCTCATCATTTCCACAAAAACATTCACAAGCAAAACACTAGAGTAAAACCCAATGCTTCAAATTTACAAACTAATATTAAAATATATGCAAATTCCGCGTGCAGTTCGGTGCGCGGAATGTAAAGTAGCGTCTTGTGTCACCTGAGTTTGTCAGAGCAACTCTAAGCTCGGAATAATTGGCTCCCTGCTGCCGAGCCACTATACGAACCACTAGTTGGTTATTTTTGGAGAAGGAATACCAATTTTGATAAATATTGAAAATCAAAATGTTATCAGTATCACAAATGCTGCATAATCTATTATTTTATTTTAATTTGTGTAAACACATTAACGATATATTTAAGTAAGGTAACAGTGATATGGAAACTGAAACCATAAATGCTGATAGCCAAATTATAAACAGAAGTTGGCCAGAAATAAGAAATATAACTGACGCTATAGATATATTAAAAAGGGAAAAATTAAGTTAATATTAAAATAAATTGAAATCGTTGAGAACGAAGTCACAGTTAATTTTCAGGTCCAAGATGATGCTGCAGACCTGCACGGGCTCTCGCAGCCAAGCCGTGAGCAGAGTGTGCGCAGCAGTGGCGCGGGCACTCGCCAAGCACTCTGCTCACTATATCAAAATGCCCTGCAACGCCGCAGAATGGGAAGAAACCTGTCGGCTTTTTTACGCGTTGCAAGGGTTTCCGACTATAATTGGGTGCACAGATTGTACGCACATACGAATTAATAAGTGTGGCGGCGAAGCCGCCCAATACTATATCAATAGAAAAGGCGACTACTCCTTGAATGTCCAGGTAATAACTATTATTATAAGTACCTGCCTGATATACATTACAGTGCATGATACCAGTTACTCTTTTTGGTGCCTACATAACATAAGTATTACAATAAACACTATTATCAGGTTATTATGCTACGCGGACCTCAAGATATGCGACGAGGTGGCACGATGGCGCGGTAGCACCCACGATGCTCGCATTTTTAATGAGTGTCGGCTGAAAGAGCACTTCGAAGCGGGGGAGTTTGGAGGAAAGAGGCTCCTAGGGGACTGCGGATACAAGTTCTAACCCTACCTCTTCACACCCATTTTGAGACCCCAATCCCCCTTCGAGGAGCGCTACAACTAGGCCCACATTGCGACGCGCAACCCCGTAAAGCGCTGCTTCGGGGTGTGGAAGTCGCGCTTTCGGTGTCTGCTGCAGGGCATGACGGTCAAGCTGCAGAATGTCAAGACTACGGTTATCGCTCTGGCAGCATTGCACTATATTGCCATCGAGCACAACGATGATCTTCTAGGTCAAAATATCTACCTTCTTTTTTAATGAGAGAACTACTCATTAAAAAATAAGATAGAAGAGTATAAAATCGAAATAGCGAAGCTCACTAGCATATGTAAATCGACTGACAAGAAAAAAAACTGCCTCAGAAAAGCAAAAGCATAAACAAAAAAAATAGGTTTTAGTCGAACACCTGAATTGAAATTATCACAGCAAATAGAGCCAAAAACAATGATTTAAGAGGCAAATACACATAATACTATGAATATGTGGGCATTAGGGCAGGAGTCCAGCAAGGCTCCGTTCTCTCGCCTACACTCTATTCGTTGTTCACGAACGATATTCCTAGGCACCCGCGTGTCGAACTAGGGTTGTTCGCGGACGACACCGCGCTCTTCACGACGCACAATCGCTACATTCTTGTTCGGAAATACCTCCAAGAGGCAATCAATGGCTTAGGTCAATGGTTTCGTCTTTGGCGTATTGAAGTCAATCCGGACAAGAGCGCAGCGATTATCTTCCACCCTACTGCCATAGGTCCGACAGGCAGGAAGGTGGCTCCGGTCCGGCTTTTTGACCAGCCCATTCCGTGGGTTAACGAGATCAAATATCTAGGCGTCACTCTCGACCGTCGTATGACTTTCAAAAGCCACATCCGTAGGGTACGCAACAGAGCGCTGTTCATATTAGGAAGGCTAGGGCCGATGATTAACAAGTTTACTAAAATGTCACTTAGAAATAAGCTGACGCTCTACAAGACTTGTGTTCGTCCAATCATGGCATACTCAAGTGTGGTTTTTACCCACGTGGGTATGTCAAGTCTCGAGCCGCTTCAGATCATTCAGAATCGTTTCCTCCCTAGGGCGACTGGTGCCCCGTGGCACCAGACGACCCTCAATTTGCACCATGACGCGGGGCTTTACTCCCTTTATGGTTTCTTTAAGCAGACTGCCCGGCGTTATTTTGACAACGCTCCGCACAGTAGTAATCCGTTAGTCAGGAAGGCTGCGAACTACATTCCCAACCCTCCCCCCCCCCCCCGGGCTCTTAACACGGAAGTCACTGATTAGGGGCCGCTCGGTACGGCGGCCTAGACACTACGTCACGGACCCGGACGACGCACTCACAGCGGCCATTCATGAGAAATGGAACGCTGTGCGTGCGCCCTCCCCCACATGTACACTGCGGCGCCCCCGCCGGCGGGGACGCCCACCTCGGAACAGTCACGACCACATCGACACGTTCAGTCCCTTATCCTCCCGGTACCGCCGCATACCGGATAGAGTCATCCCGACAGTCGTCGGGCCTAGCTGAGTTTCTTGCTGGAGTCTTTTCAGCTAGGCTAGGAGTAGCGAACCAGCGAAAAAACTCCCACTAGCTCGATCCTCCCCCCATACACCCAGATCAGGTTGAACTCGCTTCAACTGATCTCGCTGGAAGCACAAGCTCGGTAGGAGCATTCCAGCGTAGAAACCAAGTCACGTCTGGTCGCGGAAGGGTCCTGGATTTTCCCCCGGCAACCATCCCACCAAACAGCCCGCCCGCTTTAGCGCTCCAGAAGCATAAAGTCCAAGTCAGGTTCAAAAAAAAAAATGTTTTGGTCATTCCTTAGCTAAGCCTAATTGTATAAACAACTGAGCACTATTATTTTGCAAATAAATATTATTTCTATAAACGTGAGTTGTTACTTGAGACATCTGTTCCTGTCATAATGGATAGTGGTGCAACCTCAGAGCAACCTGATAACCTGGGTAATCAGGCGAATAGCGGGACAGCGCCGACAGCAGCGGTGGGATCACAATCCCCTTATACTTGGCAATGGCAGACACCACCGATCTGTCACTCAACCTAAACCTACATTTAACATGGATCAAGTAATGAGCCTGGTAACCACAGTCACTAAGCAAGCTGCAGCTAGTGCTGTAACTGCAGCGTTGTCTACTGACTGCCGCAAATCCACAACAGCTACTGCCACTCCGTGAACGCGGTGATTTCTACTTACCACCATTTGAACAGAATGTACGATCTCATGATGTTCGGGATTAATGCGCTAACGTTGACGAAACCATTTCCGTTTTCGCTATATCACCTCAAGAATACGGATGAAAGCTATACTTCAGTTAAAAGGAAGTTGCACGGCTACAACTCGGATCAAGCAGCGAGCTACGCAAAATACGCCACTACAGCTTGGATATTATTCAAACGCGTGCAGCTGGAAGAGAGTGACGCCGACCTTGTGGCGGCGGTTATTACAGGTATTTATCCTGAACATATTAGATTTGATTTATTACGCAATACTCCTGACTCTTTGCCTAAATTAATTTCTGTTTTGAAAACATACCTTAAACGTAAATTTGATACCACAGAGAAAACAAACAATAGCAGTAGTATTTCTAAAATAGCCAGACCCTCATTATTAAGTAACAAGGTAAGACCATTCATCCACCATTTGCTATAAGTTTAATAAACCTGGTCATCGCTTTCGCGATTGTTAGGTAGATGTTTCCGATGACTCAACCGCATTAGGCAACAATTCTAGTGTTGTGTGCAGACCGGATTACCACGTTGAACCAAGTAGCGCTGACCCGCTGTACCATTTACCAGGTCATGTAGGGAGATGAATAAAAACATTATTTAGCTTTGTTAAGACATTTGAGCAGTGTAGTTGCAGGTGTTTCCCCGCTGGGAGTTGTTGTAGAAGTGAGCGACGAGTGTGTGTGTGGTGTCGTCCGCTGCTCCTCTTATGATGGGGGCAGGGGTTGGAGTGGCCGCATTTCTGCTATGACTCCTGTGTCATGTCGCATCCCACTGCGGTGGGATGGTCGCTCGTCGTCGTTTTGAGGACGACTTGACGTCTGGTGTGGCGGGCCCGATGGCCCTGCCGCAGCGGTGGTGTCAGGTGCGGTCCGCGGCGGGCCCGATGGCCCAGCCGCGGTGATGTCACCTGCTTCGTGTCTTAGCCCTGGCGTGCCGCGGCGGGCCCGGTGGCCCAGCCGCGGCGGCGGTGTCCGCGGCGGGCCCGATGGCCCAGCCGCAGTGATGTCATCTGCTTCGTGTCTTAGCCCTGGCATGCCGCGGCGGGCCCGGTGGCCCAGCCGCGGCGGCGGTGTCCGCGGCGGGCCCGATGGCCCAGCCGCGGTGATGTCATCTGCTTCGCCGCGAGTCCCGGCGTGCCGCGGCGGTCCCAATGGCCCAGCCGCGGCGGCGGTGTCCGCGGCGGGCCTGGTGGCCCAGCCGCGGTGATGTCATCTGCTTCTAGTCCCGGCGAGCCGCGGCGGGCCCGATGGCCGGGCCGCGGTGGACCCGATGGCCCAGCCGCGGTGCTGGCGTCTGCTGCTATCCGAGGTGTAGCAGGGCCCGTGGTAGAGCCCGGGCCCTGCGCTCGGGAGGCCTGATGTAGTGGGGCGCGATGTTCTGGAGGTGTTCGTAGCCAGAGTTGTCCGCGCGGTCAAACATGACCCGCGCGAGTCTGACTACGAACTGCTCCAGGCCCTCCCACTGTAGTTCTTCGGCGATGGTGGCGTTCCTCTTGCGTCTCGGTGCCTTGGTGAGGATGCGTAGCGCCATCGTCTCTTGCCGTCTTAGCTTCTCCTTGTTTGTCCTACAACAGAAAGAATACCAGGCAGGTGCGGCGTAGGTAAGTCGTGTTCGAACGTAAGCTTTGTACAGTCCGAGTTTTGTCCGTACAGGGAGCTTACTGTTGAACACGGGGTATAATTTCGTGCGGGCGGTCAGGGCTCTGCGGCGTGTTTCCGCGGCGTGCTGCGTCATCGTGAGCCTTTTGTCGATGGTGACCCCCAGATATTTCACTGTGGGCGACCACACAAGAGGCTGACCTAAGAGAGAAGGAGGAGGAGGCAGTTTAATGGTATTAGTAATAATAATGGCTTGCGTCTTGCCCACGTTGACTGATAGTCTCCATTTGGAGAGCCAGTCAGGAAGGGCGTCGAGCGTCGGCTGGATCTTCTGGACTGCGTGTGCAATCTTGAATGACGACGTGTAGTAGGCGGCATCGTCCGCGAAGAGGGCAAGCTTGGCGTCGCCAACGACTGGTATGTCGTCGGTGTAGCGAGCGTAGCAGGCCGGTGACAGGCAGCTCCCTTGTGGAACGCCCGCTCTGATGGGGCGTTCAAGGGAGCGGGCGCCCTCCACTTGGACGTGGAAGCGTCGGTCTGCCAGGAAGGATGCCAATGTTCTCAAGATGCGTCGGGGAGCTGTGGACAGAGAAAGTTTGTAGATTAGACCCTCGTGCCAGACACTGTCGAAAGCTTTCTCCATGTCTAGAAACACTGCCACGGTGTGTTCCTTTTTGTTGGTGGCTTGTCCCATGTGATGTAGTACTCGCGTTAGCTGCGTGGTGGTCGAGTGCTGGGCTCTGAACCCGTGTTGCTGCGGCCTAGGAGCGATGTGCGGTGTAAGATGCCGGAGTAGCAACCTCTCGAATACTTTCGAGAGGTTGCTGAGCAGTGTGATGGGCCGATAGTTCTCAGCTTTTCTTCTGTCCTTCCCAGGTTTGGGTAGGACGATGACTCGTCCAGTCTTCCAGGCGGTCGGGAAGTGACCCGAACGCATTATTCCGTTGAACAGGCGTGCCACCGCCGCTAAGGTGTTTAGCGGCAGGTGACGAAGCGCCATGTTCGGAATGTCGTCCGGGCCCGGCGCCTTCCTTGGGTTGCAGTGTCGCCTGATGGTTGTCTGGACCTGTGAAGGAGAAAAGTAGTATCGGGTGATCGTGTGGTTGGATTGGCGTGCTGAGGTATTCCTGCATGCGCTCCACGATGTCGACCAAGTGTAGCGGGTTTGAGTCGGGGTTCGGTCTGAATTGGTGTTCGAGACTGAGGGCGAGAATCTCTGCCCGGTCCCGAGCTCCGTATTTCAGCTTTCCGTCCGCTCCCTCTAGCGGTCGTATCGGCTCCGGTGTAGTGCTGAGTTGCTTGCATAACCTGTGAATAGAGGGTACATTATCAGTTATACTTTCAATGAGTTCTTCCCAGCTTTGGGCGCGATAGTCGCGGAGTTTTTCCCTTAGCAGTCGTTCTAGGCGGTTGAGCTCTGTCTTGACCGACTGAGCCCTTAGCCTTTGCCACTGCTTCCTGTATCAACGCTTTTTCTCCAAGAGGGCCTGTAGGGGCCTGGGGAGAGGTTTGCGCCGATCGGTGTATGGAACCGTGTGCGCTGCTCCGTTGAGGGCTGCCTTGATGTCCTTGGTGATTGTGTCGGTTGCTGCGTCGACTTCTGCTGCGGTAGAGATGGGACCTGTGCGGGGAGTGTTTACCAGTGTTTCTGCGAACGCTTCCCAGTCGTAGCGGCGGCTTGGACCTCTGGTGAGCCTCGTGGTGGGCACGTCGGCGATAGTCAGCAGCACCGGGCGGTGGTCTGACGTGAGATCATACAATACCTCGTGGCGCATGACAGCATTGACTCCGCGAGAGATCGCAAAGTCAATGGTGGTACCCCTGCGCCACAAGTCGTTGAAGTAGTAGTGTGTGGGCTCGTAGGGCCCCTCCGCTGTTAGTTTGAGCTCTTCCACGGCTTCGTAGATGCGCCTGCCCGGCTGTGAGTAGGCGGAGGAATTCCAGGCGGGATGCTCGGCGTTGAAATCTCCGGCCAGGATGGTCGGCACGGGGGAGTCCACTATGAGTGCCTGGAGGTCGTTGCGGATGTCAGTGGCGTCGCAGTATCCGCAGGGTCTGTAAATAGTAAACAAACGCAGATCATGTCCGACTAGTTTGATATCTACCCCATAGGCGGAGAGGGTAGTCGGCTGCGGCGGCGGGTCCACCAGTTGGTGGATGATCGTCCTCTTCACTAGGACGGCTAGTCCTCTCCATGTGTGTGCGTTGAGAGGGTTCGCCTGGTCTAGGCGGTAGACCTGGTATCCGTTGATGTTGAGATGCTGCGAGGGCTTCAGAATCGTCTCGCAGATGAGCATGATGTCGATGTTCTGGCTGTGGAGAAAATGACGGAGCTCGTTCGTTTTTCCCGTTAGGGAATTCGCGTTCCAATATACAATTCGTAACTCGTTCTCTTTTAGGCCGTAAGATCGAGAGTGGCTTGCGAGCAAACTACTTACAGTTGCTGCTGTGGGGGTGGTCCGGCTTGGAACTAGCCAGACTTGGAGAGTTTGGAGACGGCCTCTGTAAACTGCTCCACGGCCGCGGCGAGCGCGGTGGTGATGTTTGTTAGCTGCTGAGCTAACGCGTGCTGCTGGTTGTTTACCGGGTCCGTTGCGAGCGTAGGCTCGCTGCGGGGCCGCTGCGGCCTCTGGGTGCGTGGCTGTTGCTGCTCCTGATGCTGTTGTCGCCTCTGTCCTCTTGTCCGGGGCCTGGGAGGGTTCCCAGGCGCCATGAGAGAGCCCTGAGCTGAGTCATCTACCTGGTTCGGCGTGTCCGATGCTCTGGTAGCAGGTCCGCGGCGCTGGCGTTGGCGGCGGGAGAGGGACCTAGTTCCCGCTTGCCAGTTGCGCCGCTCCTGTAGGTAGACCGGGCACTGTTTGTGGTTGGCTGGGTGGTCCCCCCAACAGTTACCACAGAGTGCTGGCTCGTCCTTGGGGTGCGTGCAGGCGTGCGACCAGTGGCTGCCTGCGCAACTTACGCAGACGGTTGGTCGGTGGCAGCCAAGTGATGAGTGGCGGAAGCCCTGGCAGCGATGGCATTGCGGGGGCCCGCGTTTGCCTCGCCAGGGCTCCACCCGGATCTTCTCCGTGATGTGGCCGAGCTCGGTGATGTCCATGAGCGACGAGTACGAGTGCTGACCTCTTTTATAGGTTTCTCAAGGTACTCGTACTAGTGGCTTATATGTGCAGAGTATGTCATTAGTTTATTAACCATTTAAACTTACACTATTACATAGTTGTAGGAGGGTGGAAATTGATCTTATTATGGGACATTTCTTTATAAATTAGTACAAAATGCTTATTATCTATACATTTTGGGTATCACGACATAATATCAGTAAAATTAAGACATAAATCAATACTTAAGAACTAAACATAAGATCACAGTTTTATACACTTTAATAAAAGACAGATTTGTATAATTCGAGAAAAATGATTATGTTATATCTAGTAAGTACACAAAATTGACAATTTCTATAGCTATCTGCGACATTTAGTGTCCCTAATACAACTCAATCAGAATGCAAAAACTGTATGAAAAGGGCCAAGTAGAAAATAATTGATTTCAAAAAAAAAAAAGTTAAATGAACGTTCAAACACAAAGGGTCAGTAAAATTTTGCAGTAATAAACCCAGTAGGACCTTTAGTACTACTACTATTAAGATAGGTGATTGTACTTACGACACCCCTGCTTGTTTGATACTGGTGTAGATTATGCTTTGTTTCGCCAACTTTTGTCTGGCTCTATTCTCATATCTGGTTCATTCAATACTGATCATTAATACTGGCAGTAGAAACTAGGTAGCACTATCTTCTATGGTGTTGGGGAGACCAAAATACTATAAATAATTTGCTAAAGATATTATTATGACACGCTATTTTCGTGAAAACGAGTGCACACAAAAGGATTCATGTCTTGATCCTGTATTCGAAACTGATATAAAAGATGCCAATTTGCTAAATAAATATTTATACAATTACATTTATTTGTTGATAAATACGGAAGGAACTTTAGTACTGCAAATAGTTTTTCAAGTAAATACTGACTAACTAAAAATAAGACTTATGAATCCTAATAAAATTGTGAAGCCCGATCGTATAAACTATCACCTACTGAGCGCGAAAATGATTACCGACCTAAAAAAAAGAGGTACCTATACACGTAATATATGAAAGTTCTTCCCCTTTTAGTAGTCCAATTTTGCTGGTTAGGAAAAAGGATGGTTCAGATCGTCTTTGTGTAAATTTCCGTGACCTACAAACAAACAAAAAAATGCGACTATTTTGAGATACCATTTTATTTTTCCTTTGATTTCTTATCAGATACTTAACTCAACTTTTCATGACCCTAGGCTTTCATTAAATGTCCATTGCCTAAGGTTCATATAAGGTTATTGATAACAAAACATGCAAACTTACTATCGTCCCATGTAGTTATCGATGAAACCGTATTGCCCATTATCATTCCGCATTCCAACACTTTAGCAGATAATAGGATTTAGCTAAAATAAGGAATCAGTATTGCTTCCCTCATATGTCAAAATTAGTTCGTAAATTTATTGAAAACTGTGTTAGTTGTCGAGTATAAAAAGGCATATCTGGGACTAGGCAAATCTTTCTGCACCCATTGATAAAGTAGCTGTGCCCTTCCATACCGTCCGTCCATGCTGACATAACTGGACTATGACTGAGGACCGAAGTAAAGTCGAGTATGCGTTCGTTTTTATAGTCACAGAATTCGTTTATCTAGTTTATGCTGACGACCGTACGTAATCTGCTAAAACTTCCAGGAACTAATTAGGTACTGTCGTACTCCGGCACGTCTTATGATGGACGAATAAAAAGCATGACCTGCTTCACAATTTAAATAATCATAAAAATAATAAAAGATATTATGTCAATGGTGGAGGCTTATAAGACATGGTATCCTGCCAATGCACGACTTAAATTTGGAATATTACAATATTTAAAAGTACTGGTAAAAGTAAATTAGAACTTTTGCTAGGTTTGTAAGAAATGTTCGCCACCAAGCTTCTCCAAGTTGATGACGAGCCTTTAGACGACCTTAACTCTATTAGAAATGCTTGTAAACAAAGGATGGACGAGCGATCTTTTCATGATAATGTAAAATTTGATATAAGTAAAGCGGATCAAACCGTAAAAAAAATTAGGTGATTTTGTTTTGATGTGACTACCAAATTTGAAGGCCCCATTGAAATATTAGAAATTGGTAAAATGGTAATAAACAAACGATCTTTATCAATTAAAAGATGTTAATTTACGTGAAAGTACTGAAAATATAGCTAGCTATGACTTTTTGTGACCTTCTTCTATGGGACAGCTAGATAAATTTTATAATAATGATGATAATGAATCTGCCGCGTGGGCGGTTGACGAAATGAGTAGCAGGGTTCAAAATGAAGCCTACTCTGAGTACGAGATGTAGTAACCATGGTGTTATTTATGATATTTAATCAATAGGTATTTAAAATATTTGAAGCGCATTTTTTGTGTAACTTTACAATTAATAATGATTGTGTGTATGCAAAGTTCCACCTATCCAAAAAGCCTCCCTTATAACGCTGGCTGGCCACCACGCGTTTCCTTTTCCCGGTCTTGTGGGCTAGATCTCTATGTTGAGTCATGAGTGATGCCTGTGTGGGCTAGATCCCAGTATGGGTGACGCCAGGATCAGCGCAGGGAGCGCGCTGGAGCAGAATGGCCGTGTGGGCGGCAATCCTTGATGTGTGTTTATTTGTATGTTATTTTATAATTTAAATTATTTGTTCCGTGTTATTTTTAATTAATAATACTAAAAATAGATGATAAATTATATTAATCAAAGCGTGGCTCAACTGACTGTTTAGTTATCGTTTCTGTACCGTAAATGGAAAGTTTAAAATTGGAGTAATTACATAACTGTTTTAGTGTTCAAGAATACTATTTAATTATTTATTATTTTAAGCAATCGCTTTCATTCTGTAGCCAAGTAATTGGAATATTTGAGAACTGTATTGAATTGACTAACAACGATAGCGCGCCATTACACAGGCAGTGTGGCGTGATCCCAGGTGGTCTGACCTGGACGGGTAGGGTTGGAAAGGTTATTTAAGCGGTTGCATGCCATTGTTTTGGTCATATTCCGGCTACGGCAGCGGTTGGGTGAGGTCGTGCTCACTGTGCGCTCTTGCTCTATCGTTGTCCTAGTCCCGAACCTCACTCAGACTAGCTCTGACTCGCTCGCTCTCTGCTCCCCCTCGTGGTGATTTAATCGCAAATTACCACAAGGACAGCTCCGGGTGTGTTAGTTCAGACTTTCTCAAGTCACCAGTAAGACCCGTGTGTCTCGGCCCCTCTGGAAATCCACGCTCGTAGTGGTCGCTCAGTGGATACTCGTTGAAACTGAGTGGGCTAGACTCCTGGTTGTAGCAATACACCTGGTGGATACCCGTTAGTTAAGACTTTCTCAAGTCAGACCCGCGCGTCTCTGCCCGTTGAAAAGACCACGCTCGCAGTGGCCGTTTGTGGTGGATACTATAACAGTGCCAAACGAAGCCATAAACGGGGTGGATACCACCACGAAGCCCGATAAACTCATACCAGTCCGACTCCTTCCCGCAAACTAGGTACACATTTAGCTGACCGACACGGCGGACAAGTGGACGTGACAAATACTATAGGCTCACCTCATTCCCGCGTACACTCGTAGTCTTAAGTTTCCGCGTAGTTTTAAGTGCGTGCGGCGACTCACTGTAGAATGGAGGTAAAGGACGAGATAGCGACGCTGAGGGAGAAGATGGCGACCCTTCGGGCTAATCTCGAGCGACAAGCGGCCGAGATCAGTACCCTGAGATCCGAAAACGATCACTTGCGTACGGAACTCGGTATGCCTGTGGCCCGGGCGGGCCGTAGTCACATCTTACGCCCCTCAACGCTCGACATCAAAGTCTCGAGCATCCAGGCCCCTAAGGCAACGCCGGCAGTCACTTTGCCTGCCCCGACCCCTCCGGCCACCATGGGACCGCCGCCGCCGCCGCCGGCGCCGTCGGCCTCCAAACCTAAACCCCCTCCCCCTGCCCCTAAGGCAGTCTTGCCGCCCTCTGGGGGCGCTCGTAAGAAGAAACCCAGTAAAAAGGCAGCCGCGTCTGTCTCTTTATCCCCTCCAGGCCATAAGGCCTCCCCTGAGGGTATTAGCCTGAGGAAATCCCGGTCACGTTCGCCTAGGACACGTTCCTACGCGCGAAAAGACCGGGACTCCAAGCGCGCCCCCAGCTTGTGTCCAACCCGCTCTCTGACTCACGTACTGACTGACGATGAAAACAGGGACCTTCTCTACTCGACCGACGATATGGACACAGATACTGACACCTCAGGTTGGGAAAAAGTTCGCAACCGCAAGGGAAAACGTACGCGGTCGAAGTCTCCAACGTCTTCGGCGCCGGCGCCGAAGGCGCCGCGGACTCCCTCCGTCTCAGCACCCTCTGTGCTGGCCCCTCAGGCCCGTAGTGCCACTCCGGCAAGAGACGGCGGGTCTTCGACAACAGCTGCGATCCCGTCGAATCCTACCGTCGCAGCACACTCTGTGCAGGCCCCTCAGGCCAGTAGTGCCCCTCAGGCAAGCGGCGGCGGGTCGTCGGCACCAGGGATCGACCATAATAGGCTCGACTCGTTGGTACTGGTCGATGTACAGCGATGGACCACTGCTCGGGCCATGGCCCAGCAGAGGGGCATTGCCATACACCGAACGGATCTTCAGACCGAACCTTATTACGGGCTTAGGATCACGGTCCAGGGATCCAAAACTTACCGAGCCCTGGCCAGACTCTTCGAGGAACTCAAGCTGTCTTTCAACCGGCGAACGTTCCCCGAAGAGAAAGACCACAGGGCCATCATCCGCAATGTACCTAGGTTCTTTGCGGATGATGAGGTAAAGGAGGATCTAGTGAGGAAGGGAATTAACGTTCGGGAGGTGTGTCGTCTCTATCATAAGTCTAGGGGCAAATATGATATTGTTCTGGTGAAGACTGATCCCAGTCCTAGCTCGCGTCAGGCTCTTCAAGCCATCAAGAACGTGTTAGGTGTTACGGTTAGGGTAGAACCTCCCAACAAGAGGAACTACGTCACGCAGTGTCACAACTGCCAGAGGTACGGTCACAGCGCTCGTGGCTGTAACTCTCCCCCCCGCTGCGTCAAGTGTGCTGGCGACCACTCGTCTCGCAACTGCCCGCGTCCGAAGGGTTGCAAGGACCCGGTAGGCCGGCGGTGTGTCAACTGCTTGGAGCGCAAACTTCCCCATGGGCATACCGCCAACTGGGGAGGCTGCCCCTGTGCTCCAAAGCGGAAGGACACCTCCGGCAAACCGAAGCCCTCGCAACCTGACGGGCGCAGGTCAGGCAAGACTCAGGTGGCTCCTCAGACCACTAGCGCACAAGAGTTCCCCGCCCTTAAGGCTGTAGGATTAGGGTTTGCCAATAGGAACCCGCCGCCCTCTGCGGTCGCAGCACCCTCTCCGGCACCCTCAGTGCCCTCGTCCCAGGGGGGCCCCGTTGCCCGAGGTACCCCCGCACCTCAAGCAGGCCGGCCTGCCCCAGGTCCCCTCCCAGTTTCTATACTGGCCTCAAAGACCCTCTCTCCCCAGGAGCAGAGGGAATATGAGGCTTATATAGCAAACGCTAGCAATTACTTCTTCGCCCCAGTGTTAGGCCGTCAAGTCGCTCTCCACCAGAATGAATAATAGTTGCCTCAAGCTTAAACCCAGTTCGCTAACCATCGGTTTTTATAACGCCGATGGCCTAAGCCGAATGAAGGATGAGATTACACTCTTTCTGCGCGATCATTCCGTCGACATCTTCCTAGTACAGGAAACATTCTATAAACCGTTTATGCAATGTTTCCGCGTCCCTGGTTACACTCAGATTAGAAACGATAGGATTGGTAGGGCCCGCGGGGGCACTTGCATCTTCTATAAAAGTTTCCTACATTGCATCTCTCTCAACCCCCCTCCACTGACAAATATGGAAGTGTCGGTCTGCCGCATATCGATGGACGGTCATCCCCCCATATCGATTGCGTCAGCCTACATCTCTCCATCACTTAACATACTACAGACTGACCTAGATATTTTAGCAGCCCTAGGCCCCTCGGTCATCGTGGCCGGGGACCTAAATAGCAAACACGTCGACTGGGGATGCGTCGCGACTAACCCCAACGGTAGGCTGCTCAATCGTCTGTTAATCGAAAGCCTCCCTTTCGATATCCTCCCTCCCCTTGAAGCAACCCACTACCCCCATACTGAAGGACACCGACCAGACATACTTGACGTAGCCCTTCTAAAGAACGTAGCGCTCACTCTGCGTTCTATAGAAGTGCTAGACGAATTAACTTCAGATCATAGGCCGGTCCTCTTGCGACTGGGCCCTCACTCCGATCAAGCCCCTCCTACCAGGACACTCGTGGACTGGGACAAGGTGCAACAAGGTCTCCTAAAGACAGACGCCCCCATACTTAGAGACATACCTGACATTATTACCACAACTCAACAGACTGACCAAGCGATCGACCTATTCACCAACTACCTCAACGCTGTCAAAAGCGAAGCCTCTAGGGAGGTGTCGGCCGAGGAAATCCAACGCCGCCCCCTGCCTAGGGAACTGAGAGAGTTGCTGACTAGGAAAAATCGCGCCATTAGGACCTACTCTAACTGGCCTTCCCCCGAAAATCGTCAAATCCTGAGGGGCTTGTGTCACGAGTCCAAACAGCGAATTGCCGAATTTCGGGAGAACTCTTTTAGGGATCTGATGGGGGAGATAAAGCCTAGTCACCAGGCTTACTGGAAACTAGCTAGATCTCTCAAATCAGATACCGTCTGGACTATCCCCCCTTTGGAACGCCCCGGTAGTCCAACCCGCGCACTCGAGGACGACGAGAAAGCAGAATGTCTCGCCAATAGTTTAGAGTCTCAATGTTCGCCCAGCCTCCTGCCTGCCGATGAAGCCCATGTCGAGAGGGTAAATTCTGAGGTGGACAGGAGATCGCGTCTCCCCGTAACTTCACCTCTCGTACCGGTGTCGGTTAAGGAAGTCCACGATCGAGTAAGGTATCTTCGAGTAAGGAAGTCCCCGGGTGCGGATGGCATCTCCAACCGCATGCTGAGACTTCTGCCCGAACATCTCTTACTCATTCTGGTCGGCATCTTCAATGCCGCCCTGTCCAATAGTCACTTTCCAGCCGCGTGGAAACGTGCCACGGTCATCGGAATAGCGAAGCCCGGCAAACCCCGGGCCTCGCCAGCCTCTTACAGGCCCATCAGCTTACTCAGCTCGCTTGCTAAGCTGTATGAGCGAATCATCCTCGCTCGGATTCTCAGGTTCACGACTGAGAATTCAATTATCACGGACGAGCAGTTCGGCTTTCGTGCCGGACACTCGTGCGTCCAACAGGTGCACCGCATCACGGAGCACGTGCTGGACGGCTTCTCGCGTCGAACAGGGTTGAAGACGGGAGCGATCTTTCTTGACGTGGCGAAAGCCTTCGACAAGGTCTGGCATAACGGGTTGATATACAAGTTATATCAGATCGGTATGCCGGACAGACTCGTACTCATAATACGAGATTTCCTTACGGACAGAAGCTTTTGCTACCGACTGGAGGGAACGCTTTCACCTCCACATCCTATTAGGGCAGGAGTCCCGCAAGGCTCCGTCCTCTCGCCTACACTCTATTCGTTGTTCACGAACGACATTCCTAGGCACCCGCGTGTCGAACTAGGGTTGTTCGCGGACGACACCGCGCTCTTTACGACGCACAATCGCTACATTCTTGTTCGGAAATACCTCCAAGAGGCAATCAATGGCCTAGGTCAATGGTTTCGTCTTTGGCGTATTGAAGTCAATCCGGACAAGAGCGCAGCGATTATCTTCCACCCTACTGCCATAGGTCCGACAGGCAGGAAGGTGGCTCCGGTCCGGCTTTTTGACCAGCCCATTCCGTGGGTTAACGAGGTCAAATATCTAGGCGTCACTCTCGACCGTCGTATGACTTTCAAAAGCCACATCCGTAGGGTACGCAACAGAGCGCTGTTCGTATTAGGAAGGCTAGGGCCGATGATTAACAAGTTTAGTAAAATGTCACTTAGAAATAAGCTGACACTCTACAAGACTTGTGTTCGTCCAATCATGGCATACTCAAATGTGGTTTTTACCCACGTGGGTATGTCAAGTCTCGAGCCGCTTCAGGTCGTTCAGAATCGTTTCCTCCGTAGGGCGACTGGGGCCCCGTGGTACCAGACGACCCTCAGTTTGCACCATGACGCGGGGCTTGACTCCCTTTATGGTTTCTTTAAGCAGACTGCCCGGCGTTATTTTGACAACGCTCCGCACAGTAGTAATCCGCTAGTTAGGAAGGCTGCGAACTACATTCCCAACCCTCCCCCCATCGGACTCTTAACACGGAAGTCACTGATTAGGGGCCGCTCGGTTCGGCGGCCTAGACACTACGTCACGGACCAGGACGACGCACTCACAGCGGCCATTCATGAGAAATGGAACGCTGTGCGTGCGCCCTCCCCCACATGTACACTGCGGCGCCCCCGCCGGCGGGGACGCCCACCTCGGAACAGTCGCGACCACATCGACACGTTCAGTCCCTTATCCACCCGGTACCGCCGCATATCTTCATTCCTACATGCGTGAAGATAGCTCCAAAAAATGACATTATGGGCAGTGAACGCATACTTCGCCAAGCAAGCAGGAAATTACTGTGCAAACTCATCCACAATAACCGTTATACGGCTTACAAACTTGAGCAACAGATTAAGGACAGTACCGGTGAGTTACAAATAACATTGACCAGTAGAGATTTTGATGAGTCGACCCGTTGACCACGAACGCTGTAAAGTGTTTGAAACGTCGGGATGTAATTTAAACTCAATACACGCGATAAAATCCGTTTTTAATTGTTTTATTTCATGAATAACTATCGCGGCAACCGAAGACAATATTATTGGGTAGTCACTAATCAACTAGCACGTTATTATACCGCGGAATAGCAAAGCAATATTATTGTTGTTGTTCTTAGATCACAACAACACTTGGGCCTGCCGAAAACCATATCATCTGGACCTCATAGTAGTACAATAAAGAAGTTATGGTTACCTGACTCTGATTGATTTGTTGCTATTGTATTATTCTGTATATATTGTCTTAGATTTTCCTTTTCTGTGTTTTTATTATGATTGTCTCCTCACTCCTCTCTGGTTTAATATATAAATACATGCTTTTCCTATAAATTTTGTATATATGTATCTGTAGTATCTACCTTTCTCGTACCTTGTTGTACATCTTGCCGCATTTGTCTACCTCTTTTCACTTCTTCTCTCATCTACTCAAAGGTTAACTGGAAGAGACCCCCTAGTGGGATAAGTTCGCCTTTGTACTTACATTTTCCTATTATTGTATTGTTTTTGACTGGTTTTTGTACAATAAAGAGTTTTTACATTTACATTACATTACATTTACAATAACTAACACAGAGTGTGTTGGTGAAAGGACGAAAATCAACATCCAAGGAGGCCTACACCTGGACCTGCCGGAGAACACATCATCTGGACCCCAATTTAACACTAAAGTGTCTTCAGTGAATCAAGAACAAACCAAGTTTTTTGTTAAAAATCCCACAAAAAATAAACTAGTTATAGCTAGCAACATAAAGAGTAAGATAACGAACATCTTAAGCAATAATACTCCTGATAATTACAACCTTTGCCATTTTGTAACGCCTGGTGTAGGAAACAGGCAAATACTACTTCAAGCTGAATTACATGTTGCACACTTAACTTTACTAGTTTATTACGTCATAATAGTAGGGAAGGAAAACTTCTATGAAAATGAAAATTATGATGCTGTAGTCGAATACTTTGCTAAAACTCAGTGACAGATTAACAATACAAATGTTATTGTCGTATGTCCTACTTACTTTTGTGGCAAACAATTGCATGATTATTAAGTTGAACTATTTAATACTTTATTGTACAAGAATTCCGTTTAAACCGGGACCTGATATTTGAAATGTTTTGAGCGATCATTATTCATATTATTGTTCAGTTGCTAGAAATTTCTCAATGCCATCTAGTTTATATTATAGAATAACAGCTTACGAGTGTAGCTATATGCCCATATTTTAGTACAAAAGTACGTGTTACATAAAATAGTACTGTATGTCTATGTAAAGGCTGAAGGAAAAGACATTTATCCACAATAATAGCGTCTGAACTGTCTTTTGTCTAACGCTCAACGTGTATTTGTTTTATCCTGTAAGTGGTCCTACTAAAATGCATACAATATTACTTTGCTCGGTGAGAAATAGAGGTTTACAATAAAATGTTAGGGGTGGAGGGGGGCAGTTATTTATGAATTGGTTTATTTGTATGTCAGTTGTTAAATTGTCTTATTAAAAACAAAAAGCGTCTGACTTTGGATGTAAGGATCGATTATATTATACACGGTGCTCGTGAGCATTGTGAGAGATTTTAACCACGAATTTCTGAGGTCATAAGCATACATCGTTATCGCGGGAGCAAAAACGATTTGACAGTAGTCAAAGATTATGACAAAGATATAACAGAAGTGACAGTAGTATCAAGACGTTTGTACCTACAAATTCAAAATTTATCGATGTTTTTTCTAATATCTAACCTTCATACTCGACTTGATTATAGTACATACTAAAAAGATTAACCACGCCGTCCTAACGACAACCCCTTCATTCACCTGTTATTCAAAACATTTTTCATTCATAATCGATTTTACTGGACTTATAGATAAAGGATTATTTTAGATACACGAAGAGTTTTTTTTCTCAAAAATCAACACAAGCCACACGCAATTTTCATAAAAAATAAACCTTCTGTCATACGAAATTTCTACTCAAAAAGACGCACTTTAACGAACGTAGAAAAGGAGCAAAACGAGTTTGATTATTAATTTCTAGAAAAAAAAATATGCTAGATATGAAGAACTTCTTAGAGGCTAAGACGTGTAGGCATAAGATTCTGTTTATATTAAACGGACATTCTGTTATATATATTCTTCAACACATTTGTTTTTGCTCCCGCGATAACGATGTATGGTCATAAGGAGTAATAAATGTTATATAAATTTAGGTCAATTTCGCCAAAAAAAAATATTTTTTTGTTTTTTTTTTTCGATTTTTTAATGATTTTGAACATGAAAACATAAATGTTATTGGTAAAACTGTCGATTAAAATAAGTTAGTACATTTTTTTCCGTAAATATAGTTTACGTAAAGTATTCCTTGGCACTTTGATATCTGTCAATAAGAATGTCTAGACTAGACCCCATAAAGGGTGAAATCGCCATCAAAAAAACGTTTTGCACTGAGTCACAATAAAAAATATTTTTTTATTTAATTGATAGTAACTCTGAAACTAGGCGAATTCCAGAAAAGTTTATACGACATTTTAGTCTCCAATTATGATCAGGAATGCACTGTTAAAGTCTCTCGCAATCCTCACGAGCACCGTGTATATACGCGATGAGGATTAGAATTCACAGAATTGTCAGACACTTACGTCACACTATTTATCTCAATCCTACTCCAATCGTGGTTTACTAATACTACTACTCAGTTTTTGGTTATTTCTTAAAAGATTTTCGAAACCATTTTACCTCTTCGAAATCAAAAGTATTTAGTTTTCTGACTAATTGTACGCTTTTGGAAATATTAAAAGTGCCGCTATGTTTTTATGCAAAAATGTATGATGCAACTTAGCATTTTTAATACACAAACTTTTAAAACATTATGTAAAACTAAGAACGCAGTCGACTCGTTTCGAAAGGCCGTCGGCTCACTCTCAATAAAAACTTCCAACACAAAATTGCTTTAATGTAAAAAATATATAGAGTATGTTTTACCTGCCGGTGTCATGCTCTGCTCATAATATTAATAATGCGCGTTATATTGAAATTTCAGTAAATTTTATGCACCCCTCTTTAATATCATTTGCTGCAGCAAAGCTTCTAAAGGCTAGGGATTTATAATACGGGAAATGATGTTTTTTCAACGAAATGTGGAGTTTTATTTTTTTATGTGAGAAGGTTTTAACGTGTGCTTTGAAATATGTATTACTAAATACTGTTTGCAGATTTGTATTTTTTGATTGTACAATTTAATTTTTTTGTTTTTTTTTCTTTGGAAGCACTACTGGCTTGCGACTTTCATCCCAAGGTCGTGTGGTTTGAACCCCGGCTTGTACTACTAACACAATCAAAATACGACAAAACTCGAAATCCGCCGGACAGTTTTGAAATTTGGTGTGTATGTTCTAATCAACATACCAACTATATCCCCTGGAAAGACATTGACGATACTTCACTTCTTCAAGTGATATCTATAAGGAGGTACATTTTTCAGCAAAATAGTACGTATGTTTCTATGTAGAATTGAAAGAGCTTTAATATGGTCATAGATCATATTTTCATAGAGTGCGTAGATTCGGAGGGAAAAGCGAATTTCTTCAGGATGGAGGACATTTTCCAAGGTGCTGGCGGTTCCTCGAGGTCCTCAAATGTGAAATGGTGTGGACAATAAAACGGGACCTCTAATCAACATACACACGAGATTTCATACCTGTCCGGCAGATTTCGAGTTTTGTCGTATTTTGATTGTGTTATACAGTGCTCACGATTAATCATTTGATATTTATTAGTCGCTTTTCGGTGTATGAAAACATCAAGAGGAAACCGGACCTAATCCCAAAAAGGCATAGTTTCCCTAAGGTTGGCAGATAAAATAGAAGTCGCTTCTTTGAAACTAGAACTTAAGAAAATTCATTATCTTAGGTTGCCAAGCGGAATGCAGGCTCCATTAAGCCACGACTGAAAGTATTACTACGAATACTAGGAATTTTGGGAATGGGAAGTTTTGAAATACAATACAGGGATGATATATAATATAATTTTGAAACGATACTAAATGTTAAATTTTGGGCTTATCATATGGTATTTTACTTATGTAATAAATCCTCAACTCATATGCTGTAAAATAAAGAATATTTTTTACTAAAGTGAGTGCTTAAACTTTCCATTTGATACCGGTCCCATTGCTTATTAATACAAGGTTCAATTTTTGAGAAGGACTAAAAATTAAATATCTTCAATTATTCCTTATTCGCAAAGGATGAACACGTTAGTTACAATTAATTTTAATTCTAATTGAAATCAATTTGCATTACGGATTTCAATTAGAATTAAAATTAATTGTAACTAACGTGTTAATCCTTTGCGAATAACTAATAATTGAAGATATTTTATTTTTAGTCCTTCTCAAAAATTGAACCCATTAATATAATTTTTAGTGTAAATTGAATAGATAATTGTCATTAATAATTAACCTAACTAAACGCGGATTTAGGTAAAGCTACGTGGTTTTGATTTTTATTTCGATTTTGACTTCGGACTCGGGGGCTTGTATTAATAAGCAATCGGACCGGTATCCTCAGATGGAAGTCATGCTGGACCCTAGGGATCCCTACTGGATCTTGGGTTTGGCGCATCATAGACTCATGCTGTTTGGGCTCATTCGACTTGTACTGATGAGCAGATGGTACCGGTATCAAAATCTTGAGCTCATGCTGGACCCTGGGGATCCCTACTGAATCTCGGGTTTGGCGCATCATAGACTCATGCTGTTTGGGCTCATTCGACTTGTACTGATGAGCAGATGGTACCGGTATCAAAATCTACTAACTACCCATAGCATAGCATTTAATTGAATAACATACTATTGTATCAGTGGAATGCCTCACTTTAAAAATATGTAAAATAATTATGAGTTGATAGCAGCGCCATCTATTATTTCCGTTGTGACACTTGCAATAGGGTCGGCGGGATGGGTATCTAACTCTAGTAGTTAGCACCCAGATGTCGCTTACGGCTGCTATAAAGTCGATGTAAAAATAAATGCAAAAAGATGATTGAAGGCATTGAGAATTTCGTCAACTTAGTAACTTGACCCATAGCTTAATTGATAAAGCGATCGAGCCCCGGTAAGGCGTATCGATGCAAGTTCAAGTCTTGCTGGGTTGATTATTTTTTCAATGTTTTCAATGTTTGTATTTGATTGAATAACATACTATTGTATGAGTGGAATGCCCCACTTTAAAAACATGTAAAATAATTATGACCATCAAGATTATTCTGATGAACCAAAATTCAAAACGGGTGCATTTGTTTTAGGATTAGGACTAAACTGGTTCCTCTGACTCTTTTTAGCGCCATTATTATAAAAATTTGACAGAATGTCAATATGACAATGTTCAAATTTCAATTCGATAAAAGTGAAACATAGAACCCTGTAATATTGGGTCAGCGAGATGACATAAATATTATAGGAAATTATTTCCAAATAACATATAATATTTAATATTTTTAATATTTAATATTTGTTTTTTTTAGTCTGAAAAAAATGTTTTTTTTTTATTTGCTTAAATAGCTGTCATTGCCACGATATTTTAATAACTCGATAAAATTAATTTTATTGGCCAACGAATATCATGATTAAAATTTAAAACATTTATATTATTAAAACCAAAAATATGTGTAACATGACTCAATAACCAATTATATAGATAGTGCACAATATCTGGATTACCTTCATTTATTAAGCTTTTATTTAAACTGAATGCTAAATACGCTACATACCATATGGTATGAGTATTCACTTGTATCATGTTGTCATGCTTGTTTAAATAATCTAAGCGTATTTATCTAAAATAAAATTCAGTTAAAGATTTTTATATCCAATATTAAGAATGGTTCGTAAGCTGCAGCGTTTTTCCGACCCAAATAAAACCACTGAGTTAACTATCTACCTGCAAGTCGTTCTGGATCCACTTTTATTTATAGCCCTGGCCATTGTACGTGATTAAGGGAGTAAATGTTAGCACAATTAGGCAGGCTGGGGAATTTGTCTTGGACATGGCATTGTGCAGGTAGGGCCTGAGTGTCAGCGGGATATGCGATCATGGATATGCACCATAGAAATAACGCGTCACCCTTTACTTGCTTGCAATGGGCCATTCTTCTTTTCGTTGTACAAAAGTTATTGACACTTTTTCGTAAAATTCATATCTTAGAATACTTGGCCATTACTTTCATTTCCATCTTTTAACATTAATCAATATTAATATTTAAATTTTGGTTAAAAAAATCCTATTATTTGGTTCAGGTTCAATTTGGAAATTCAATTTTATACACAAAATTCAATGTCTATCATATTTTTTTCTGGCTATAGATTAATGGTCACGAAAAAGTAGAATAAGCAGAATCACAGAGATGAGTACAAAAACCATGTAAACCTGTTTTTCCAGATCTGGACTTGTTAGAATGACTTGCATATTGCATACTCGTACAAAATCTAAGTTTCCATTACGTCACGCTCATAGAAATAAAATAAGCTTATACTAGAACTTGACCTCATGGAACGGAAATTTATGGAACACATTTTATTGGTAGAATACTAACAGAATGCCGACGATTCTGAGTAGAACGAGCCTAGAAAAGTTTAGGCCTGGAAGAACAGGGATTCGTTTTTTTTGGAAAACACTGAGATTCTTTCCAATTTTCGATTGGGGTCGGTTTTGAATGGGGTCGGAATTTCAATTGGGGTCGGTTCAAGTAGCACATTAGTTAGGACATTAGTATGCTATGCAATATTAATACTCTTTTGTTTGACATTTTGAGTAGCATACTAAAAATGAAATACCTACAGGGTGATTGCTTACTCGATCTATTCTGTTAAATGGGTTCTACTAAAGTTATAACTATTAAGTATATTGCAATGATAATCCCGTCGTCAACTAGGTACAATAAACAATCTTTATTGCAACTTTAGGGTCTACAGTCGCCATCAGATACATCGGAGCGACCACGGTGGTCAAAAATATATGAACAACACCTCTATTGTCAAGACGATAAAGTGCATGCTCAGATATTTTTGAGTACTTTGGCCGCCCCGATATATTTGATGGCGACTGTACATTGATACGATTGGCATGAGTTTGTATTGTAGGTGTCAGATTATGTGATGCGTATGTGTGTATGTGTGTGTATGTGTGTATGTGTGTGTGTGTGTGTGTGTGTGTGTGTGTGTGTGTGTGTGTGTGTGTGTGTGTGTGTGTGTGTGTGTGTGTGTGCGTGTGCGTGTGCGTGTGTGTGTGTTTTAGTTTACGCGCACAATGTTTAGTAGTTCCATAAAATATAAAAGTTTTAGTCTAATATTCTTGCTTACACTTACAGATTATTCAGTACGCACTTGCCATTCAGAACTATGCAAAATAATTATCCGTTCAAAATGTTAGTCTCCCTACCTTTTGGCATTAAAGTTTAAACAAAAACTTATTTTCTAAATGTATACAGTGAGGCTATACCCTTACTTTTCTATAATGGCTGTTTACACAGCTACAGTAAGAACATTCGATAAAACGGATTATAATCTTCCAACTCTTTCACACCTGTGATGTTACATATATTTGTGTCACTGTCTAGCTAAGTCCATTTCGATATTGGTTTTAAAATTGAGTACTAAATTGTGCAAAATGGCTTGCCATTCAATAGGATAGTATTGAATCATTTAAATTTAAGTTCTAGGTAAGGTACAACGTACCTATTAGAAAAGCTTCTACATGCATTTAGAGGTCAACCTTTGTGGGTATTTTGGCTGTTACAATATTTTTGACGTATTGAGCAATAAAAAGAAGTCTATCATAGTACTCCGATTGTTCATAACACTTACTTATAAAGCACGTCATTCTATGTATAAGCGCAGGTAGTGGGAGACATTGTGTGTGTCTCAAAAGGTAAGAAATTCTTACTAAGACTAATTAAAACTCTACTAGAAAAGCGTGCGGTTTTTCTTTTCAGCTACTATTAGATCCCCCTTCGCAATATTTGTTTAAATTCTCACGTTTCATGATATTATTTATAAGGTATTGTGATCCTTACATATATATTCATTTCCTATGCTAAACTTAAATTTTATGGGACGATCTTAAACAAATCGAACTAGTCCTACAGTAAACTCAATAAGGCTTTTGTTGTGATAGACAACAAATAGGTAATTCCTTAAATATATAGAAAATATAATTATCTGTATTGAACACACAAGTAAATGACCTTACCGGGATTCGAACCCGGGACTGCTTCTTAGGCAAAGTCACTACCGACTAGGCAAGGAGGCCGTTAAACAATACACACAATTTTAATCAAACTAATTTACTCCGGACACGTTCTAATAGACACTTATCACTCTAAGCTTCCGCAAAGGCTTAATTTCACAGCTTTAAGGGACACTTTCGCCTAACGACGATGCAATAAACACTTAAAGCACTCTCTATAAAGTCATTACCACCAACTAACAGCTGCAAGAGGCTCAATCTAAATAAGATTAAAGCTTACCCTTCCCTAATTATTTATTAAATTTAATCATAGCTCCGTTTAGAATTAAGTTAAATACGTAAGTCGATTGGATGGTCAGATTTCCTATTGGAATAAAATGGGTGAATTTATTTACACACAATTTAAATAGATTTTAGTGAGTTACTCCTCCTTTTTTTATACTACGACGTTGGCAAAGAAGCATACGGCCTTATGGTAAGCAGCTACCATAGCCTGTGGACGCCTGCAACTCCAGAGGTGTCACATGCGCGTTGCCGACCATTTACAGGGAGGATTCACTGTGTTGACGGCTAAAGGAACAAGAGGGGTCCCTCATCGTTAACACACTGGGTCCTCATAGAGCTCTTTGGCAACCTTTCTCACTAGCACGAACACAACACTATGAGTAGGATCTAGTGCTATTTCGCTGTGATTTTCTGTAAGGTGGTACTTCCCCAGTCGGGCTCTGCTCCAGATTTGAGCGAGATGACATTCGCTGTTGTGTGCCCTACCACACATAGCGAGATGACATTCGCAGTACCCATACCTCTCTTTTGGACGTAGTTTAAGGATATACCTGGGTCCAAACCTCCTACTATTCTACTTATACCTAATATTATGAATGCGAAAGTTTATGTTTATATGTTTGGATGTTGGTTCCTGATTTCGTGTTCTAGATATTTTGCACTAGGGTATATAGAGGCTAATCAAATCTAATAGCGAAACGGATTAAGAAGCTTTTTTGTCAAATTCATAAGATCGCGGGTAGCCAAGGACAGCTAATTAGTGGCCCGCGTTGGGTAATAGTAGTAGTTATAACTAAAGTGAATATGCAATTAAGTTTGTATTAAGCAGAAAGATATAAGTGGAGAAATTCGCAGCCATCAGGTAAGTCTCAGTAGCTCAGTTGGTCAGAGTTCAAGTCTCGCCTTAGGCAGTGGATTTTTCTACTTTTCCTTTATTTCTAAGCATTAGAGGAATCCGTTTTAAAAAAATGTGACATAATACACGAAACATACATATACGAAAAGCCACTCAAAGGACAAATGACCACAAGTCACGTGATTTTGTTGCTTTTGAATTACATATGAAATCCATACTAATATTATAAATGGGAAAGTGTATGTGTGTGTTTGTTTGTCCGTCTTTCACGGCAAAACGGGGCGACGAATTGACGTGATTTTTTAAGTGGAGATAGTTGAAGGGATGGAGAGTGACATAGGCTACTTTTTGTCTCTTTCTAACCCTCACTTCCCTAAAATGGGGGGTGGAAATTTGTATGGTGCATTACGGGGGGCAATCAGGAAAGGGGAACCGTGTTACCCCGAATTTAACGCGAGCGAAGCCACGGGCAAAAGCTAGTACACTATAACTACAACAACTTTAATATCTAAAGACGAATTTTTCTCACAGATCGATGTCAACTCCATGTAGACGCCTTAATGTATGTAAATAGCAAGTAAAACTACTCCCCGAGTTAGTAGTTTAGTTGATTGCACAGAGAACAACAAATGAGTACAGCTCGTTTGAGCCATGAAGCTGGGACGGGTTTTTGATGTTGATTGTTCTGTATTGTTCAAATTTTAGAACCGAAACAAAGTGAAAGTAATATTATAAAGCTTAGGTGTATTCTTTTGCAAGACCGTAAGAAAGCTTTAACCTTTTAACCGCCTTACGTCAAAAATTTAACTTTCAATTTTGAACTTGTAATTTAGTAAGGTGTCAATTACGTTGCCAGATTGTCTTATATATCAGACGAAGGCGGTTAAAAGGTTAAATGGCAGCGATCAATTGGCCATCGATAACA
Organism: Pammene aurita; assembly: GCA_947086415.1. Classification (NCBI taxonomy): domain Eukaryota; kingdom Metazoa; phylum Arthropoda; class Insecta; order Lepidoptera; family Tortricidae; genus Pammene; species Pammene aurita. Next base: position 31,022,625 of record OX352301.1, read on the forward strand.
GATACAGATATTTTATTGCTAAAATTAAAATTTTACAGGTCATGAGTAGATAGACATTTTTTAAGTGAGGGTACTTAAATACTAATTCATTTGATACACATAATGTTGTTATTATTTAGGTATTAAAATGTCGATTACATGTCAAGGTCAAATATAAAGTTACAATTAGACATACATTTAGAATAGCCATTTGGTAGAAAGGTACTAAATTAACATTTTCTAATAATCCTTAGGAACCAAAAACTCATTTACATTGAAACAGGCTAATTCAGTCAACAACGTATTTAATATGAAAATGCTGAACATCATTAGAAAAAAAATTCACAGATTTCGTGCCTCACACGACTATCGAGCACATTGGAAATGAATCTACGGAATTCGAAAAAATATTGTCGCTGAGCGACGAGAAAGTCGGGGTCAGGAAAATGTTATAAAATAAAACTACGACGTTGAATGATAATTATTTTATTCTTAGATTAACATAAGTATCCTCGACATAACGCCTGTGAACCAGAGTTGGGCAAAAATTAACGTGATTGAAACTAAAGTTAAAAACCGGCCAAGAGCGTGTCGGGCCACGCTCAGTGTAGGGTTCCGTAGTTTTCCGTCCGTCACAGTAAGTGTCCCCACTTAGGAGTGAAAATAACACCGCCATGTAGGATATGATATGAGCGTTCCACGTACAGCGACATCTATCGGCAAATTAAGTAAACAATAGCGCGCGAGCTTAAAGAATGGAAGATGATTTTTATGGGACAATTCTTTATTGCGTGAACCGATTTTCACCGTTTTTACTTTATTTGAAAGCACGTCATTTCATTGTGATTTTGTAGAATTTACAGGTACAATAAACACCTGCTTACACGGTTAAATCACAAACTTAGTTCAGAAATTATTATGTAATTTTTTTTTCAAAAACTATTCAACCTATCAAGTTCAAAATAAATTTCCTAGAAAGTTTTTATAAAGTTCTACTTTTTAGATTTTTTCCATATTTTTTAAACTTATGGTTCAAAAGTTAGAGGGGGGGGGACACATTTTTTTTTACTTCTGGAGCGAATATTTCCGAAAATATTTACATTATCAAAAAATGATTTTAGGAAACCCCTATTCATTTTTAAATACCTATCCAACAATATATCACACGCTAGGTTGAAATTAAAAAAAATCACTCCCCACTTTACGTATAGGGGAGGTACCCTAATAAAACATTTTTTTCCACTTTTTATTTTACCACTTTGTCGGCGTGATTGATATACATGTTAGTACCAAATTTCAGCTTTCTAGTGCTAACGATCACTGAGATTATCCGCGGACGGACGGACGGACGGACGTGCAGACATGGCGAAACTATAAGGGTTACTAGTTGACTACGGAACCCTATAAATGAGGACGTTACTCATAATCATATGAACATGACTACGAATTCAATCATGAGCTTTCTAATCTGATTGACCACCGACATGAGTAAATCATGTCGATTTTTAGTTTTACACATGATTAGCTGAAGTGATTACATTAGTAAGACAGTATGCTTAGTTAAACTAACGATTTAGTTGATTAGATTTTGATTAGATTTTGCGTAGCTACTAGCTCCTTCACTTTTTTCCCTGACGAAACAGAGGCGGTACCTAGGTGAGTATAATATACATTTAGGATAAATGGCTATTTGTGACAATATTTCTAAAGGTCATTTGGCGGTTGGCGCTTACGTCTTAAGTTGTATAGTGCAAATTCAATATTGAGCAATAAAAGCGTAAATGCCAGTGGCAAATGTTACGTTTACCAAAATATCGACAATTTTTTTGTTAGTTTTTGGTATGAGTGTACAAATGAATGCTCCCATTTAACTTTGAAACGGCCTGTTCGGTTTTATTGCGGTTTTCGGCTACAGTTAAGACAGCTATCACACAGCTGCGGTTTCCACATGCGCTTTTCATTTTCATTCTCATGCTCATTCTCATTCTCCTCATTCTCATTCTCATTCTCATTCTCATTTTCATTTTCATTTAGGATAATGAAAATTTCTACATATGTATCTGGTTCAATATGTGAAATTCAGAACAAACGCCTTATTCAAGTAATAATATAAATCAGCTTAAGAACACTAATCATACATTCCTCAATCACATTGAACAAGTTAATTGATTAGCGTTAATTTAGTTTCAATCAGCGCCCGTCGTTAATGTTTTACTCATGGCGAAATCACTTGATTGTTTTGTGTTATGATTTAATCAGCGATTATTCAATCAGCGATGATTAGTAATCGATCACCGATTTTAATCAAGTGTGCCCAACTCTGCTGTGAACAAACAAATTGAAAAATTTCTACACGCATATCGAAGTTTGAATAATTGTCGCCGTGGCGCCTAAGTATACATATTTCATTTTTAGATCAATAAGCAGGATATAATAATGTTCAAAGTACAAGAAAATTATTAAATTACAAATCCGTAGTCAACTCGAGTAATGGTTGCCACATAGCTAAATAATTTTGGAGCAAAAAAAACCGACTTCTTCAATGGGGGAAGCCGGTGAAGGATTATTGTAGATGGTGCACTCTATACAATGAAATAACTTGCTTAACAAACACAGCGAAGAGGACAAATCGTCGAACGTGAACTATGCGTCGTTGAAGAATTCCTTTCTCATTTTACATTTCACATGTTTATGGCATCAGCCGCAGTTTATGTATGCCTTTAAGATTTGAGAAGTTTCGTCAATTCCTCCTGGATCCCATCATCAGAACTTAGCTTGACGAAAATTTGTCCTGAGAATCTAACTTGCTTAACAAACATAGCACACGTTATCATTGATTTCGAAATTGGGTCTCTGAACTCCTTTGTAATATTTAGCCTGTAAGGACTGATGTTGTTCCTGCGTCCATAATCACGGTATCAGTTAGGGCTGTGGACGAAGGAAACGGTGCGAACGGATTAATTAAATCTAGCCTCGATCGTCATTCGCGGCCGTATACTAACTCCGCGGGTGATTTGCCCGTGGTACTGTTTTTTGAGTTCCTGTAGTCAAATAAAAATTTGCATATTTGGTTTTGTAAGAGTTTGTTATTGGGGCTACTCAAAGTTATTCCCTTAAGCCCCTTTTTTATTATTTTGACAAAAGATTCTGCTTGCCCGTTACTCGACGGCTGGTAAACAGGTGATAAAACATGCTTAATACCGTTGACGGCGCAAAACAATTTAAAATCTTTAGAGGTAAAAGAGGTGCCATTGTCGCTCACTAAGGTATGAGGCATACCGAAACGTGACATAAAATCACATAACCGATCAATAACCGCCTTTGACCCATAAGACGATAACATATTATATTATAACATTCAACCCATTTGCTATACGCGTCAACAATAATTAGGTATACGTGATTATTGAACGGCCCCAAAAAATCGACATGAAGTCGATAAAACGGTTGCGGGGGCACCGGCCAGCTGGCTAGCGGCGCGTGCGGCGGCGCGCACGGTGCACGCGTCCGCCAGCCGCTCTAGCGCGGCGTCCACGCCGGGGAACCAGAGTCGTTTACGCGCCTCAGCTTTCATCTTCACTACCCCAAAGTGTGAACTGTGCAGCTCCTCGCAGATGCTACGCCTTAGTGACGATGGAATGACAACTTTATGCCCTCGCATTAAGCATCCGTTCTCGTACGATAACTGTGTTCGACAATAATAATGCGGTTTTATATTTTCGTCATTAATTTTCCTAGGCCACCCATTCATGACGTAGTGCTTGACCATGCTAACACGCTTGTGCACGCGTGGGTTCGTATCCCATCCTCGTCGCCACGTGTTGCATATGTGTCAGGGGGCGCTACGGGAGGGTGCATGACCATTAAACAAGCGAGCCAGTTTAACACTGATTTATTCGATGCCCACTAGAACAGGTTTTCATACAGCTGTGCGCACTCGCACAAGCACCTATATGTATACATATCTAACACGCTCTGATCATCATCAGCAGTTCCACTTCATCAAATGTCACTCTTTTGAATGAAAATGCTTGATTTGTTGATAAAAATACAAAAATCACTTTGTGTATGCCTTTAATATTTGAGGAGTTCCCTCGATTCCTCTTGGATCCCATCATCAGAACTTGAGCTTGACGAAAATTTGTCCTGACAATCTTACTTGCTTAACAAACACCGATGTGTGTTCGATAAGAGGAGGAATCGCCAAACGTGAACTATGCGTCGTTGAAGAGTTCCCTTCTGATCATCATCAGCAGTTCCGCTTAATAAAATGTCACTGTTTTGAATGAAAATGATTGATTTGTTGATAAAAATCACTACATGTATGTCATTAACATTTGAGGAGTTCCCTCGGTTCCCCATGACGGAGCTATGGAGTAACAAACATAAAAAAAAATACAAAATATAAAAAACATACACGCCGAATTGAGAACCTCCTCTTTTGAAATCTTGAAGTCAGTTAAAAAAAAATAATATGAAAAATGTCGTTCTGACTTTTTTCAAAAAGGTTAGGCTACAGGGCAGACCCTTAACCCTATCGTCTTTTTTTTAGGCTTAAATTATAGCTGACTAAATTGTTCAGAGGAGTTCTTCTCAAATTTTTGATATCATTCTTCGTTTCCAAAATATCGAACGCCAAAATCAAAAATATGGAAAACATCAATTTTGTTTTCACTATTCCGGCCATAACTTTTTTCTTTTTTGATTTTCTCGGAAAAATATTTTTGCATCTTACAGCTCTCATAAATATTTTTTTTTTTTTTTTTTTTTTTTATTACAGTCAAAAAACAATACAGAGATTGTGTTTGAAATACATAAAACGAATTAACAGGAGAAAAGAAAATAAAGATAGGTAGATATGCAATTCAATATGACTATACTAACTTATTGACTAATACCTAATTATTATTATTAGTAAAGACTTGTTCGACACTATAGAAACACCCTCTCAATAAAAATATTCTTAATTTTCTACTAAACAACGCATGACTCGTAATTGCTTTTAATTCGGTGGGTAGCTTGTTAAATAAATGAACAGCTTGATATGTAGCAGAGTGCTGTATTACTTTAAATTTGGGAAAGAGGCTTTGTGTGATATTTTTTGTACGCGTCTGTAGTCGTAACTCTTGTTTATCTAGTGACTCGTGCCTTGACAGCGTTTTGACAAAATCAGTTAGCAACACAAAAACGTACAGACAAGGAATCGTTAGTAAGCCCAAGTTTGTAAAATAGTTTCGACAAGAAACCCACGGGGGAGTGCGCACGATAGTACGTATTGCTCTTTTTTGAACTACCAAAGCTCTATTTACGTTATACTTATAGCTATATCCCCAGAGTTTAATGCCATAACGCAGCCTAGATTCTACTAACGCATAATAAACAGTTTTTAGTTGTTCAATAGAGAGCTCGTCTCTAAGACTCCTCAAAGCATAGCAAGCCGAACAAATGGAATTTTCAACAGCCTCGAGTTCCTCTTTCCAGTTGAGTCTAGCGTCAATACGTACACCCAGAAATTTGACACTATGAACTATTTCTAATAAAACGCTTCTAACTACCACAACTAACTTATCCGTTTTTTTTGTGTTGGCTTTAAGTAGCATTACTTTTGTTTTGTCCGTATTTAACTGTAAACCGTTGATGTAGAACCAATGTTGAAAAGCTGTTAATGCTTTAGACACCAAACTGCCCAGTTCAGACAAACTATCCGCTGCTACCACAGCACTAGTGTCATCAGCGAATACTGTTAGTCGGCAGTCAGCAACTGTATCACAAATGTAATTAATAAGATCATTCGTATAAAGAATAAAAAGAATAGGACCCAGAACAGAACCCTGTGGAACTCCTCTGTTCACTCTTACATACTCCGATCTCACACAAATTTCGGTATTATTAATACTACTTTTTAGCTCTACAAATTGGTATCTATTATTGAGGTAACTCTGCAAAAGGTGATGGGACTGACCACGAATTCCATAAAAATATAGTTTTCGCATAAGAATTTCATGATCCACCATATCAAAAGCGGAACTGAGATCTAAAAAAATACCGGCTACCTTTTTTTTACTATGAAAATCTGATATAATGTCAGTCACAAAGGAATCTATAGCATCTGTGGTTCCTTTTTTTTCCTGAAATCCAAATTGTCTTAAATTAATAATTGCATTTTCTTTAAAGTGTTTTAAAAGCCGGGTTTTTATAAGTTTTTCGAAAATTTTCGACAGCACTGGTAGTAGGGATATTGGCCTATAGTTTTTGGCATCTGTTTTGAGACCTTTTTTGTAAACAGGTATGACCTTAGCTAGCTTTAATTGTTCAGGAAATATCCCTTCGACATAACATCTATTGAACCAGTGCGTAAGAGGACCTGATAGCAATACGATACTGCTTTTAATTATCGTGATTGGCATCTCATCGTAACCGCTGGATTTTTTATTCTCCATGGCCTTAACAATATTTATTACTTCCGAAGGCAAAAACTCCTGCCAGGATATATCTGTAAAACTCCGTTGGGTGCAATGTTCTAGAGAATGAACTGCAAAAGAGACGTTACTCGTATTCAAAGTATTACCGTGATCGAACTGTGAAGAAAAAATGTTCGCTACATCCTGAGGGTTCGCTACCATATTACCATTCAATTTGATAATTATATCATCCTGCTTACTAGTGTGAAATTTATATCTTTTTTTATTAACAACGTCCCATAATCCTTTGGATGAAAATTTAGATCTAAGTATCTGTTCCTGCACTGCCGACCTTTTAGCCTGTCTAACAATCCTCCTAAAAATATTCAAGTATTTGTCCCGATAATTTAAAATGGAAGTATCACAAGAAGATTTATTTATATTACACAAGATTCGCTTCATTTGACTAGCTACCTTAATACCTTTTGTTATCCACGTGAATTTATCTTTTTTTGTTAGAGGAATCCTTTTCTTCCTTTTTTTAAAACAGAGATTGAAAACATCAGTAAGTTCCGTGAAGAAACCATTTACATCCATATCAAACCAATTAGTACTACATAGCATTTGTTTAAACTTTTGGATGTTGATTTCAGTAAAAGCACGTCTTTCTATTAACAGAGAGGGGTTGCTATCTGATTTTTCTGTACGCAGTCCACAGAAAATAGCTCCGTGTCCATCAGCTAATCCATTGTGATCAATGGCTGTATAGTAAATTAGATCTTCGGGGACATTAGTGAGAAAATTATCTATGCAAGATTGCGATTCATTTCTCATAAAGGTGATAACGTTCAATAGTGGTCTAAAATTATAACTTTTGAGTAAGCTTACAAAGTCATTTCGTTTCTTGTTGTTATCAATCATATTAATATTAAAGTCTCCACTAATAATAACCATTTTATTAAAAAGGTGCTGTAACAATAATTCTAATTGCGTCATAAATATGTCCAAGTTTGAGTCCTTAGGACTTCTATAACAACAAAAAATATGGACATTAGTAGATATGTCTTTAACACCACAAATTTCAAAGCTTTCTGCCTTATATAACTTTTTGCAAATCGGTATTTCTTCACATTTGACATTGTTTAGACTTAGGATAAGTGTTCCTCCCCTACTTTTCTTTATTCTTGTGTTATGGGCTGATAATTTATAATTCTCAATAGCAAGAGACGACACGGATTTTTTTTTCAAAAAGTGTTCACTTACACATACATAGTGCATATTATTATGAATACCATTAAGATAGATTTCTAGTTCATTAACTTTATTAGATATTCCACATAAATTTTGATGAATAATATTTATAGTATCGTATTTATATTTATTACCCCGCTTATCAACGAAAAAGCTCTTCACTAATATTGTTCTTATTTAACTCTGCAAATCCACAATTAGCAAGCCATAATATGAGTCTTTTAAGCTATTTTTGAATATCATATCTTTACAACTTTTCGAGTTATAAGGGGATCGCACTTTTTCGTGAAATCGGGGCCTATACTGGAACGAACGAAAAGACATTTCCAATGTCAAAAGTTTAGCACCTGACGTCGTATGAGTGCACGGTCATAGTGAAGATCTTTAATTAGTAATTAACTGGCGTATTTCTATATCACTGACATATTTTTTATATCAACGTTGAATATTATAATACGATCTTATTTCAAATAACTTTCAGTAGATACATCTTCCTATGTAAGTATTTGTTTTGGCAATATCTGTCAAATTTAATTTAGAAAATTGCATCCAGGTCGTTATCGCTTTTGCTAACACAAGCCCATCACTAGTATATTATAAAAAAGTATGCTTGTTTTTCGATAGACGTTTAAAGGATGATAGATTAACTGCACGCCAACATAAATCACGCCTTTCCAATCCTCTATAAAACCGTCAAAATGCCAATAGACGACGAAAAATCAATTTTTAGTGCGCTTCCAACGTCCGGTCGTCAAGCAGAAACTGACACGGGCTGTATATATTTTATTTAATAGTTTGCATGCTGTTGAAATATCCAGTTGATTTCAGATAAATATTATCAGAAACGGCATACTGTAACATATTTCCACAACAGAAATAAACTTAGAAGAATAGCTCTGCATGGTGCATTTTAAATCCACTTTCCTTGTCAAAGGTTTCAATCGAGCTTCAAACGTTTATCTCAAACAATCTTTAATTTGAAACGGTCAATCTGACACATTGCAGTTACGAAACAGGATTTTAATGTAACAATTTTTTTAAATAATGCCGCTAAGCTCAAGTGTAATTGATTGGACTGGACATGTCTGTCGAATGCATTTGGAACTGTTGACTCAACTGGCGACAGAATGGATCGTGCAGGATGGTCTGGACAGGGATCCAAAAGAGAGATCTTGGAACGATCTGGACGCATTCTGTAGCGACTGGCTGCAAACATGCACCAAGCCTTGATTGGTGGCAGAGAAGAGGGGAGGTATTTGCCCTGCAATGAGGTATAGTTAGGAGTGACCATAATTAAATCTTTTATATTATTGTTCATTTTGAAGCTAATTACTAAATATTGAACTATGAAATTTTTAATTGTACGGTAATTATTTAATACTAGCTTTTGCCCGCGGCTTCGCTCGCGTTTAATTCGGGGTAAGAAACCATACAAACTTCCACCCCCCATTGAAGTGGGGGGTTAGAAAGAGACAAAAAGTAGCCTATGTCACTCTCCATCCCTTCAACTATCTCCACTTAAAAAATCACGTCAATTCGTCGCCCCGTTTTGCTGTGAAAGACGGACAAACAAACAAACAAACAAGACACATACACTTTCCCATTTATAATATTAGTAATATTAGTACTGAATTTCTTCTTGAAGAGCTTTAAAATGTATGTATGTTAATTTATGTTTATTGTAAAATCACTATAACTTGCTGAATGTAAGTATTATTCTTGTTTTTTATCCAATGTAAATATTGACATCGATCTAATTTGTAATTTGACAATGTATGTTTAATACAAAATAAATGAATATGAATATGAATATGGATTTTTTTCACCATAAACTTTGCGTATATGTTTGTATTTAAATAAGGTAAGTACCACGAAGGTGGCAAACAAGCATACGGCCCGCCTGATGATAAGCAGCTACCGTAACCTATGGACGCCTGCAACTCCAAAGGAGACACATGCGCGTTGCCGACCCTTTACAAAAAGGAGGATTCACTGTGTTGATGGCTAAAGGAACAAGAAGGTTCCTCATCGTCAACACACTAGGTCCTCTTTGAGCTCTTTGGCAACCTTACTCACCAGCAGGAACACAACACTATGAGTAGGGTCTAGTGCTATTTGGCTGTGGTTTTCTGTAAGGTGGAGGTACTTCCCCAGTCGGGCTCTGCTCCAGATTTGAGCGAGATGACATTCGCTGAACGTGGCCTACCACACTTAGCGAGATGCCATTCGCAGTGCCCATACCTCTCTTTTTGGCGTAGTTTCCAAGTTCGGACGTAGTTTAAGGACATACCCCGGGTCCAACAAATACAGGATGTTGTTTCAATAACTAGCCATATTGTGAGACGTAATTAAGTAAGTCATACTGAACAACTTTTTCTACAGGACCAACACAGAAATCCCAAAAAAAATTCACAGATCTCGTGCTCTACACGACTTGAAAGGGCATAGAAAATGAACCTAGCTATTATAGATTATCAATGAAAAAAAAATAAAGAAAATCATATTTGTAATATATTTTTATTTGCCGTCACCGTACATTTGTCACAAAACTCAAATACAGTATTTAACGTACATTTCATTTTAATTTTAACGGTTAATTTTATACACAGTAATGACAATGTAAACAATTTTTATTTCCCATCACTACAATATTTCTCACAAAACGCAAATACAGCATTGTATTTAACATACATTTCGTTTTTTAATTTTGTAGCAATTTAATTTTAGACACACATAAATGACAATTTTATTTCTCATCACCGTATAATATATCTCACAAAACGCAAATACAGCATTGTATTTAACATATACATATTTCGTTTTTTAATTTTGTAACAATTTAATTTTAGACACACTTAAATGTCAATTTTATTTCCCACCACCGTACAATATTTCTCTCTTTTTTAAACAATATTTAATCTAAAATCAGACGGCGTCAGTTAAATTCATACGTTCGCTTCTGGGACGAAGAATCGTCCTCTTCGTCGGTGGAGACAGATTCGTTACTGAGAAACGAACAGTTGATGAAATTTTTAGGTTGCGCTGCGACACCCTCGTTGATCGTCTGAAGTTCGAACGGCACGTTATTGTACGCCATGAACTCCAGGTCCGTGTCCAGAGATTTTCCCGAACGAGTGACTTTGAATCCTCCGACGTTAATAACGGCGAACGCGTGAATATACTTCGGCTCCATTACGAGCCGTTTCCATTTACCACAGACACACTGCATCTTGTCATTTACGAACTCCATCAATTGGATAGGAACGGTACTCGGCATGGTCTGCGTATTTTGAACCTTCACATTCCACACTCCTGGGGACATGGTACCTTTACTGTTCGGTGGTTTTTTCGAAGTCAACAGTTTCTTTCAAATTGGCCCAGGCCTGCACAGGATCGATTTGAAACTTTTTCACAGACTCGTTGAAGTCATCCTTCGACGCCACAGACTTCAAATCGTGAGCCAATTTATTCGTCAGGAACGAGTGCATCAATTTCTTGCTCGGTTCATGCCACCAGTATTCCGACGACGATACCAACATCGACAGTCGATGCTTCGGTTCCAGATGCGCCATATCAAAAATCTTCTTGCGCTCATTAAATTCCTCGGCCGTGTTCACGAACACTCCGTACATATTTACGACGACTGCCAGTCGTATCGGGGCCTTGTACGAGAATTGACAGAAATGTGTAGATTTCTTAGGGATCTTGTTCAATTTGACACGAAGAACGTTGACGTCACTCGCATCTCGAACTATCGGCGGCGCATCCGGACGAACGGAGTTCAAATTTGTCACAATCTCGTCGATGAAGTGTTTTAACTTGTTCGCGTCCGCAAACACACCGCGGATCGGTCGAGCTTGATACACACTCGCCACATTCTGCTGGCTGGCATCTTCCGCAGTGTCGTCCTCGTCTGATGAAGCCGAAATCTTCCGCTTTGATTTCTTCTCGGGCGGTACAGGAGTAGTCGCGCGAGAGGATATGCTCGACGAAGTGCTGACTCGAGGTTTAGCGGTTCGCTTGCCTTTCTGCATGATTTTTTCCAGCGCGGTGGACGCAGGCTCAACCGCGCTAGGCTCTTTCTTCTCACTATCCATCGTCGACACAAGATTGATCCTGATCGTGTAACGATTCGAAAAAAATTATTTGCTGTCGATGTTCCGTAAGACATACGACAGACGATCCGCACGACCGATCGTGACGCAAGCTGTGACTGACGAGGCGAGAATGAACCATCCACTCGCTAGTTCACTACAATACGTAATTAAAATATAAGTTATTACTACACAGTGATACACAATCAAAGCTCTGTGTCGCAAAGCGTGATGCGAGGCAGCCTTGGTAGGTATAAAGTAGGTCCCTTACTATAAACAAACTACTCTACGCGTCACCCATTGAATTCGGAGAATCACAAGTAAGTAGGTAGGTACTGTGTTTACAATATGAATATAACAACGAAGTAGTTGATAGACATTCCAGAGGCCCGGTGTAGGAAGATATCAAGGGATTTGTAACACTAGTCATCTGACTTCTCACACTCACCTCTCACGGCGCGATCCCGTTTCCTTTTTAAACGGTCGCGTCGCAATAAGGAGGACGCTTGGACGCCGGCGTCGCACACGTGTTCTCATCGCCATCTCCAGAATAAAGTTTTCGCCCCAGAACAGAGTCTCCTGCAACTGCGACAGCACGTGCTCACCGCCCTGACGCAATTTTTCACCGATCGGCACCACAGTACAATGTCTTCTCACTTGATGAATTACACGCTTCTGCGGGCTATCAGTTATGGGGTCTGGAACTTCGGGGTCTCTGTCCGCAAACAGCGGATCGATTTGCACGTTGTGTCGTTTGTACAGCGGCGTATTAACGAGAAAGCGCAACCATTCCTTTATTATGCGCTTCGAAACGCAGCCAGCCATGTACGAACTCTTGTTTAACAAATTCTTCTTAATTCTGATGTTGAAAGCATAATCGTCGTGCAATGATCGAGGCAGCACCCTCATCATAGTGTCGACGTCGACTGGAACGTTGATGACTTGGCCGTACAATTTTTTGGATCCTTCGAAAAATCTCACGTGTCTTATAGACATGAATGGCAATCGCGGAGATATCAGTCGCTCGCTTATGGGACACAACGCCGGCAAATTTGCCTCTTTCGGATACACGAAGCCATTGATCGTTGCCAACAGCGGAGTTCGTCCTCGACGCAGCTCATTCAGACACGTTCCGCACACTTTGAACGTATCGACCGACGGATCGTATCCTATTTTCGCAACATATTTCCACACTGCAGAATCTTTCTTCAACACGCGCAACTTGTTGCTCCACCAGATCCTGTCACAAACGTGGCAGTGCGTATGCAGCGTGTATGCATAGAAATTAACATTCATATAATTTTTGAAATTGTCCAATCTGTTCTTGCGCAACTCAGCCTGGGTCTTCCTTCGTCGACTTCGCACCGCCTCAATATCTGCCACCGTGGACGCCGATGCGCCTGCTTCACTATCGACGGCAACATTTTGCTTTTCAGTAGTGCTCGATCTCGCGAAAAGCCTTGCACACTTCTCTCTATTTCTGATACGTGCTCGTTCACTCGCTCGCGGCATCGCAATTGTGACGGGCCAGCAACTACGGAACCCTATATTGAGCATGGCCCGACATGCTCTTGGCCGGTTTTTTCTTTTTTGCATAAAATAAACTCGATTTCATTTCATTACCTTTTTGGTTTTAATTAATAATTATTTCAAATTAAAAAAAAATATATATATATAGATAATTAAGTTTAAAATATAAACAAGTTTCGTTTTTTATGTTAACGTTTTCGTTTTAATTACATGCTTGTTACATATTTTTTGGACATTACATATTTATTTTTAAATTAATCCATACTAATATTATAAATGGCAAAGTGTATGTGTGTGTGTGTTTGTTTGTCCGTCTTTCACGGCAAAACGGGGCGACGAATTGACGTGATTTTTTAAGTGGAGATAGTTGAAAGGATGGAGAGTGACATAGGCTACTTTTTGTCTCTTTCTAACCCCCCACTTCCCTAAAATGGGGTTGGAAGTTTGTATGAAGCATTCCGCAATTTTCAAGGTAAAAAGCTAAAAATTGGTATGCGGACTATTTGTGTGCGGTTCTGCGGTTTATTCTGTTCCGAGTTCTCTTCTGTGTTTTAAATCAGGAAAGGGGAACCGTGTTACCCCGAATTTAACGCGAGCGAAGCCGCGGGCAAAAGCTAGTAGTCGCATAAAACTTAGTCGAGAACATTTCCGAGAACATTCTCCGGTGCAAAGAGAATTAAGCTTTTTTAATGTTAATAATCTCAATTGGAGACAAAATTGCTGTACCAGTATCAATTAACATATGTAGTAAAATTATGAAGAAAAGAAAAGACAATATATATATGAATAAATAAATGAGTCCTCTTCCAATAAAACTACAAAGAAATATGCGAGAAAGTTCTCGAGAATGTTCTCGTGAGAACGTTCCCGAGAACGTTCTCGGAAATTTCCCGAGATAGCAGAAATTTTTGCACTTAGAATATTTTTTTCGGTTTACAATGATCGTGAATATCTTTCAAACACCTTTAGGAAGATTAACATAAAATAAAAAAATCTGAATTTGTGCAGATTTGATGTACTTTCTCGGAAATTCTCGTCACAGAGAACGTTCTCGAGAACTTTATCGCAACATTCTCTCGTTCGGAAATGTTCTCGAGAACGGCACATCTTTATGTGTGCTAGCTATGTACTTATTAGAATAATTGTTTCCGTTGTTAAAAAATATGTTATAAAACATAGATTTTTTGATTTATTTAATTTTCCAAAAAAAATATCGAATTTTCCAAAATTTGTTTATACTATCCTAAAGCCCTTAATTTTCCGCGTCTATTAAGTCCTAATAGATCTTCGTATAATACATAGATTTTTTTTTTTTAAAAGAAATAATCGACTTTTCCAAAATTTGTTTATACTACCCTAAACCCCTTAATTTTTCGCGTCTCTTAAGCCCTAATAGATTTTCGTATTTCAAAGCTGCGGAGTTCCACAGGGCTATGACGCCCGAGTAATACCGCACGGCGACGCTCCACGCGCCGCTAAGGGGGAGCATACCGCCCCCCCTATCACTCCCACAAAAAAAAGTATTAGACATAAAATGTTCCCCGTCTCAATATCTCTAGGTGTCTCTCTCAGTTTTTCGATTTTTGACCTCGTTCACGAGATATCGAAGATATTCCGAGGGAAGGTGTTAAAAAATCAAGGTTTTTTTTTTGTTTTTTTCAATTGTCGAAAAAAGTTTTCGACGTTTACAAAAAATTTTTTCACCATCTGAAAGCGATTCAAATTCTGCGTCTTTTGAGCTATCATACGTCCTCATGGCCCTAAACCACTATATACCACGGGGCAAACACACTTTCAGCGAAAATGGGGCCCTACCAGAGCGATCGAAAAAACATTTTCAATGTTAAAAATGGTCTCCCCATAGAAAACGTCGACGTCTGATCGGCCGAGATGTATGAAACAGGCAAGGTTTTTTATGTTTCAGAGTTGGTCCCATAGTAAAAGTTGTTCAGTATGGCCTAACCAAATCACCGCATTATATGGCTAGTTATTGAAAAACAACCTGTATAGGTTTCTTTAACCCCTTTTTGTTAATCGACTCTCAAAGCTTTACACGTTATCTTTGTAAGTAACCTTAGAGCAAAAACCGGCTAAGCACATCCATAAAGCTAGGTTTATGGTAATGAAAATTGCCTTCGTGCTAGACCCGCATAAAGGAGTCTTAGGCAGAATTTATAGAATGCATTAAAATTCCGAAGGGTTTTTTGTTAAGGCCAGTGTGGTATATGGTTTTGGAGATATGTGGGTCATTTTATTAGTAGCAAATCTTGTGTTACGATGCACTACGCCTTAAATTTTATGAAGCGTAAAACCGTTCTATAACAAGATCCGTTTCCATTGGGTGTGCCAATTGACAATACCCCTAATTCAAGAGATGTGTATTTGATATGAGAACATAGTATGTTTCAAACTCACTAATCGTTCATATTTTATTCGGGATCACGATTTTTCCCAGATCACTATTTATTACGATACTAAGACATTACTTACATGGTGTTGTATTTTATTCAGGAGCAAACGTTATTCCGCAATAATGGTTCATTGGCCAAGTCTTTAAACAGTCTAGAATTTAAATAGCTTTATAATTATAATATCTTTTACATATAAAAAATGAAACTTGCAGCGACAAACCACCGCCCGTCAGCCGAACCTCCGAACCAGGGATTGCACAACCGGTTTTATTAAATACCTGTAAACAAACTGACACACTAATAGCGGTTTAAATTTTATACCTGTATTCAAATTAGAGGTATTATTTTAATATTGCCTTCATTATTATGACAATTCAAGTCCTAATTTCAGTATTCTTTACCGGTATTCAATACCTATATTCAATGAATGACAATTTTATTACTAGTGCGAGTGAGACATCTGTATCTAAGTTACGGTCTCTATCGGGCCGAATTTATACCTAACCGACTAGTTCGACGACAGCCCAAGTAGCAAAATTTGGCACTATAAAAGTCCTGAAAACATTTTAGAACGTGCTAATTAGTGTTCATGATTAGCACTATAATGGTGTCGTAAACCTTTACCTAACCCCAAATAGGCCCTAGTTTTATCACTGATTTATTCTATAAACAGTACATAAAGGCTCTCACTGTGATAAATCAGCTCTATAATTGAAATGTCTGCAATGTTTATGTCACAATTAGGAACTATTAAAGTAACCAAAACATGTTTATAGTGCTAATTTGCGCCGTAAACAATTCCAGTGATCTTTTTTATCACCAAAAGCCTCGTGTTGTTTGCTGTCGTCGTCGTGAGGTTATTTCACAAGAAATTTAACAAATATATTTGTAAGTCATTCGCCATGTCCCTTTAGTTCCTTAAAGTGACATATAAAGGTACATACTAAAAAACATTCGTGAACCGTAATTGTGCCGGTACTTGCACTTGCGAAAATAATTGTATTGACAAAATCATTATGCTGATTTCAAATTTGACAATGCGCCTTCATAATTTTACTGTTTTAATTAAATTTTAATTAATAAAATTAGGACTTGTCCCGACTGTGGCTGCTATAGTACACGTGGGCTCCAGTGGTGCTGCTAATGTGCTATCACTTTCTGAAAACGGCAGCCATATTTTAATGGATTTGGGTAGCCCTATAGCGATGTTGAGGGAGCATTTAAAAAGCTAAAACGTTATGTAATGGTCGTGCAAAGTCCTTTTATAGTGCAGATTGATCCTGTAATAGTGTTTGCGATACTGCTACAATACTAGTACTATAAAAGTTAATTCGACGCATTATTAGTGCATAATAGGTACATAAAAGTGTCAGTAAAGTGTCTATAGTATTAAATAGTACTATAATAGCTTTTTGCAAATCTATTACAGTGCAACACTTTAAAGATTCTTTTTTATGGTCCTTTAAGCGTTCTAAGTGCTAACTTATAGAACTAAATTGCTCTTGAATTTATAGAACCAAAACGCTCTATTAAAAACCTTTATAGTACAAGCAGTCACAATGGTTACCATTATAGGCCTACTATATCACTGATTGGTGATAAAAGGCCTTAGTTATAGAAGCTTTTGTTACTTGGGAGACGACATAACTGCTAAGGCGTTCCTATTTAAAATTTTCTAGAAATAAACCAACTACATAAAGTAGTAGTACAAAGTGTCGTATTTCACAAATTAATTTCTGACTTTTCGAGTCTTATGCCTTTTAGGTGCTTGTCTTTTGACTTCTTATACCGCTAATAAAATCGATTACAGGTAAACATGTCATTTGCAAAAACCGATAATGCTTTTGAATACCGGTAATACTTTACCGCTATTCATGGTTTTAGCAATATAAATAGTGAAATTCAAGTATAACCGGTTAAACCCAAATTACAACCGGTTTTGAGAATACCGGTAACGATCCCTGCTCCGAACCATGTGTTCTAACCACAGACCACGGTCTAGATGACGTGTGTAGCGAGTTGAAGTCACGACATTTGTCACTTCCGTTTTTTTTAGGGTTCCGTAGTCAACTAGGAACCCTTATAGTTTCGCCATGTCTGCCCGTCCGTCCGTCCGTCCGTCCGTCCGCGGATAATCTCAGTGACCGTTAGCACTAGAAAGCTGAAATTTAGTACTAACATGTATATCAATCACGCCGACAAAGTGGTAAAATAAAAAGTCGAAAAAAATGTTTTATTAGGGTACCTCCCCTATACGTAAAGTGGGAAGCGATTTTTTTTTTCATTTCAACCCTAACGTGTGATATATTGTTGGATAGGTATTTAAAAATGAATAGAGGTTTAGTAAAATCATTTTTTGATAATGTAAATATTTTCGGAAATATTCGCTCCAGAAGTAAAAAAAAATGTGTCCCCCCCCCTCTAACTTTTGAACCATAAGTTTAAAAAATATAGAAAAAATCTCAAAAGTAGAACTTTATATAAACTTTCTAGGAAAATTATTTTGAACTTGATAGGTTGAATAGTTTTTGAAAAAAAAAATTACATAATAATTTCTGAGCTAAGTTTGTGATTTAACCGTGTAAGCAGGTGTTTATTGTACCTGTAAATTCTACAAAATCACAATAAAATGATGTGCTTTCAAATAAAGTAAAAACGGTGAAAATCGGTTCACGCAATAAAGAATTATCCCATAAAAATCATCTTCCATTCTTTAAGCTCGCGCGCTATTGTTTACTTAATTTGCCGATAGATGTCGCTGTACGTGGAACGCTCATATCATATCCTACATGGCGGTGTTATTTTCACTCCTAAGTGGGAACACTTACTGTGACGGACGGAAAACTACGGAACCCTACACTGAGCGTGGCCCGACACGCTCTTGGCCGGTTTTTATTAGTATGAGACCACGGCTGATCATTTTCGTATCGTTTTATAATAATATATCGTTTAAGAATATATCGAGATAATTTTCCTAAAATAGCAATTTATGGAATCGTTGACGTAGAAGAAGTCGTTTTTGGACAGGTTATCCTGAGAATTCAGTGTCCTGAGAGTAATGTTTTCAAGTAATTGCAATCAAATAATTGTAGCAGTGAATTTAGCGTTTTTTGAGGATGAATAATTATCATGAACATAAAATCAAATTATGTGTAGCATGTACTGAAGCACAGGTCGGTTAGTAGCGAGTGGCGATTGCGGCAGGCGAGCGCGCGGCTGGGGACTAGTGGGGACTCGGCCTAGTAAAAAGATTGGGGAGCTTGTGACTGTCTAGGTCATTTTCTCGGCTGAGTACTCGTCCAAGCACTCGGCGATGTGTTTACACTTAGCAAACGCTCGGTCAAGAGCACTGACTACACGGAAGGTGTAATCAGCGCATTTATATTAAGCATTAAGTATTTGAAAGTGAAAAACGTCATTGTAAATACGGTTTATTGTAAATATCATTGTAAATACGGTTTATTGTAAATATCATTGTAAATACGCTTAAAGAGGTCTATTGGCGGTAGTCCATATTCCAACCTTCCTTACCCGTGGCAGCTCTTTGCACTTTACTGTAATGAATATTAGCTTTGTTGGGGTTTCAGCAGAATGCAGTCGGGATAAATGCAAGCTTAGTTTTTACCCTATTACATTATACCTGGAAAGTTCGGTGTATGAACGAAAGAGGTATTTTAAATTAAAAATTCAGAAACAGAAATAGCTGAGCGTGTGAGGTATTCAAAATTATCTTGGCACAACTTGACTGTTAATGAGTTTCAGAATCAATAAGTTTGAATACTTTATATAGTACGATTTTTTTAAGATGTCGGTATTGTCGGTAGAATTCCTTAGTAAGATTCCGACATCTTAAAAAATTACCACTATACCCGCTATTTTATATTTCGTAATGTTTCGTAAGGTAATAAAAGTATGGCTAATTTAACTCGAAAGATCACGGATTCAAGAAGAGAAAGAAGAAGATTTCATAGTTTATAATATCTCCCCATGCATCATTATATTATCCTTTCTGCAGCGCAAACATAGCTCGACATGATTGAAAAAAAAAACATTTTAAAATGTTCAAAGACGTTTTTATAGAAAGCAGGTGTACCGTAACGGTCAGGACATAAAAGCATGAGATGGGAACGCTACGACGCTAACCTCAATGTGGACTACATTTATACGGCTACGTGGACTTGTGAACATGCACTAAGATCTTTTATAACCTCTGAAATAAAATAATAGGAGTGTGAAATTCAGTTTGTTTCCTTAGTTGGATTTGAAACATCTTGAACGTTAATCAACTATTTAGGTGGCAAACACCAAAAAAATCAATATCGGGAGCCAAAAAGATCAGGGAGGGTATCCAAGCCTCGTATTCTAAGTATAAAATTACTTTACAAACATTGTCAATAGATGGCGCTTTGCTTTAGAACGTTATTTCTACATCGCGCAGTTAAAAATTATGCAGTATCTGTATATAAGGGTCGGAGAACAATTTATTTCCCCCATAGAAACTATGTAAATATGTGTAACCGTTTTCAACTTATAGCCTTTGAAACATTCACGCAACAAACTACTTTGTGCTAACCCTAAACAGGTGACTGGGTCAATGAACTTACTTGTAAACAATTTTTAGATGACAGGATATTATGGTAATTTGTTGTCGTTTATCCATTCTTAGATCTGCTTGTAATGCTGTAAAAATAGTTGCAGCATTTTCAAACGCGATTCTCTTTGTGGCTCCACTTGTTAAATTTTGGGTGAAGTTTTATGTTATTTCTTATTCAATTAATATTATTTATAACCACAAAAAATATTTAGTTTAAATGCTGACATTGACAACAACTCAAAATTAATCAATAAATACTAATCAGTCATCATCATCAAGTCGTCATAAAACATTTAAAGATGATATCGTAACCTCATCATAAATATATCTGACCGATAAAAAGGTTTTAGCTCGTTAACACGTTTGACAAAATTATTTTCGAATAGATTAAAATGTTGTCGTGATTGCAATACGTGCTTAGAGAATTCAACCAACCGGAGTCGCCAATGACAGGCGTTCCCCTCTGCCGAAAACATTTGACCAGTGGTTATACATATGTATGGACTGACGTTTATCTGACGTAGCTATTTGTCCGTTACGTACGAATAGCCATACATTTGACGTTCCCCTCCCCCGCAAAAATTGGCAGACTTTTTTTGTATAGAAAATGACAGACATGGCTACTCCATTCGGGTTGAATTCTCTAAGAATACGTGCATGCGTTACTTCAAATTATTAGAACCAAAACATTTTTAATAAATGGCGAACCTCTTTGCGTAGTTGGAAATCGACAAGAAGTCTGATTACCTAACATACTTACTTTATAGACGGAGAGCTGGCCACGGCAGGAATGACACAATAATGAGAGCAACGAAATTGATATAGTTAGACAGCTATACTATTGTTATTACCTAATCTGGCAATCTGGCAGCTTTAAGCCGGGGGGTTCAAGAGTAGCAGACCAGAAAAGTTGTTTAAAAATCTTGGGAACGACGCAATACTGAGAGTTCTTGCTTTAGTACGATATCGTGGCATTTGATGTATATAATTGGAATATAACGTGGAAGATGTCTCAGTGGGGGGGAAAAGAGGCAGGTTGAAGTTAAATGCATTTATACCGGACGCCTGCGGTTTATTTTCTTCTGATCTGTGAAACTGTTTGTAATTAATCAGGCGCTCGAATAAAACTTATTAGTTGACAGCTTTCCATGCCAAGACGATATTACCGATAGTTATTTCTAAATAGGAAATCGACTTTAACAGCCAGGATTCTCGGTTTAAATTGTTATGGAAAAATATGTGACATATTAGGTTCTGTTCTGATAATGAACTTAGCATACAAAGCCACATCATAATACAGCTACTCGTCACTAGATTGCGCTAATATCTACTAAACATAGACAGGGTATGACATTTGAATTCCAACTGCTGACCCAGCACGGGTGAGCAGTAGATAATTAACCAGTATAAGTGTGCCGCATTGTTACGAATCTCGCGGTCATTTTACACTGGCAGTTAGAGAAGTTGGCTCGCCAAGGGGCGCACAACCATTAGGAAATTACGGATATATGGCTGCCTAATTTGTCGATAAAAATATTAACCCTTAGCAATATTTTGACCATTGAATACTTAGAGAATTCAACCACCCGGAATCGCCATTGACAGGCGTTCCCTTCTGCCGAAAACATATGACCAGTGGTCATACACATGTATGGACTGACGTTTATCTAACGTAGCTACGTACGAATAGCCATACATTTGACGTTCCCCTCCACCGCAAAAATCGGCAGACTTTTTTGTATAGAAAACGACAGACATGGCTACTCCATCCGGGTTGAAGTCTCTAAGTTGAATATCGATTCTGATAGCCATCAGCAATAAAAGAGAAGTAATTTCTTATTTTATTATTAAATTCTTTTTATTTATCCTTCTTCTTAGGCTAGGTTTTTTTACAATATCAATATAAAAGTAATGTTGGAAATGTCATTGTGATAGTTGCCTTCCCCATTCATTTTAATTACATTAAGTAAGATTTAAACAAGGGTGTACTGAACCAAGTGACAGCTTACGTTTACGGGGTTGTCAAAATCCCCTTCGTTTATTTGCTGCATAACCACAGGTAAGATAAAATATTTATGTAGTTTATAGTAGTAGTTTAGTTAAAATAACGGTTAGATTGGGCAAATCTAAATATATAAAAGAAGAAACTGACTGACTGACTGACATATCAACGCACAGCCCAAACCGCTGGTTCTAGAGATTCCAAATTTGGCACGTAGGTTCCTTATAAGGTCTAGGGGTGCACTAAGAAAGGATTTTTCAAAATTCACCCCCTAAGGGGGTAAAATGGGGGTCCAAAGTTTGTATGGCGAAACAAGATTTGTTAGACTATTTTATTCGAAACTTCACAGGAGTATTCCTAAAGATAAATGAGTAAACACGTGTTTCAGGTTTTTTGAAAATTAAACCCCTAAAAGGGGAAAATGTGGTACATACAAACATACCAGTCTAACTGAGAACGTCCTTTTTGAGTACTTATAGTACGCGGGCGAAGCCGCGGGAAAAAGCTAGTTAAGTAATAAATCTTACATTTATGTATTTTTGTATTAAAATTTCTGATGTATCAGGTAGATTAGGGGCAGGTCCAGCAATCAAACTAATCGCGTACTTGTCAACCCTAGATAATCGACAAGAAAAATTGTATGTAGAATTTAGACGTCATGTGCCACCGTTCATATGTCAAAGTTCTGTCAAACACTGATTTTGTAGGGAAGATTGAAGAGAAATGGCATGAAACCTTTAAGGAATGAAGATTAACAAGTAAATTACGCTTCGAAAATGGGTATTTTATTGGGTAACAAGACATGAGACATTTTATTTTTGTAAACCTGAAAATGGGTTAAGTTTTCACATGAGCATTGTTTAACTTTACTCGTCTTAATATTATATGTCGATGCTTATCCTTAATCATGAACTTTTATCGATATAAATATCGACTTTGCGCAGCATTTGAGTAGCGAGTATTTAAAGTGACAGAATGATAGAAAGTTCTAGATAAATAAATAGTACTATTCATAGATTATATAATTTTTCAGATGGAGTACTGCTAACTACATTTTGTGGTTCCATAATGAGCCAGTGTCCTCGTAGTTACGCACTACACACACATACGCACAACAATAATGAGCCGCTCCCCCGACAGTCGTGTCCAAACGTCTATGCAGTCAAGTGCTGTTAAAAAAGGATTAAAATATGCCGTCGTGCGTTGTCAAATACTGCAGAAATGCCACCGGTCAAAAGAAAAAAACGGATGGGGTAACTTTTTACCGTTAAGTAAACAATTCATTGCGTAATCATATTAAAAATCAGTAAATTCGTAAACTATTAACTTCACGGTAGTGGTGTTGCCAGGTGGTTGAATAGGGAAACTTCCCGAACGTAAGGGGGTCTATAATCGCCGCGATATGTTGTCAATGCGATATTGACGTCACCACTCCTAACTAGACGTTTTATATTCGTTGAAAACGTGCGTGAAACGTTTTCAACGAATATTATAACGTTACCTAATAGTTAATAACTTTTATGCTTTTGTTAGCAAATTATTCTTTATTATTTTTTGAATACAATTTGTAAATAAACAAAATTATATATATCTTAAAATTATTCCAAAAACTTCGTAAAACAAAAAGCCCATATCTAATCGTTCATTGCACGCGCGAAGTTATGTCCCCACCATCTGTCAAACTTTCGTCTCATACTAACTATCGCTCCCTCTCACTCTGAGCGGCTGACTAGTCGCGTCAGTAATCGACTGGTCAAGCGCTTAGAACGAGATTGAACTATAGTTGGAATGAGAGGTCAGCTCTTAAGTCAAACCGATTGTGTTGATCGATCGAGGAGCATTTTTAACCAACTTCAAAATAAGGAGGTTCTCAGTTTGACCCGTATGTATGTATGTATGTATGTTTGTTCGCGATTATCTTGCGTTTGGTTGAACCGATTTTGATGCAGTTTTAAAAAGTTTTTGTTACATTCTGAACATTAGTATAAAATAAGGCGTCGTTCATTGATTACGTAAGACATTTTTTGCCAGAGACCCCCTTCCGCTACGTAAGAAAAAAAAATAATAATAATCCTCTCTGCAGTAGAAGTAAGACATGGTCAATTCCCCTCCCCCCTAAATCGTGTTACGTAATAAATGAATACGTTATAACACTTTTAGTTGTCTTCGTCTTAGCGAGGGCACTGATGTGCCTCCAGATTAAATAGGTGTAACGTATGCTGAAAATAAAAGTATTGGGACGACAAGAGAGGCCATTACACTCAACAGTATTCGTGTAATATTAATAAATAGTAAATTTGGATTTTTTTTAATTTTACCTTTTAGTCGCCTCTTCAGAAATATATTTCATCAAATTTATTAAAACAGGTGCTTATTCATTCTATTTAACCATATATATTAATAATCAATTTTTTTTAATTCAAAAATACTGTATTAATAATTGGGAAAATTTGTATTACATGGCAACACTCGTCTGGGCACATACATTCAAACCAGCTACCATCTTGCGTCACAGTTTGTTGTACAGGCATGCTCCATCCTTTTAATTTATTCATCCAAGGTACTATTATTTACTTGGTGGTACTACCAATGCGCAACATAGATTACCTCACTAAGATTCCGCATTATATCGTTAATGAAGGCTGGCAGTCGTTATCTATATGCTGTTTTATTTAATTAATATTGAGCCGCCTGTCGCACCAGTGGGTTGTAGGTTATGTACAATATTTGAAACTACAAAACCTAACGCCTACTCAATGAACTCGATTCATTTCTCATTTTGTAAGAAAGATTGGCGCCATTCGTATGCGGGAACACTCATACTTTGGCCATATATCGATTTTAAAAACACGTTGACACATTATTATATATAAGATTCCCTGTCATACGCTTAGAATACTCTCGAAGAATGGTAACAATAACACTGTTAGTTTCCTTGAAAGGAGAGGTTTTGTGTTTTTGATAACTACGGACTCTGCATAGGTTTAAAAACTTCCTGCCCGTGAGTACCAATAAGCTGCTTGTGCAGGCCTTAATTTTTCCTATTATAGACTAAGCTGATGTGTGCACTACCAACATTTCCCAGGCTTCCCTAAACAGACTCGATCGTATATTAAATAATAGAAAACGCTTTATTTTCGGCTTGCGTAAATTAGATTACGTCTCAGGTTATCGTTACCAACTGTACATTAGTTTTGGGATATCCCTTAGGATTTAGGATTTTTACTGTATAAGTTTCAAACGGCTGTACTTACTTGTGTTTAGTCACTACACAATATAATCAAAGACTAAACATTTTCATTATTCCTTATTGACAATATAAAAAAATAGCCATATTAAAAATCGTTTTCCTACCTGCACTCAATTTTCTATTCTTAAAACAATAGATTATTTTTAATAAGTAGGTACAGTCGCCATCAAATATATCGGAGCGGCCAAGGTACTCCAAAATATCTGAACTTACACTTTATCGCCTTGACAATAGAGGCGTTGTTCAAATATTTGTGACCACCTTGGCCGCTTCGATATATCTGATGGCGACTGTACTTAAATTATTAACGCTAATATATGTACCTAGTCGGTTACTTAGTTCTGTTACTAGAGTTTTCACTAAATAAATAGGAATAGGTAGCAACATTTTAATTATACATGTACATAATTTAAAAGCTTATTTAATAGTCAATAGATTACAATATATTGGATTGAAAATTATTGTCGCAGTTTTTCAGAATTATTTATATAACTCGGAGAAAGGGGTGAAAAATATACGTCTAATTACACTCCATGTTCATGTTGATTTTAAATCCTATTTATTTTTAATCGCGTTTAAGACGCATCAGTCTTGCACGATTCGGTAGCTATATTCTTTAGCTTCAATTTGGTATATGTATAGTTCACGTGGGTCTATCCGATAAAATACTAGACCACACGTTGCAAGTCTGCTTGTTCCATAGCAGTCTAAATCTATGTCTTTTGTGCAAAACTTAAAAATAGGCAATGTTTCAACTGGGAATATCTGTGGGATAAAATCGCAAGAAAATTAAATGTTGATCACGCAATTACCTCTTAACAAACAGGTTTCTTACAAATAAGCAATGGAACCTTCTAAACAAAGGTGCCATATTTTTTTGATGCACTTTTGTAAAGTGTAATTTTCTTAAATTTACCGCGTGTTTGCGTCTTCAGGCAATCTTGTGCTTTACAAGGATTTTCAATAAATTTCCCATCTGATCTGTATATTATTATACCATTTTATTTCTTTAGAAATTAGGCTATTAAATAATTACTTAAAATTTTTATTTAAAACTTTATTCTATATTGTATCAGTCAGAAATCTGGTAACAGAACTTAACAATTAGGTAGTGATCACGCGAGTCGTTTTGTATGCTCATTCTAATGTGCAACATAAGTTGTGCCGTTATTCCCACCAATAGTTGTGTGCACCTTGGCGAGCCAACTGCTCAAACTACCAGTGTAACATGACCGCGAGATTCGTAGCAATGCAGCACACTTAGACTGGTTTATTTTCTACTGCTCACCCGTGCTAGGTCAGCAGTTGGAATTCAAATGTCATACCCTGTCTATGTTTAGTAGATATTAGCGCAATCTATTGACGAGTAACTGTATTATGATGTGGCTCTGTAAGCTAAGTTCATTATCAGAACAAAACCTAATATGTCACATTTTTTTTTATAACAAGTTAAACCGAGAATCCTGGCTGTTAAAGTAGATTTCCTATTTAGAAATAACTATCGGTAATATCGTCTTGGCATGGAAAGCTGTCAACTAATAAGTTTTATTCCAGCGCCTGATTAATTACAAAAAGTTTTCACAGATCAGAAGAAAATAAACCACAGGCGTCCGGTATAAATGCATTTAACTTCAACCTGCCTCTTTTCCCCCCCACTGAGACATCTTCCACGTTATTTTCCAATTATATACATCAAATGCCACGATATCGTGCTAAAGCAAGAACTCTCAGTATTGCGTCGTTCCCTAAATTTTTAAACAACTTTTCTGGTCTGCTACTCTTGAACCCCCCGGCTTAAAGCTGCCAGATTGCCAGATTAGGTAATAACAATAGTATAGCAGTCTAACTATATCAATTTCGTTGCTCTCATTATTGTGTCATTCCTGCCGTGGCCAGCTCTTAGTCCATTACTCTTTGAGTCTGATGTTTGAAAAGAAATTGTCATTAAACACGGAGGGAAAAAATATTGTTCGAATTAAAAACATATCTAAAAGACGGGACTATCAAACTCTATTAATTTTTACATTTTTTTTTCTAGACGATAGAAAATAATATAATTTCAAGGACATTTTATTTATTTCATAGTATAGGAAATACAAAACGGTTTTACTTAATCGTGGAATTAATATTCTTTACTCGTAATAACAGAGTTGTACAAATTCTATAAAACTTTCCTTGAGTTTATAAATGGTGTACTAGCTGCAGTACCTAAAGAGTACTAGATATACAAATGGGATTTATTAAAGTCGGTGGCTACAAATGAGTATTAATAATTAAAAGTCAATTCTGATTTCTATACTTGGTAATCTTGTAATAACAAATCCCTTTCTTATTCTTATCAGTTTTATTCTTATTTCCGTAAATAGTAGAATAGCTTTACAGATATTAGTAAAGTGTACTAATAACAAGATTCCTAAATGCACCGGCCGCCCCTCTCCCCGCTCGCATACCCCATATCCATCCTTGACTCGTCCATTTTGCTTGTAACCTCATCGGCGAAAGGAAGAAATATTGTGATTGTGCCAAAAAAATAACTGTGTGGTGCTGTGGAGTGTCGTTCGTTAGTTCGAATACAGAAAAATTAGAATTTATTTTATGCGCTGAGGGGCAGGTGTTTTTTTTAATAGGTAAAAATAAATAGTAGTTTTTAATCGATCTTCAAACGTTACCGTAGATTTGTCTGAATTTGCCAAGGTTTGCTTCAATTAATTATATATTTCTAGTTGAAGATCTGTCATTTAACTTTAAATAAAGTTACTTAATTATAATTATTAAATACTTGATATTTTATTTAAACTTTAATTGTCTGTTTTGTTTTTACAGCTACTACTTATTCTATTCACGTCTTGTTACATTCATACAGTCCTTACTTAGATTAATTAATTTATCATTTCCTATTATTCGAAGAGTAGCTGTCAAAATATAAACAATTAGCTCCTTGTACCCTGTAAAAGTGCATACTGAAGAGCTATGCAAGTGTCACTTCATTAGCTCAATATTACAGTACCTCTACCACGAGTCATGCAAATAAGCCCAATTCGAGATTCGTTCACGAATTCGTAAATTATTTGTATGGAGAATTTGTGCAGAGCCTCTAGCGGTCACTTATAGAACTAAAAATTACTGCCATACCATAAGTTAAATTATCGTTTATGCAATTCGCTCACGAAAGTTCGATTGCTTGTTTCGTTTGTGTAGATTTCAATACTTTACAAAGTGACGTGACGTGACAAACGTCACATCCTTCACACCAACCGAAATAGATTGTAGGTAAGCCAAAAAGGTTTTACTTCCTAAGTACATTTTATCTGACGGTTTAGAACTGTAGACTAATAATGTAATTATATGAGCAGTGAACAATAATAAGCATAGAAACCGTACTAGCTCTGAAAAATTACCATACTTTTTGTGGGTGTTTAATATGCTTGCTAGGCCGTAAACCAGGAATAATTTCCGTTGGTCATCGTGTCCCAAGCGGTAAATTTTAAGTGGTTAAGGGCGGTAAATAATCAAGCTTCGTGATGGTCAGCTGCCGTTCCTTGAGTGGGTTGAGGAACAGCAGCCATTTTCTCACATAAAATATATATAAAATAAAATGACCATCGCGTCCCAGTTGAAACAGGTGATAATTTATATGCTATTACAAATAAAATAAAAATCATCAGCCGACTGTATAGCACTGAAAAAACCGTAAACTAGTCACATGAATATATGGTATTTAGGGTATCAGCAGACGGTTTTTCTACCTCAAATCAGCCGGCTGACGATTTTCCTGATAATAAGAACATCAAATACTGACGTTCCGCAACCCACCAACGGAGCGACAGCTGACCTACGCGAGTCATCATTATACTTCGTCCTTAACCACTTCAAAAATTATAATCGCCTGGGACGCCTTGCGATTGGTCATGAAATTTGTTTCTGGTTTACTGAAATACAAGCTATGACAGTAAGCCTTTTTTTACCTGATTTAAACGCGCGTGACTTTTAACGCATAAAATGTTATCAACCGACTTCAAGATTTCGAAGGAGGAGGTTCTCAATTCGTCAGGATCTTTATTTTTACTATTTTTTCATAACGTTCACCGATTGCAACTTTTTTTTAAACAGGGAAATTACGTATTTCGTCATACATATTCAAAGCTAGGAAAAGGGGTGAAAACTGTCAGTACTTCATCCATCCATCCATATATTTATTTCGTCGTAGGATATAGGATTACCTAAGAAAACCAAATTGATGAAATGTCAAATGTACAAATAACACTACTAGTTTAAAACGTCCTAGAACTACGACCATATGTAGTGTTAGGTGATTCTTAATTTATTAGGTTATTTTGTCAACATGACAGTTCGACTTTTAGTGATGAAGATCATAGTGGATCATAGGTTTATTTCTTATTATTTAGGTCTATTGTATAATCACAAAAGGATAAGTACCCTTTCAGGATGTTGTTGATCCTCTAAAGTATAGGCAGTTCGCTATTGTTACACATCCCACCTGCGTCGACGCCGACACGTTGGCCAAGTCCTTTAATTTATTTACCAGCGAACAAGCCGGAGCGGCGCCCGACATCCGAAATCACTACAAGACTATTACATATAGTTGTCGTTCGTCTAACTATTGTTGGTGTCGAGGCAATCGATCCGTGGAGCAAGGGGCACGGAGCCTCACGACCTAACAAACGCACAAGGGAAGCTAAAGATGCTCCAGCAAGCCGCCGGTTTTCATACATAACACAACGCAGGATTGCGGCTTTGCCGCTTCTTGCATAATGATAGTTTTATTTCTATTTATAAGTTACACGTACGAGTAATTGTTAGTAGTACTTATAAGTTTCTAGTTTGTGACAATGTTGCTTGAAAAGGCTATTTCGCAATAAATAAATCTTTAATATAATTATGTACATTATCATTTCAAAGTGCCCTGTATAAATCTGGAAGTCTTTTAAGTAAGCACTATTTTATAGTACTTGGATGCAATAATTCGAAGATGCCGGCCTGAAACGCAGTTGTTACTTCTTGAATATAAAATAATACACCTTCCTGGGATAAATAGTTTGCCTTGCCGGTGATAAGTTAGCTGCTACAGCAATCAATCAGAAATGAGTGATGCACAAGAACCTGTAAAAGATGTTTCAATATTATTTGTTATTTTTCACAGTTTCATTGTAATTATTATGATTGAAAATGAAAGTGTTTGTAACTATCATATCAAATTTAAACTACTTACCATTTATTTTAGGTTAGAGTTGGTATTTTTGTGTCGATTTAAAATCAGATTAATTGACTATTAATACATAAATCTCACAAATATTCAGCAGTTCTTGGGTCTAGATTTCTTTTTTTAAATTATTCTTATTGAAGTGTTGATGTGGATATTTCTATTTCTCATATCGGCTTGAAATTTACCGTTTCGTTTTCCAGTTCCAGTTATCATACTATGCAGTCTTCTTAACAAATTATGCTTAATATAAGGCTTTGTCGATATTATTTCATCAATTAATAATATATAAATATAACTTATATAACACAATAAATACGAATGGTTTTCACTTTCACCATGTTTTGACATCTCACCCTACAATTTGATAGTGAGAGTTTTCTACAGTCGATACGGTATTTTTCGGTGACGTATGTCAAATTAGTGTCTTATGGTAGCGTTTTAATAAAACCTATCGATAACAAACTGCACTGACTACATCCGTCTCGTTCTACCTATGAGACGGATGTATGTCAGCATAGAGATTTCGAATTTCTTGCTGTCGATACCGAAGGAAAACTATTCGAAGCCCGTTGATTCGTTAACGACTGCAGAAAGGTTTCAGAATTTTCTGTAATGACTCGTGGTAGAGGTACAGTTCTAGGTTTCACTTTTAACAAATTGGAACGTTGTCATATCACTATGACAATCTAATTTTTACGACACATAAGAACGAGTAAAATTGGGCTAGCGACTTGTAAGTAACCATAATTGCAATTTACAGATGCACCCGTACCTGATCCTGATCCAAGCAATCCAAGCCCGATTGGAGCGTACTACGCAAATTTAGAACACGTAAGAAGTGATCGTTCCTTACGGGATCTAAATATGTGTGGTGTGTTTCGATAGCGTCTGGATCGCTTGGATCAGGCGCAGGTGCGGACGCATTTGTACATTGCAATTATGGTTAATTGAAATTAAATCGCAGCTTACTGAATCCCATGAATTAGGGATTTGTATTATTAGTAAATAAAATACTGAAAATAAGAGTGCTGCTTTATTGTTTCCAAGCAAACTATTGTAAATTTTAGTCATGGGATTAGTAAAACCAAGAAACAAAACACTAGATAAAACTTCTCGGCTTGATAATTCCTAGTACAGGTATAATAAAACCCATAAAAATTTTACTAGAATGAAAAAATATTCTTGTTTAATATTAAAAGCAAGTATGTTACATTATTGAATTCAAATAAAAGTCCACTTGTTTTTAGTAAACAGTATTGTTTTTCCAAAGAGGATAAATTTTTTGGTGTTAGTAAATACTATTAGTAAAACTGGTTTATAACCGTTAGTATAATCTCCTTGTCCTGGGATTCACAAAAATTTTACTAATGATTAATATTTTTTATTTGTTTCTACTAAAAAAATTTCTCCGTGAACGTACTTATTGTCATATGTCATATTCTTCAAATAAAAATGCCTTTGCTAGAAGCTCGTAATTATTTTAATTTGCTCTTTTTATAAACGAGATGCTAGAATAGAACTACATTACGGCAAAAAGTTTACGACGACAAAGAGAAAAGTATCCACCACCGCATCCAACTGGGCACAGGAGAATTATTACGTGCTACCAAAAATCAGCCCATTGTACATCTAGCAGCTCAGAATGACCAACGTGGAGGTTCCATTGTGCAACTTGCGGTTAGACTAGAGAAAGAGTCCTGCAAGTTCGAGATCAGAGGGTCGATATTTCGGAATGAGTCACCACAGTACCTACTAAAAGTTCTTAAGCATGCGCTTCACGCTTACAAAATACCTACAGAGTTTTTAAGCTTTACTTGGTCGAGATCCTCCTGTCCGCGAAGCATACTGCTGGTGATTGTTAGAAAAGATGTTATGTTATGGTTCCAATGCGTTGCAAAAATGTTGAAGAGCAGACACCATCTCATGTGCACCGACATGACCGACATCGTGTCTCGTGCACGGGCTGCAGCGAGCATTGTAAGACGCGGGGGAACATTAGAATGCCGTATGTGAAGATAGTGTAAGTTATGGCAATTAGTAATAAAGTAATTGATATTAATATTTTCGCATTTGATTTATTTGACATTTCGACAATCATACGTCAGTGCTATTACGTCAACGATCGTTAATAAGTTTAAGCTCCGAGTTCTCCCGATGGCGATGACGTAATCTATCCGTGAAGTACAGATGCAATAGGGTCATCACGACAGTGAAAAAGTAGTGAATTTGGTTTTATTATTTTTTACTTAATTCATGATTCTAACCATTACAAATCTAATGTATATCACTCAAACGATGCTATATTTCCGGGTCTGTTGTCAAAGACCACCCTGTATACAGTGTGTAGTAGAATAGTGTGTTATTTTTGAACCCCGAACATGGTCCTTCGAGCCGGATATGAACCAGCGACCATTGTCTAGCAGCAGTAGGACACAAAACTAAACTTACATCTAAATCGTTGCATTGAAACAAAATTTCGTATAATGTGATCTAAATTCGCCCAAGTTAAAACTGTATTTAATTTGACCATACTCCTTTAATTTTACATGTGGTCTATTTGAACTTGACATGTTGGAACTTCCCCTTCCCTTCCTGACATTAATTAAAGGCACAATATTTAAAAAATACCGGCCTAGTGCGAGTCGGACTCGCGAACGGCAGGGTCCCTAACATTATCTATAAAAAAGGCAAAAAAATCATGTCTGTTGTATGGGAGCCCCCGTAAATATTTATTTTATTCTGTATCTATTGTTATAGCGGCAACAGAAAAACATTATATGTGAAAATTTCAACTGTCCAACTATCACGGTTCATGAGATACAGCCTGGTGACAAACGGACAGACATACGGACAACAGAGTCTTAGTAATAGGGTCCCGTTTGTACCCTTTGGGTACAGAACCCTAAAAAGATATGTTTCATCTCATTTTTTTGTAGACGTCAGACGATAAACTTACACATAGCAATCTAAAATGCGTGAATAGGTACAAGTAGGATTCACTTTGCTTTCACGCTCTCTTCTTGCATATTAAGTCGGTAAGAACGCTCTCGCGCGGTCTAAGGACTTGGATGTTATTATGAATATGTAAAACACTTACTGAGCTAAGTTTACTTAAATTTTAGTTCTCTGGAGATTGGAAGTGTGAGATTTTGCATAGTTTCAAGAAATTATCACTGAAGTTGTGGGTATCATTGATGTGTGATTATAGACTTTAAAACGAGCGTTGAGATATGTTCGATTTCAATTCTTTAATAATATTATTAAATGATAAACAGCACCGCTAGCGGCTTAGCGATAACGTATGGGACTTTTAACCCCAACCTCGGTTGAAAGGTCTGACATACTTAAGGGGACAATCGCTAGAAGATGATGATATAACAATTACTATTGTAATATTTTTAGGATTCCGTACCTCGAAAGGAAACAATGGAACACTTATTAGGATCGCTTTGTTGTCCGTCTGTCCGTCCGTCCGTCTGTCAAGACCCTGTTTCTCAGGGACGCGTGAAGGTGTCAAGCTGAAATTTATATCAAATACTCAGGCCTACTGTCCCTTAGAGCTGGGAAAAAAATAAGCCAACGCAATCAAAAGATACAGCCGTTTATGCCGCAAATTTCCGTAAATTTTCGGAACTCGCAAGGGAATCAAAACCTACAGGGTACTTCCCGTGAACTTAGGATCTTGAAATTTGGTGCGAAGCAACGTCTTATAGCACATATACAGGAAAAATTGCGAAAACCGTAAATTTTCACTCACATCATATAATAAAAATATTTTTAACAATTTTAAAGTTCCTACCCCTATATACCTACAGGTTTGTACGGAATCCTCGGTGCGCGAGTCCAACTCGCACTTGGCCGGTTTTTTTATTATATTATCACCTGTAATTTCCTTCCTGTTTTAAAATAAATGTACTTCAACACATTTACTTAACTACCGACTCATTTATTATTATTTATTTTATGCACAGAGATTAAGAGGCTGACAACACCCGATGACCTTCAAATTGACTTTACTTAAACAGTTTTTGAGCTTTATACCTACTTGTTTTGAAAAAGAAAAAAAAATATATTTTAATATCCATTATATTTGGAAGAACTTTGTTAATTCTGATATACGATTGGACGAAATCGGCTGGCTAGTAAATAATTCCAAAGTTACATCTTAAAATTAGCTTTATGTCTTTGGTTTCTTGACTTACACGTCTATAATTAAGGACAAAATTTAACCATAAAAATACTAAAAACTTTTTCTTATCCACACAAATAATCGTGATAATGTCTAGGTTAAGTTCACTTTGTGATTTGGTGTAAAATACCCTAATTATAATGTGTATAGCATAAATGGCATCAAATTACTTACTTACTACTAACTTCAATCTGGGGCGGAAAAATACCCTATTGGGAAATTTACATTTTAGTAGAGCCATCCAATTAACCCAACATTTTTTTTATACCACGACGGTGGCAAACAATCATACGGCCCGCCTGATGGTGAGCAGCTACCGTAGGCTATGGACGCCTGCAACTCCAGAGGTGTCACATGCGCGTTGCCGACCCTTTACAAAAAAGGATTCACTGTGTTGACGGCTAAAGGAGGGTCCTTCGTCGTCAACACACAATTATTAACACAACACAATTATCAATTACGTACATAATATTATCTAGGTAAACTTTATAATCAGGTACAGCACCTTGTAGGCGAGTGTCGATATGCGGATAAAATCAAAGACTTTATAATAAAACACCCAAATCAAATATACAGCGTGTTTTTTTAATATTGCCTCAAACCAGAACCAGACGTAGGGTTTGGTACAAGGAATAGATATTACGAGGTAATTTTAAGTTAGTCTTAACCACTAAAGCATAATTTATTTTTTATTTTTTTTCGAGCAGCACTGTATTGCGTACACTTATTTGACACATAGAGGAGAAGTCTAGTACTGTTTATTAGTTATTATCGTCACGTAACGTTTTTCCTCCATCAGACTACTTGGCAGCCAAAACCGAATAATTATTGCGTTTAAACATTTTTTCATATTACTATTTACTAGCCAAACTTTGAAGGCAAGGAATTTTTATTAGATAATAATACCTACTTACCAATTTATTAGAAAACAAATGACTTGCTCCGAACAAATCACATAAATTTTCATTTCATACTACCACATTTTTAAACTCTTCTGAAATTGTTATGAAACTAATGATTCTACTATTAAATTACTACTATTATAATGTACACACATTTACAGTAAATAATCAACAATCAATTGATAAGAAAACGTCAATGACACATTTCAACCCGACAGTCGATACCTACCACAGAAATAGCTACCTACTTGAATAAAAAGTTTCTTCAAGGAGTATTCATTTCATTCAAAAATGATTTTAAGGTATAATACAAACTACCAACCTAATAATAACTGATTTCAGCAAACTCAGGCAGACTACGCATAACTGTTTACTGGCTGGTAAGAATGTTGCTATTAAGGTAAATTACAATAGGAAAGAAACTAGTTTGTTTTGACGTAGATTGTCTTGTAAATCGGTGTCATCAACTTCTGCATACAATGCCTAGACCATCAATAATAATAATAATAATAATAAATACTCTTTATTGCACACCTCATACAGTTACAAGCACAAATTTTACAATTAGATAAATTTAGGTAGAGGTAACAACAGGCGGTCTTATCGCTAATGAGCGATTTCTTCCAGACAACCTTTGGGTAGTGGAGACTAGAGAAAAACAATAAGCAGTAGGTATTTAGTTCTCGGGAACTAGCCTATGATTTTAATTTATGGAGAAACTGGACAAAGTGGGCGGTGAGTCATAGCTTTATACAGGAAAAAAATGCAGATGTGATTGAAAATCTCCAGCAAGTTGATATGGAGAAGGTACGACAATCATTGTTACGTCGTTGTGTCGCCTGCCGCGAAGTTCAAGGACGACATGTGGAAAATCGCTACCTCAGACGTGTAAATCGTAATGAATTTTATTTTTAATACAAACTTATACCAAACTCAATGTCGGCTTTTTATTTATTATTGACAGCAGATAAAAGTTATCTTATCACTTGAAGTGACAGTTGTGACGTCACGCCATCGCCATAAGACAAAGTAGCGATACATTGCGTGCTGAATTATTTTATAGGAAAAAAAAAAGTAATGAGTTAAGAGTTTTTTTCATGCAACATCGGTTCATAGCACTAATGCCTACGTCTGGTTAAAATTTGAGGTAATATTAAAAATACACGCTGTATATCGGGAATTTGACAATAAATGATTGCATAATAATTGATTGCGAGAGTTCATTTTAAACTTCAAAATCCATAAGCCCGTTTACCAAACAAAACTGTCCTGAATTTATTATAAGAAATCCAAAGATAATTATTCTAAATGTCAATTAAGAACATTATTAATCACGTTCCGTTGAACATCCGCTGTTGAGAACCCTTTCTTGGTCCACAAGTCTATCTGCACTCTATTTCAAACCTTGCTTATTACTCTTTAAGTCTATATTGCTTTGAGAATGTGTTTTAGCAACGGCTGGTCGAGTCACCTTACATACTTTATCATAAACGTCACGCTGGCCTCTCGGAGCGTCCACCTTTTTTCCGTTTGTGAAATTCGATAGGACCCCGGTTAATCGAATGTCTCTAATAAATCTAAGTGCCTGTTAGAGTTAGACATGTGGTGTTCACGTAACTGTAGGTAACTAGAGTAAGGCGCTTATTCGATCGGCTAAAATGGCTGCAAACTTTTATAACGAGGTTTAGTCCGTTAGCCAGGAATGTGTGGAATAATTTCATAGTTATGACTGCAACACTTTTTTTAGAATGATATATTTTTTTCATTAATAATTTTAACTACTTTAGAGAAATATTATATTCAATAACTTTATTTCTTTTCATGATTAATAACATTGCTAAAGAAAAATAAGATGCGTATCTATTTATTAGCCAATATTACAATTGTGTCTTTTTCTGGGGCTCGCACGATGGACGATTTATTAAGGCACGATTTTTCTGATTTAAAAAAAAGGGTACAAGTCCTATGAAATTTACGGCACTTGTACCCTTTTTTAGGGTTCCGTAGTCAACTAGGAACCCTTATAGTTTCGCCATGTCTGCCCGTCCGTCCGTCCGTCCGTCCGTCCGCGGATAATCTCAGTGACCGTTAGCACTAGAAAGCTGAAATTTGGTACTATTATGTATATCAATCACGCCGACAAAGTGGTAAAATAAAAAGTGGAAAAAAATGTTTTATTAGGGTACCTCCCCTATACGTAAAGTGGGGAGTGATTTTTTTTTTCATTTCAACCCTAACGTGTGATATATTGTTGAATAGGTATTTAAAAATGAATAGGGGTTTACTAAAATCATTTTTTGATAATGTAAATATTTTCGGAAATAATCGCTCCAGAAGTAAAAAAAAAATGTGTTCCCCCCCTCTAACTTTTGAACCACAAGTTTTAAAAATATGAAAAAAATCTCAAAAGTAGAACTTTATAAAAACTTTCTAGGAAAATTATTTTGAACTTGATAGGTTGAATAGTTTTAGAAAAAAAAATTACAAAATCATTTCTGAACTAAGTTTGTAATTTAACCGTATAAGCAGGTGTTTATTGTACCTGTAATTTCTACAAAATCACAATGAAATGACGTGCTTTCAAATAAAGTAAAAACGGTGAAAATCGGTTCACGCAATAAAGAATTATCCCATAAAAATTATCTTCCATACTTTAAGCTCGCGCGCAATAGTTTACTTAATTTGCCGATAGATGTCGCTGTACGTGGAACGCTCATATCATATCCTACATGGCGCTGTTATTTTAACTCTTAAGTGGGGACACTTACTGTGACGGACGCAAAACTACGGAACCCTACACTGAGCGTGGCCCGACACGCTCTTGGCCGGTTTTTCGCTGAGCTAATTTGACTTATACCCCTTTTCAATAGGGCCACAGGTTTATACTTAATAATTATAAATAAAAAAGAACTTTCACTTAGCCTCCACCTTTCCAAAAGCAAATGCTCGAGATGCGGTAAAAAATACTCAAATCACTATATAATCACTGTGTAATTAAATTGTATAAATAAAATAAAATAAATAAAATAGGTGTGCCTATAATAGTTGAAGAATGATCTGTCAACCCTACACGTGATCCGTTAGGTGCTAAAAGAGTAACAAACTTGGTAGCTGCACTCCCATCTGGACCTCGCAGCACTCACTGGATTTTCTTCATCATCTGCTTTCACACTACTACTACCCCAGAGAAGAGATGCCTATCAATATCCAGTAGCCATACGATATATAAAAAAAAAAGTTGAAGAGTTCCCTCGATTTCTCCAGGATTCCATCATCAGATCCTGGCCTGGTTACAACGTGTAAACAACTGGTTGGTACATGGTTAATAATGCACATGTGAGAAATGTCAATAATATCAAGTAATCCAGCAATAAGAAAGATATCATATAAGTAATTATTTTATAACGGTAATACTTGCATTGCCTATCTTGTTCTGTAGATAAAACTTTATATCCGTAGAAATAAATGATAATTTAATAAAATTTTATCTAATTACAGACATGTTACGGTCTGCCTACCATACTGATAGTAACTTTAATGTCTAATGTTGGTCACTTTTCCTCAGTCTATTCATAAGAATATTTATAATTGATAGAATAACCAATTAACAGATAACCACTATTTTAAGGCAAAGTTGAGTAAGTTAACTAACTGTCTTTATACAACGATAGAAAATAACTGACTGCAGTAAAAAAAATACGCACATAAAAATATTGTAATCTTTATCTTTGTAGTTTAGTTTTAATTAACCCCGTAAGGCTCAATGTGCATCATAAAGTACATCAAGTTTTCCTATCAAACCAAATTTCCGGCAATATTTCCTTTGATTGTAATAAAGTAATCCAAGCAAACCAGAAAGACGAAACTTGGCATATACAAAACTATTATAAGGCCAACTTTTTGAACCACTGACACTTGCACTACAAGCTAATTTCATGCCAACTATGATGGGTAGCGACATCACTGCCGACGAAGCCGCTCTGTTTTCCCTACCCGTACATAAAGGTGGCTTGGCAATATCCAATCCATTCACCGAGAATAATTTGAGCTACCAAACCTCTAAAAAAGGCTGTTCAATCCTCTCATCAGCTTTGATCGGGACACAACATGTAGACCTAGCCCAACACAATAAATCCCTGATTGATGCACGCAAAGAAAGCCGAACAATGAAAGAAGCTCGCGATAACGAACTTTTAGACACTATATTGGCCAAATTACCCCCTAACAAAAGAAGAGCTATAGAAAGATCAATCGCATCGAAAATGAAAACAAAGTCTTCCACCTGGCTATCTACTATACCGACGAAGAAAGATAACCCGGACTTGTCCCCTCAAGAATTCAGAGACGCCCTTGCAATACGCTATCACATAACCCCAAACTCAATGCCACCCTCATGTGATGGATGTGGCAACAGCCAATTTAATATCGACCATGCTCTCTGCTGCAAGACTGGAGGGCTAATTTCAAGACGACACAACGAAGTTCGTGATCTATTTGCTGAATATGTCACCAAGCATGGAGCAACGTCACAATAGAACCATAATCACAGAAGGTGACCTTGGATTACGCGGCGACTTATCTTGCCGTGGCGTATGGAATGCTCAGAGAGAGGCTCTTTTTGATATCCGTCTCGTAGACACTGACGCTCTCTCTTACATTACACGCCATGTCACTTCTGTCCTAAAATCTGCTGAGACTGAAAAACAAAGAAAATACTCCGCTGCCTGCGAAGCGAAACACGCTACCTTCACCCCTCACGTGACTTCCGTCGATGGCGTATTCGCACCACAGATGACCTCCTTTGTCAAGCACATAGGCGAAGCCCTCGCGGACCGCTGGAATAAATCGCTGAGTACGATACTGGGTTGGCTTAGAACAAGGATATGCACTACTATAAATCGAGCAACCAGTATGTGCATACGAGGCACATGTCACAAATTCAAACCTGCAGCGAAACTATTGGGGTTCGACGACGGAGCAGGCATTCCCAGCTCTAACTAAACTGTCACCTGCCTGACCGTGCATTGCAGAGATGTGAACTATTACTATTATTTTTTATATTATTATTACCTATTTCTCTAACTTTATAAAATGACTGATGTAATGAAAACTGGCCAAGTCAAATCTAACCTACTTTAAGATCTCACATTTTTAAATAACAGCAATTGTTATAGGTTCCCATTATAAGGCCAATATTCACATACGGTTGCGAAGCTTGGAGACTAACACTAATCAAAAAGAAGAACAGGCACTGCTGGTGGCTGAGAGAAAAATCTACCGCAAAATACTAAGACCCATTCGCAGAGAGGATGGAACCTGCAGGCTCCGTAAGAACCAGGAAAAGGAATATCTGGTATCCGAGCCGAACATCATTGGGGAATCTTGAGGCAAATCAAATTATTTTGTTCAATATTTTTTGATTTGCAATTTTTTAAGTAGTTACACTACTATATATAAACTGAAAATAGATGTCATATACTTCAGAAAAAGTGACCAAACCCTCCGGTGTCCGAGGCCAGATTTGAACTGGCGTCTTCAGCTTTCGCGGCTGACTTCAGCAAGATCGTGCTGTCTGGAGAGCATACTCTGGCAAGCCAACTTGTCGAAACGTCAGGGAAATAATAAAAGAAAGTGTACGCGGTTAAGTTCCGTTTTTGTCAAAATAATGAGGGAAAATCGTGTAAGTTTAAATCAGTACATTGGCGAAGATCATCTGGGCGTCCTAGGTACTGCTGGAAAGGCGAGGTGCTGAAGGATCTCACCGCGCTGAGCGCCATTGACTGGACAGAGACGGCTGTGAACAGAGAAGCCTAACGATCTTTGGTCTCGGACCCCAAGATCCACTTTGGGTAGCTGCGCCACTGCAGGAAGCAAGTAAGTAATGAAGAAGGTGTTATTCAAAATTTATGACTACATGTAAATGTAACATTTAGTTACAGTTGTAATGAAGATTTGACAATATAAATGAAGCCTCTGTATTATTTCGCTTACATTGTATTGTGAAATGTTCATACATCTTTACGTGAGAACTATAAAATAAACGTCTTGGCAACTTAGTCACTAAGCTAGACTTATACCATCAAATCCTGACACTTGATTAAGTTTAAACCTGAACAAAGAGATAAACACGTCTCGCAGGTTATAGATTACGTTATCGTGTGGAAATACTAGATTCGCCACTCTTGAAAAACACGTATCTAAAAGCAGGTACTGCATGTAGGAAGGTCAAAAAGTACGTTAATTTATTCATGGCCCTATAAAAAATTAAAGCAGTTAGTAAATGCTAATACAATAATAAAAATCAAGACTTTGATTTGTCCTGCATTTAATATATTATATTGGTTATATATTATATTATATTTGACATCATAAGAAGGGCATTAGTGTCAGCTAATGTGCCTTGTATGCTTGAGCCGCCAGACCTTAGTCGATCAGATGGCAAAAGACCTGACGGCTTAACGCTGGTCCCGTGGGAAAGGGGTAAATGCCTACTCTGGGACGCCACATGCGTCAGCACTTTTGCTGCCTCCCACCTTAGCCGCACTATGCGGTCGGCAGGAGCAGCCGCTGAGCATGCGGCGTCCCTTAAAAATGATAAATACGATGCCCTCTCGGTATATCTCTTTGTCCCTCTGGCGGTAGAGACGTCAGGGTGCTGGTGCGCGGAGGTTTCCCTTCGGGAGTTGGGTCGCCGCCTGCATC
This sequence comes from Pammene aurita, assembly GCA_947086415.1. Taxonomy (NCBI): domain Eukaryota; kingdom Metazoa; phylum Arthropoda; class Insecta; order Lepidoptera; family Tortricidae; genus Pammene; species Pammene aurita. Next base: position 31,065,154 of record OX352301.1, read on the forward strand.
AGAGGGGTCTTGACCCCCGTTCTGGGTCAAAAACGCATAGTGAAAGGAAGTGCCGGATAGTAAAATGACGTAAGCGCCGCCAAATATCCCTTAAAAAACGCGTGGAGGTATCAAACTGAAATTTATATGAAATACTCAGGTCTATTGTCCCTTGGAGCTGTGAAAAAATCAAACTTCTAAGCCAACGCAATCAAAAGATACAGCCGCTAGCCGTTTATGCCGCAAATTTCCGCAAATTTTCGAAACTCGCAAGGGAATCAAAACCTACAGGGTACTTCCCGTGAACTCTTCTATCTTGAAATTTGGTACGAAGCAACGTCTTATAGCACAGATAAAGGAAAAACTGCGAAAACCGTAAATTTTTAGTTACATCATATACTTAATAAAAATATTTTTAATAATTTTAAAGTTACTACCCCCATATACCTACAGGTTTGTACGGAACCCTCGGTGCGCGAGTCCGACTCGAACTTGGCCGGTTTAATTTTAAATTTCGTACTTTCAAAAAATGAAAAAAATTTAAATTATGAAACTTTATATCTTTGAACCACTTCAATAGATTTTTTTGATTTTCACTTTATTTGGATATATTGGTAATCATATCAACTATTGCATAATTCAACATGTGTCATCATCCTTATTTCCCTTTATGTATAGTGACGTACCTATTTCTATATTACATACATATTTAATCTGTGACGTTACGTGTGTCTCGACTTAATGCTACACTGACGAGATGCTATTCGCAATTTCCTTTGTCTCTTTTACTCACTTGTTTTACAAATGAGGGATGACAAGGACTCCTGTGATTTGGGAATTATATTCAGCTTCATGAACGACAAAACTGATTAGTGTTTGTTTGCCAGAATTACTGTCTTATACTGAGAGTTAAAAGGGCATATAAGCAGACAATTTATAGAGAAATTAGTTCGTAATTAGGCACATCAGTATTAGTCTCATAGTTAGTATCATAAAAACTATAATGTCCATTGTAATGTGCCTACATTGGGCTTCACTATATTAAACTAATAAACATTATGTTTTATGTATCTACTAAGTAAACCACTAATTAACATTTAAAAATTTCGGCTGATCAATAATGTTAAGTATAACTTCATAAAACTTTTGGCTCTGTTCTAAGCTACTGCGCATTGTACAGTGGAGGTACAATTTAACTGCAAATTGAGTAGACCCCGAAAATTCACACATGCCAGTTAACAAATGCATGCAAACGTGAGAAGAGCGCGTGCAATAAAATAGTCATGAGTAAACGCTTTGTAGCTAGTGACGGACGTTACCGGTAATACCGGAATTTGATTAAAGAAGTCTGTCATAGGGCGGCCTTCAGCAGCTAATTACGTAAGTTTCTCGAAAATGTTTCCGAAACATTCACTGCTCAAAACTAGGGCATGCAATTCCGGTATTCTTTGTATGGGCCAATCCCGGAATACCAGTATTGGTCTATACAAGAAATACCGATATTGCATGCCCTACTCAAAAGAAGGCAAAAATAATGGGAAATATTCTTCGACAATCTATGAATATGACAAAATTCACACATACCAGTTAACGCATGCATGCAAACGTGAGAAGAGAACCGCGTGCAATAAAATTGCCATGAGTAAACGCTTTGTAGCTAGTGACGGACGTTACCGGTAATATCGGAATTTAATGAAGTAATTTTGGATTAAGCAGAACGTCTGCTAACGAATTCTCAATACAACTTAGGACTCCGATGGCCGGTCGAGAAGTGTAAGACTTCTTCGGCAGATGTCGCTAGGCGTCCCCCTAAGACGCATTAGAGCGATGGGCATGTAGCCCAGAGCCGTAAGTTTGAGTCTCGCCTGAGGCAGTGGATTTTTCTACTTTTTCTTTATTTCTAAGCATTTGATGAAGTATGTAATTTTTCATATTCGAATGACAATGAAGCAAGATGAATGAAGGTACGAACTGATTCATGGTTTCAGGGCGGTCTTCAGGAACTAATTACGTAAGTTTCTCGAAAATGTTTCCAAAACATTCACTGCTCAAAACTAGGGCATGCAATGTCGGTATTCTTTGTATGGGCTAATCCCGGAATTCCGGTATTGGCCCACACAAGTAATACTGGTATTGCATGCCCTACTCAAAAAGAGACAGTAATAATGGGAAATATTATTCGACAATCAATGCTTGTGATAATAGACAAGTGAAGCTCAGAACTTCAAACTAAATAGATTTTTGAAGAATGACGATCTAATCAGAACTACTATTTGTAATCTTTGGCATTGAAAATTAAACAATGGGTTTTTACTTGAGCGTCTATGTATACAGAAAGCATACAATTTCTACATTTAAAGCTGTTTATATTTACTTATAAATTTGCGTTAACTTTAGGTAAACCTTTAGGTTCAGGAAAAACAAGGATTCTAATAATTAATTTACTTGTTTTCTGGGGACGCGCGGCACATCACCATTCCCCGCTGCCAAAAAGACAAAACGAAATACTTTGCGGCTTTTTCCACACTTTTAATCCAGTGCCAATACGGATTCCGCCGGCGTCGGTAACAGTCGTCCCAGAATTTATATTGAAAAAAAGCCAATAAATAAAATACTTTACGCTCGAGGGAATCAATTGCTTTTCGCGGATGACTGAGATTTGGAACTAATCACGTTAGGAAGCTGAGATACAACTATAAATGGGTTTATCCGACTAAGGGAAAAGAAATGAAATAAAATATCTCGTATTATTAGGTAACCAGGCCCCATAGCTTGCCTTAAAAACAAGTACTACCACCAAGTACTTTTTCAAATAAAGGAAAATTTAATACCATTTTGGCGGTACGACAAATGCGCCACCTGTTTCGGTGGATATGTTAGGCAGTTCCACCGAACCTGGATTCGCCATCTGGGCCAAAACAATCCTAGACAGGCAAGGCTATTGACGATAAGCCTGAGCTATCTTCTTCTTCTTTTTCTTCTTTCTCGTTGCCTCACTGCTGAGGATCGCGACCACATGTAGCTTGTTTGCATAAAGTGCGGTCATAGGCCATGTGGACTGCACTGTTCAGGCTGCCGCCAGCCGACCTTTTTGCAGCGTTCGACCATCTCATCCGTGCGTCACCGCGAGCACGTTTGCCATTCATACGGCCCAGAATGATGTGTTTCTCAACCTCATGTGTTCTAGACCGCATAATATCGCGGCATAAGGGCACGTTGCCGGCTAAACGTCCTTTTAAGACTAAGTATTATTTTGGCTTGATCCTCGTATTGGATTGCATAATGTAGGTACTTATTTATTTTTTTAATCAATACGATTAGCGGAGTATGCGGCCGAGATTAAACATGAAAATTACTCTGCCCTAGAGGCAATGTACGACCTTGTGCCAGTTGCCGTCGAGACTGAAGGACCTTGGGCCTTGGAGGCCAAAGAATGTGTGGGAGATTTGGGCCAGCGGCTGAGGGACAGGGGTTTTGACCCGCGTTCCGGATCGTATCGGGTGCAACAGATTTCGCAGTCCGTTCAACGTGGTAACGCTGCCAGCGTAATGGGGACATTTGAGCCAGGTACGATTCGGGACGGGTCCCTTACCTAGCTCCTGTTAGTGAATAAGTTTGACGAAGTCTGTGTTGCGGATTTCCTAATTGGTTTGTATGAGACGAAACCTGTTGCTGATTTGCATTTGTAGCCACCTGATGATGTCTGTGTTGCAGATATTTATAAATTGTTCAATGCGTTTATTATTAAAAGATTTGACATATGTTATCTTTGAATAAATTTTATTTATTTTAAACTTTATTGCACACAAGACATACAAATGGCGGACTTAATGCCTTTAGGCATTCCCTATCAGTCAACCACTGAGCCAAAAATAGATATGTTTAGTGCAGGCTTAATGAAAGAATGTATTGAAACGGTATCACTTTTTACTTTCATTGGATAGAATCGCTCAGGTCCAGGCTACGTTCAGTTATTAAATTCAGTACGTTTACGTTTATTATTCAATAATTTCAATATTTTCCTAAATTTTACTTCCTGACCTGAGTTCAGAAGGTGAAGGTTAATACTTTTGTTTATTCTCAAAACGCCGAAAGCATTCTGATTTTGCTACCAATCTCATAATGAGATTAGTAGCAAAGAGTGTTCATGCGAGAATTACGCACAGGTCATTCTCGCATGTACTTTTGAAGCATTAAAATGGTATCGAAAACGTATTGCTTTCATGCATTCCGCTTACCCCAAAGCTCACAGTCATAAGGAATTCCCGTTTTATCTCCTTTTGGTTTTTCTTGTAAGCCATCCTTCAAGCATAGCGCAACAAGTTCGTATTTGTGGCTTAAAACTCCTGGTTAAGTCGTTTGTCAACTTAGGGTACACGAATTGAAATAAAATGGGAACTTATCTTTTTTTTTAAATTAGCCTGGTAAGGTGTCCCACTGCAGGGCAAAGGCCTCCCCTATTTCCAAAATTAAATTATTAAAAAGATTTTTATAACTTTTATAATTACTAATTTTGAAACTAGCCAACACACATTATGTGTAGATGTCAACGGTGCCTGGGACCACCGGAATTTGACACCCTTCATCCATAATATTATATCACAGTAATGTTGTTGTTTTGTGTTTTAAGGAACCCCGAAGTGCAGAAGGCCTTCAAAAGCTTGCGCTCGCCTTTCTAACTTCAGCGACCCTTCTAACCTAGTTCCAGCTTAGTCTAGCCACTCATATCCATCTGTATGCACAAGATGCCCGGATAGCCACGACATTATTTCTACGAATGATACGGCCTCCCCTCCTCCATACCCGGTGAAGGTCACTAAAAAAACACAGCGCCCGGATAGCCACGACTAAGGCTTGCAATTATCCGGCAATACGAATATTTCAAATAACTTACAAATGACTATCCAAAATATTCAGATTGCAAGCCACGACATGATTCACTTCTCTACGAATGATACGGCCTCCTCACTTCCATGCTCGGTGAAGGTCACTAAAAACACCGTATTGAATGAGTAGGAATTGGATTTATATTTCCGAACTCGGTCCCTAAATGGCATGGGCACTCACCCGCGACTGGCGTCAATGGTCCATGAAATGCAAGAAACTTCAGCCATATCCGAGTTTCCCGTTTCGATATTTTCTTATTTGAAAATGTGCTGTTTGTAGTTTTAATAAGCTTTACGACTATACAGTATGTGCGACAGTGAGTGCGAGACGTGGTTTGTGGTGATTAAGAAAATTTTAACTAACTGAAAGCTATGAAGGAGAGGTATGGGTACTGCGAATGTCATTTCGCTTTGTGTAGTAGGGCTCAGGACAGCGAATGTCGTCTCGCTCAAATCTGGAGCAGAGCCCGACTGGGGAAGTACCGCCACCTTATAGAAAACCACAGCCAAATACCACTAGACCCTTATCATAGTGTTGTGTTCCTGCCGGTTTGTAAGGTTGCCAAAGAGCTCAAAGAGGACCCAGTGTGTTGACGACGAGGGACCCTCTTGTTCCTTTAGTCATCAACACAGTGAATTCTCCATGTTCTAAGGGCTCGGCTACGCGCATCTGGAGTTACAGGCGTCCATAGGGTATGGTAGCTGCTTACCATCAGACAGTAAAAAAAGTATGTAAGGACTTTAAAGTATAAAACGTGATCCTATTTTATTTTCCTTGATTTATTTAATGCAATATATAATAATATGTTGCTGCAGCAACATACATTGCTGGCTTATATCTCTACTGGACATATCGTACTGGGTTCCTCTAATCCAATACAATACAATACAAATACTCTTACTCTCTAATGTATAAGGAGTTATTTAAAATCCCGACGTTGAACACCCAGCGGGTTTAAATGACGTACAAACGATACAAACATGTACAAAAACGAAAAAAATGCCATCAAATTGAAAACATTTAAGTAACATTGAAAATAAAAAGGTCAATTTCGATGGCAAAAAGCGGAACTGCTGTAACCGCCACTTGGTCAAAAAATTTTTTTTTACATATTTGAAATCAGTGATTTTTTCCGCGTCGAAACGTCTGGGTCCCATGGCTCTAAGACACTTGGAAAAAACTGGACAGCATTGCAAAACGAATGTGTTTTTTGACCATGTCCCCTTCTAATTGTTGTAAACGCCCAAATATTAGCAAATTTTTAAACGAGTACACTTACGCCTATTTCGGATTTTCATGGCCCGATGAGCGTGGTGTTTACACCGCTGCCGAAATTTTGTCCTGTGGCGTATACACCATTTATGCATGTAGTGAAAAAATGACTCCTAAGAATTACTGCAATTTAAGTAAAATAAATTATCTGTCATAGACGCATACTACGTTTAATTCGAATATAATATCTCATCAAGTCGCTGTTACGATATTTGAAAAATGGCGGGAATCAGGTGCAGCTCGTCAATAATACCATTGAAATGTGCGCTCGCGGCGGTGTCGTTGGTGCCTACTGCCTGCGAATCAGTCGGTTGGCGATCGCCGGAACGATAGGCAGTGCGTAGTGTGCATTTTGATTATGAGGGTGATGAATAACTAGTTCGACTATTAATAACCTTCAATTTTTTTTTAAATAAGTAGGATTTAGCTGTGTAATTGACTTTTAAAGTAAATATTTAATTTAGAAGTGCAATAAACAAAATCTAATTATTATAACGAAAATCTCAGCAGCTGTTGAGATTTTATAAAAACATTAATTTTTATGTAAGTGCAATTTCGTTCCTAAGTCAATTATTACGCTTCTAAATCTTTGATTTGACTGCAATTTTAATATTTTAAAGTATTAATAAGTGCAATTATTTAAGTTCGTAAGTTTATAATGATAAAAACCGATACTCAGTAGCTCTTATAAGTAAAATCATTAAGTTCCTATTTAAAATTTAAGTGAGATTATACTTAAGAAAATGACTCTTTGCGTTTTTAAAAGTCTTTAATACAGAATTAATGGTATAGTTTAGTTTCAAATAGTTGCTCAGTTTTATAGTGAGATTTTAGTCATTACAAGGTTGTAAAGATGATTGTAATGTTAGTCTATTGTTAGGCCAGTTGAAATTGGTAAGTTTGGTTTTTAAGCAAATTTTTGAATGGATTTTAGTAAGAGATATAAAGACTTGATAATTTTGCATGTTTGTAGACGGTAATTATTCCTATAAACATTTTTATTAATTATGAAACTAAACTTAAACTTTGATAACATTTTAAAAAAAAGTGTTAATAAAGTCTGATTGATACTTAAGTCGTATTAATTTCACAGTTTATTTTTATCTGTTGGCACTTACCTCAATTCAGTAAGTCGACTAACGAACGTATTTGGCATTAATGTCAAAATTATTTAATCTTAGAAATAAATATGTGCTGGTTACGGCATTTATGGTTTATGAAATGTCTACCCCTCTCACTATTTTAGTACATTTACCATTTGTACGCACAGCGTTTCCGCGTTACGAAAAAAAGAGTGCCATTGTCGTAAGTGACACTATACTTTAAACTATTCACTTATGTCAAACTTTCAATATGACATTTGATAGAAATGTATAAGTTATAAGCTAAATCCAGATTACAAGTATTTTTGTTAATAAACAAAGAAGTTATGATTTTTTTTTTCAAAATCGAAAAGTATTTTGGCTCTGGTGTAAACTTTACATTTTGGCGTTTACAGCAGTTCCGCTTTTTACCATCGATTTATTTATTACACAAAAATTTTTTTTTTCAACTACAACATAATAATCTACTTAAACCTTTTTTTTGTCGGTGTGAAAATGCTTTACGCATCCCCAAGGGAGCCTAGGGAGGGTCCATAGTGGGGGGTATGTGGGACTCTCCTCTCCCGTAACCCGTAACTCCTAACTAATTTAATCATTAACCTAAATGCAAAAAATCCTTAAACATAAAACAACTATCCTAAACTAAATCTTTAAAAAAGGCCCCTGTGGCGTGGTACCAAAGATGCTGGCTGCGTTACCCCGCTGAACCGCGAGACTAACCGTTGAGAGAGTTAACTGCCAGCTCTCCAGTCCCCCGTTGCGTCACATTAAATAGGTACGTAATAAGACGAAACGTAAAAAATGTCCCTTATAAAGTTTCCCATCCAATACTATTTGAAAGACATTGAAAATTCACCGGAGACACATTGTGCGACGAGATATTTAGGAGAATAACGAAGAAAATTGAAGTGCTCCCGAGGGGCGTACTGAAAATATCATGTTTCAGTGTTCGGTGAAGGCAGGGCGGTGTGTACCGACTACGTTGTTGGGAAATGAAACGAAGTAGGCTGTTTTTGGGTAATTGAATAATTTATGAAAGATGGAAGACAAAGTAGTATTCAGGTTTTTTTTATTTAAGAACAGAATGAAATAATAGATTCATAGATTGATTGGTATTAATCACACACTGTCAACAATAGGTCCTGGATTAATAATTGAGATTTCAATAAATTAACAACAAGTTAGTTTAAAGACTAAATTAACAATTCAGATTAAAAGAATAAATAAAAGTAGTCCGCCTCGAACTAAGAACTTGCGATTTCCTTGCAAACAACTGGATTAATATAACAATACCCTTATGATGATTGTTTCGCGCCTTCTAGATCCATAATCCCTTGATTGATCCTGCTCATATACGAACTCTCGAATTATGTTGATATTTGCTACAACCCCAACAAATTTCATAAAGATCAGTAAAACGTTACTAAAGTAATCGCGGAACAACTATTTAAAATCAAAAAGCCATCGAATTGCAGGGACGTCTAGGTAGCCAGCTGACAGTTCCGTTGTGTCAGAAGAAGGTAAATCTAACGATGTGTTCACTTCGCTTACGCTCCGCTCGTTCGATTATGAATAATTAAAATTAGAATAAGTATATATTACAATGTCATATATGGCAATTTGGGAAATTAATAGTAAGGCGAGAGTGTGTAATGAAACCCCTTTTTAGTTGATCTTAATAGTAATAGTTCGGCCTGAATCTAGAACTAACGGGCTTGTATATATTTGTATCGTGCGGTCCACTGTCGATTGGAAACCTTGGAACCAATTTTGGTAAAGGCAAGAGTTCAGAAGGATGATCATCATGGCCTTTAGTAGTTTCCAATAAAGCGCAGAGCGTTTTTCACTGGGCTTTGGTCTGAGCTAAAATAGCTGAAACCAAAGCTCAGCGAAAAACGCTATTAAATAGTATCTTGGTCTCTCCGGGGTTACACCGTTGAAATGACAAAAGGCCAAAGGTCTTACGTTACGTGGCAGAGGGGCCTGTACCTCTTATGGGACGCTACACGTGTCAGATCTTCCGTCCAGTCACACCGACAGAACTGCTGGTTGGATTGTGGATGTGCGACTAGGCTGAAGCATTCCTAGTACCCTGCTTTGGAACCAACGTACAATTTCGTACTGATTGCAGTAGAGACTGTAGGACTTCGGTGGAGAGAGAGAAGTGTACGTGAGTTAGATGGGTAACGAAACCCTAATCTGTTTTTGTATCCAAAGCCTACGTTGCCGATTATGAAATGATGTTGTTTTTTTTCATCATCATCATCAACATATCAGCCGAAAGACATCCACTGCTGGACATAGGCCTCCCCCAAAGAGTGCCACAATGACCGGTCCTGCGCCACCCGCATCCACCGGGCTCCCGTTGTTTTTTTTTATGTCATGAATAAATTTAGTTAAAAATGATCTTACATTAATTTCCTCCTAGCGTTTGTCCCAGCTTTTTTGTCCTTGAGCATGGGGTCCGCTCGGTAACATAATCCCAGGAATTAGCGTAAGCACTAGTTTTTAGCGACTGTCATCTGACCTTTCAACCCAGAGGGGAAACTAGGCCTTGTTGGGATTAGATCCTGTTTCCTCACGATGTTTTCTTTCACCGAAAAGCGAGTGGTAAATATCAAATGATATTTTTTACATAAGGTCCGAAAACTTAGTGGTACGAGCCGGGGTTTGAACCCGTGACCTTCAGATTGAAAGTCTGACGTCCTACCGCCAGGCTACCAGCGCTTATCATCTTACATTAACGAGTACGAGTATGTCATTATTACTTACTTACTTATCGTATGGCTACATGTCACTCGATATAGATAGGCATTTCTTATTTGGGTTAGTAGTAGTACCTATAGGTTAGCAGATGCTGAAGAAAATCCAGTGAGTGCTGCGAGGTCCAGATGGGACAGTGCAGCTGCCAAGTTTGTTACTCTTTTAGCACCACCCAGGGATCACGTGTAGGGTCATTTCATGTCACAATTTGAAGATAATTATAGTCTACAGGTAGATTGCTAAAGTTTGAATGCACGACAGACATTTTTACAAAAAATAATAAATTTTGTTAGGTAGGCAGTTATTTTATACCATAGTACGACATATTTCTTCTTAAAATGTGATGTTTGGTGCCTACTAAAAAAAGTTAATCTCTATACAAAAATTCCAGAGTCATTATTTCTCTACTTATCCTTCTCATCCTCCATATACATAGAAAAGGACGGGTAGAGAAATAGTCAGTACGTTGAATAAAAAAAACGCTGAAATTACTTTTTTTTTATTAGCAGTAAAAGCAAATATTTATATCTTTATTTTGCATAAAATATGGTACAAAAGGTAAGTAAAGATTATACATAATATTCATACATACGTATCTTGTATACACTATAAATGTAACCCTATCTGCAATTTTGACGTATGGAAGCCAAACATGGAAATTCACAGCAAACGCTAAAAGGAAAATTACTACATGCCAACGTGGCTTAGAACGAAGCATGCTCAATATACCTAAGAAAAAATTACAAAATAAGGCACTAAAAAATAAGAGAAAAAACTGCGACAACGGATGCCCTGAGCTATGCAAAACGACTAAAATGGAAGTGGGCAGACCAGAGATGGACTTTGAAAGTCACGAAGTAGAGAGGCCCACTTTGCAAAAGAGGCATTGGAAGACCAATAACGCGATGGGAGGACGACATAAAAAGAACAGCCGGCACAGACTGGATAAGAGTGGCGCAGGACAGGGACAAATGTACATCACAAGAGGAAACCTTTACCCACCCTAGGGATTCTTGTGCAAGCTAAATATTACATTTTCATATTTTGTTGTAACTTTTTTGCATACAAATTAAAGGCTTTTTATTTTTATTTTTTTATCTGCAATTTTCAACTTTCTAGCTTTAGTATAGTTTCGGCTCTGCGTGGATCAGTCAGTCAGTCAGGAAATACGCATTTATACAAGTAGAAAACGGGGTCGTTTAGCAAGCGACTAAGGCATGATACAGATAAGATAAAATAAGATATCATTTATTGTCAAACTGTGTAAATGCAGATGTCATAATTACAGCAAAAGTCCAACAGTTTGCCCATTTCGGGCGTACAATAATAAACTTACAACTAGATAAAATAACACAATAACAAAACATTTCCTACATTATATAAAAAATAAAAAATACTTTTACTCCGTGTGATTATAATATTCATTCAGACTGTACAAGTAAAAACTCCTAACTAACAACCATCTCCTGAGCATGTTTTTGAATTTTATCCCATTTTGTGACCTAATATGATCAGGTAAATGATTATATATTTTAATTCCAGAGACATATGTGCTCTTTTCTAGAATAAAGCTCGAAGGTTTCACCGTACATAGATCGTGTTTATTAGTACATTATGTTATGATACAAGTGTGCTAAGTTGATCATTACATACGAAGCGATATTATGCGCACGAACGCATGTGAGTGCGCATAAGGAAGCTGAGCTTATGTAATGATCAAGCACACGCGTTTCATACGACGTTTTTCATCACACTTGCGAGGAAATAACAGAATAGTATAATTAATAACTTTTGATAAATACATTAATTGTCAGAATATTTCCAGGATAGAGGTACTTACGAACCTAAGATAATTAAATTTAACTAACCTTTTTTGTAATGTTATTGAGTATCTGGAACTCTTTTTCAAATCATTTCATAAAATTTAAGACTTCACTTTTAATGTGAAATAAATTATAGTATTTATTCTTACGTATTGCTCACTAGATTTTTATGATGATATTTTACTAGTAAGTATGTATCACAATTTTGAAATATATTCAGAGGTTAAATTAACGCTAAAGTTGTCTTCTTATTCATTGAAAATATAATTTGTTTAACTTAATAAAACACGACGAGGTAAATCTAACAAATAAACAATGTTTTGAGGTTAACTTATAAACGGCGCGCAATTTTCTTTTTTGGATGTGCGTGGAGCTTGAGGCAAAGGCGCGGACGTATAATGCCAAACAGCCAATATTAAAACAGACAATTCGTGTTTTAAACACGAATTATTGTGTATTACGAGTAATATAATAATTTGAAATGATTCTTATTCACAATCAGGATTGTATAATTTATATTATATCGTAAATGAGTATATTTTTAATATATTTTTTTTTTTTACTTTTTTAGAATGTAAACTCATAAAGAATTAAAAAAAAGTAAAGGTAATACCCGACTAAATTACAACGATTCGTCTGCGTACGTAAAACTTGGTACTAGAGTACAAACGTCACTTATATCGGATTATTAAATTATTCCACTAGTTGAATAATTATTGTGAAATGCACGCGTGTTTAATATCTAGGATTATGAGTATAAAAGCGGTGGAATAAGAACCTCGTTACGAGCAGGTGTGTTGAAAATTGTGTTCTGATGTTCCTCTTAAGATTACTTTCTCAGAGTCACTTTTCGGGTAGGTGAACAAAACGAACCACATCACTGTTCACATATTTTATTAGAAAAAATAGAATTAAAAGTAATTTGGATAATTTGAAACAATAAAATTGATGGTTAGATAATATAGTTTACCTACCAGTAGTATTCAAGCATTTCTCCAGGAAGTTACATTGATTTTTGCACTTTCACCTACTTCAACTGTCAACATCAACACACTATGTCGGACATAAACTCAATTCAAGGATCAATTGCGGAGCTCACTGAAACCTTCAATGCAAGGATGGCTGAGATGCAGAGTAATTTGGACAAAGCGGGCTCAAGCAACCCTGGGAGCGGTATTGAGGCAGTAGCGGCGGACTTCACTAGCTTCAAAGCATTTGTTTTGAACTCTCTCAATATACTCCAGAAGCAGGTGGAGCTCATCGCTCAACAGGTCGATCAAATAGAAATGCGATCTCGACGCAAGATGCTGGTCATCCATGGTGTTCCGGAGGCTGACAAAGAGGACACAACGGCCCTTGTAGTTGAACAGCTCAAAGCTGTTAAGGCTGACGTGGCTGCAAATGACATAAGGCGCAGCCACCGACTTGGCCGTCGCAGAGGCAGCAAACCCAGGGCTATTGTGGTGAAGTTCTGTGAGACTGCCGTCCGTGATAAAGTGTGGTTTGGTAAGGTGGCATTGAAAGGCTCCGGCGTAACGATAGCCGAGTTCTTGACCAAATCACGTCAGGAGACCTTCATGGCAGCTCGGGAGCGGTTTGGCGTCAGAAGATGTTGGACCTGGGACGGCGTTGTTCATGTCTTGGATGCGAGCGACGTGCGCAGGCGTGTGGTGAGCCTGGCAGAGCTTAAGGCGATTTCGGATGCGCTAGAGCAGCCTGTGACTCCGACCCCAAGCGTAGATGCTCCTCCCAAGGCAGATAATTGCAGCAAAGCCGAGAAACCGGAGAAACAGATAAGGCCCAGACGTGCGGCTGCCAAATTGAAGCCTTAGTATGTACATAGTGTAGCTTTCTTCTGTATTTGTTCGGGTTATACTGCTTGACGCTTTTCTTTTTCGACGTGTAATCACTGTTATTTGTTGTATACCCTCTTTAATAGTCTCCCGTAAATATTATAAATTAATTCCAATAACTTCATTGCTAACATTAAATGTCACTTTGCCAAGTTCCAACTGAAATTGACAGTTGACATGTATGCTGACGGATGGCAGGTATAGTGTTGCCAACTGTTAAATTGCGATCCGCTTTACCAAGTTAAATATTTCCTTATTAAATTACGTTCCGTTTTTCTTAGTTAATTATTTCCTTAGTTTTGTGATTTAACTTAATGCCTGTCGAATCTGAAGCCAACATGTATTTTTAAATTGAACTTCCGTTTCTTTATAAGTGTATTTCTTTCTTTATTTGCTGCTGGCGGGTAGATTGTGGAGTTTTTGTTTAGTTTTTACTGTATATATTTTTATATTTATTGAATATTAGTATACACTTATTATATACTTATTATATTTTTAACTTTATATATATTTTTCAGATGCCTTTCAGTGATAACAGTGATCAGTATTTATCTTTTTCCTCCTTAGATAGTGTAAGTGAAGACAGTTTCCATAGTTTGCCTCCTTCGCTTCACGACTTTCTGGAATCTCAGTTTAATGATGTACCTAAAAATTTTAACGTTGTGCATTTAAATGCGCAAAGTATTCCTGCACATTACAGCGATATGTTACTCTCTTTTGACATTAAGAACATTCATGCTATTTTAATTTCCGAATCGTGGCTCAGACCAGCTTTGCCTTCAACGTCTTACTCTTTACCTGGTTTCAATTTAATTCGGCACGACCGCCTTGGAAGAGGTGGCGGTGGAGTTGCGATTTACCTTCGTTCTTACATCCCCTATTCAATTGTTAATGTATCTGCCAGTTCTTCTACTTCTGATGCCGCAGAGTATATGTTTCTCGACGTTTCCCTCTCTCATTCCAAACTTTTACTTGGCGTTTTTTATTCCCCCTCCCTTCACGTTAATTACTTTGATTCTCTTGAGAAACTTCTCGAAGACCTTATGCCTTCTTATAATCATCACATTCTTATGGGAGATCTAAATACGTGTCTTCTGAAGGATGACAGTCGATCCCGGCGCCTTAAATCCCTGGTAGATGCATGCAATCTAACTATTCTCCCTTCAGACGCCACACACTATTTTCCAAATTGCTCGCCTTCTCTTCTTGATTTAACCTTAGTTTCTTCGACTTCTCATGTGTCTAAATTTGGACAATACTCCGCGGATGCCTTCTCATATCATGATCTGCTCTATCTCTCTTACAAAATTCGTCCTCCCAAATCTAAATCAAAAATTCGGTTGTCTATTGTTTGCCCGAAAATTATATAAAATAATACTCATATGCCCGAATTTTATTTTCCCGAATTTCATTTGCCCGAATGGTTTGTTTACCATAAAAATGATGTGACATAATCTTTGTTTACCCGATTATTAGATTTCAGAACGTACGAGTGCCATACGTATTGGTGTCCATATTATTAATTGTAATAATACTATTTAATAGAATATTTAAACTCCATACTAAATAATGGTTTTCCGAATCCATGCATATAAACAATGCATTTACTCACTATATTCCTGTAGGAGCTCTAAAAATATTTATTTACTTATCACTATAATCCTATCATTTAACTTAGAAGGCAAGCATGATGCGAACTTCTATGTATTCAAACAAGTAGATTTTATAAAAACTAATCTGTCCGCTATCCAAGTCGCTTCCATCGTTCATCTAACCTACTTTCTGGTAGCCATATTATTATGTAGAGGCCGTTTTATTTTGTAGGAGATCACAGTTCTAACCTAACCTAACCTACTTTCTGGTAGCCGTTCGCATTTTTGGGGATCACAGTTCTAACCTAACCTACTTTTTGGTAGCCGTTTTATTTTATAGGAGATCACAGTTCTAACCTAACCTAACCTACTTTCTGGTAGCCGTTCGCTTTTTGGGGATCACAGTTCTGACCTAACCTACTTTCTGGTAGCCGTTCGCTTTTTGGGGATCACAGTTCTAACCTAACCTATTTTCTGGTAGCGGTTTTATTTTGTAGGAGGTCACAGTTCTAACCTAACCTACTTTCTGGTAGGCGTTTTATTTTGTAGGAGGTCACAGTTCTAACCTAACCTAACCTACTTTCTGGTAGCCGTTTTATTTTGTAGGAGGTCACAGTTCTAACCTAACCTAACCTACTTTCTGGGAAGCAATTTGGATAGCAAATTATATTATGGCTAGTGATCATTATGGCTTACAACGATCATGACAAATGATATGATTGAAATTGAATTTATGGGAAACAAGGTTTCTGGCACGTGACTAATATAGAAAACAATAAGTATTGCATATGTAACTATGGGGAACAATATAATGGCTGTTGACTATTATGGCAAATGAAATTCTGGCAAATGAAATTCTGGCAAGTGAGTGTATACCCAAAAATTCTTTTGCAGCGCAATTTTAGTGGATTAAATGTGGAAAAGCTTCGAGATGACGCTTTAACAATCGATTGGAGCAGTATCGCTCGAGCGGGTTCGGTAGACGATCAAGTTTCTCTCTTTAATTCGCTCCTCATACAACTTTATGACGCTCATGCTCCTGTTCGTGCAATAAAAGTCAAGCATCTCCCTGCTCCTTGGCTCACTGAGGATATTAAAGCCCTTATAGAGAGGAAGAATCAATCTAAATCTAAGTATAAGGCTAACAACTCTGAGAAAAATAAACTTAAATATCATACCCTGCGCAATCGCTGTAGCACTATATGTCGAGATGCTCAGAGGCGTCATATTCACAGTTCTGTTGAAGATGGAAATCCAGCCAAAGTGTGGAAATTTTTGAAAGGTCTCGGAGTTGGCAAATCTCAACAGGCAACCAATTTAAACAATATTAGCGTTGACCAGCTTAACCAGCATTTTTCATCGTCCACCTGTTTCAGTGGTCCTAAGAAATCTAACTCACTTCATCATCTTTCATCACTTCCTGCCTTAGATTTCTCTTCTTTCTATTTTAGCCCTTTCTGTGAGAGTGATGTTAGGAAGGGTATATTGAATATCACTTCTAACGCCGTTGGTGTTGACTGTGTTAGCCGAAATATGATACTCCCTCTCCTTGATTTGTTTGTTCCTATTATCACCGGTATTCTGAATTTTTCCATTTCATCAAGTACTTTTCCCAGTCTGTGGAAGGATGCCAATATTATTCCTTTACCCAAAAAATCCAACCCCAGTTCCTTCTCTGACTATCGCCCCATCTCCATTCTTCCTTTCCTATCCAAAGTCCTCGAACGGCTAGTGCATCAGCAACTAACTTCCTTCCTGAATAGAAATGACCTCCTAAACCCATTTCAATCTGGTTTTCGTCCGGGCCACAGTACTACCTCGGCTCTTGTCAAGGTTACCGATGACATCCGTTTGGGTATGAATTACCAGAAGCTTACAGTTCTTGCACTTCTAGATTTCAGTAATGCCTTTAACACGGTCGATTTTGACATTTTGCTCGCGTTCTTACAGTCTCTTAACATATCGGCTGCAGCGATTGACTGGTTCCGCAGCTATTTGGTTGGTCGTCGGCAAAGAATAAA
Source organism: Pammene aurita (assembly GCA_947086415.1). NCBI lineage: Eukaryota > Metazoa > Arthropoda > Insecta > Lepidoptera > Tortricidae > Pammene > Pammene aurita. Next base: position 31,082,447 of record OX352301.1, read on the forward strand.
ACTAGATTCTTCGTGTTCTTCCTGGTGCAGCACATCAGCTGGTGTTCCACAGGGTGGTGTGCTGTTTCCTCTTTTATTTTCTATCTTCATTAATTCCATAACTCTTGATCTCTCCTCTTCGTATCACCTCTATGCCGACGACCTTCAAATATATTCGCAGGGTATGCATAGCGATCTCAATTCAGTTATAGAAGCCACGAATCTTGATCTGCTCCGCATATCAAATTGGAGTCAAAATTACGGTTTAAAAGTAAACCCCCTAGTCACAGGTAATTGTGATGGGTAGCGCTAAACAAATCTCCAGAATTGACTTTCTCAGGCTCCCTCCGATAGTCTTCGATGGTATCCAAATTCCTTTTTCCAACCAAGTGAAAAATCTTGGCGTAATCATGGATCGTTGTCTATCATAGGTGCCTCAGGTGAGTGAAGTGAGCAGGAAGATGTTTACTGCCATAGGGTCTCTCAGACGGCTCCGGAATTTCCTGCCAATTGCTACTAAAATTGCGCTTGCTCAGTCGTTACTTCTCCCCATTCTTGATTATGCAGATATCTCCTATTTAGACCTAACCGAGGAGCAACTTAATAAGCTTGAGCGTATTCAAAATGCCTGCATTCGGTTCATTTTCGGATTACGCAAATTCGACCATGTTTCTAGTTTTCGTTCTCAACTCAAATGGCTCCCTATCCGTCACCGCCGTAACTCTCACATACTTTCTTTACTCTTTTCTATACTTTTTAACCCTGCAACTCCCCGCTACCTCAAAGAGCGTTTCTCTTATCTTAATTATATTAGATCCTCTCAAAAATTTCTCCTAAAAGTGCCATCTTCATCTTCCAAATTTTATAATTGCTCATTTACGTTCCAGGCCGTTAGTTTGTGGAATTCTCTCCCTCTCAACATAAAACGCGCGCAATCTATTGGTAGCTTTAAATCGCAACTTAAGGAATACTATTTATCTCTTCCTTAGGTTTTTAAGTTGACACTGTTGTTTCTTACTGTGTGTATTATATATGTATATATGTACAGTCGAGTTCATAAATATATGAGCAAATCCGAGGCTTCAAAAATAAATGAGCATAGAAAGGTACATATGCATCTGAACAGATTTACCAATCAAAAATATGTGTACATATCACCTGTCATATTAATCTGAGCAAGTCTAACAATAATATGTAAGCACCTGAAGCATGTATTGGCACATAAATATATGTACTAACGTTCTACAATTTTATGTGAACACGTGGAAGTTCATAAATATCTAAACAAACATAAGACTTATGTAAGTAACAGTTTGACAATCATCAAATCATACATTCGTCTCTTTCACTTTAAGTGTAACGTCATAGAAGTGTCATTAGTATTCGATTGCAGCTTCTTACCCATTTTTGCTGTTTTCGATTTATGGTCCACTTAAAAGAGGTTGTTATCAACTTTGATGACTGGCCACTAACAAATTTTTAAATGATAAGCTGTTCTTGAATTGTGATCATACACAGATAGTGATTCATGTTCAGTCGCCATCAGATATATCGGAGCGGCCAAGGTAGTCCAAAATATCTGAACAACGCTTCTATTGTCAATGCAATAAAGTGCATGTTCAGATATTTTTGAGTACCTTGGCCGCTCCGATATATTTGATGGCGACTGTTCATTGCATTGAATATTGAATTATACATTTTGTGTAGGTATTTATGTACTTTCACTTGGTTAAATAATTTTGAAAAATATTAGTACAGATATGAGACTTGCTCAAATGAATATGACAGGTGATATGTACACATATTTTTGATTGGTAAATCTGTTCAGATGCATATGTACCTTTCTATGCTCATTTATTTTTGAAGCCTCGGATTTGCTCATATATTTATGAACTCGACTGTACGTTTATTTTGTATTTATTTAAGTATGTATATTCATATGAATGTGCTGTGTTATCTATTTCGTCTCTTTTGTTTCTATGCACCACCTACTGCTTATTGTTTTTCTCTAGTCTCCACTACCCAAAGGTTGTCTGGAAGAAATCGCTCATTAGCGATAAGACCGCCTGTTGTTACTTCTACCTAAATTTATCTAATTGTAAAATTCGTGCTTGTAACTGTATGAGGTGTGCAATAAAGAGTATTTATTATTATTATTATTATTATTACTTTTTTTGGTAAAAATGTCATTTTGTTCCTTAACGAATAAACAAATTTCTAATATGTAAATACATGTCAGTGGTAAAATGTCATTTTCCTTAAATAATTCTCTTACAGATTCTAGATACTTAAACTTAAATATAATACGTAAGCATTTTTTTTGAAGAATAAATGTTGATTCGATATTTACCGAGTTTCCCCAAAATACTATGCTATATTTCAAGTGGGGATAAACGTTTCCATAATATGCCTTCTTTGCGACATCGACTGTAGTTATATTAGTCAATATAGGTAGTGCATAAGATGCGCTGGATAGTTTTTTATTCACTTTATCGATGTGATTCTTCCAGTTTAAGTTACTATCTATTGTAACTCCTAAGAAATTTGTACTATTCACTTGTTCGACAATTTTACTACCTATACAGAATCGAAAGATAATGTTTTGTTCATAATTTTTTTGTCACCTATACTGATCATTATTTTTCGGATGATAAGTGGAAGAGTACCTCTACCACGAGTCATGCAAATAAGCCCAATTCGAGATTCGTTCACGAATTCGTAAATTATTTGTATGGAGAATTTGTGCAGAGCCTCTAGCGGTCACTTATAGAACTAAAAATTACTGCCATACCATAAGTTAAATTATCGTTTATGCAATTCGCTCACGAAAGTTCGATTGCTTGTTTCGTTTGTGTAGATTTCAATACTTTACAAAGTGACGTGACGTGACAAACGTCACATCCTTCACACCAACCGAAACAGATTGTAGGTAAGCCAAAAAGGTTTTACTTCCTAAGTACATTTTATCTGAAGGTTTAGAACTGTAGACAATTATATGAGCAGTGAACAATAATAAGCATAGAAACCGTACTAGCTCTGAAAAATTACCATACTTTTTGTGGGTGTTTAATATGCTTGCTAGGCCGTAAACCAGGAATAATTTCCGTTGGTCATCGTGTCCCAAGCGGTAAATTTTAAGTGATTAAGGGCGGTAAATAATCAAGCTTCGTGATGGTCAGCTGCCGTTCCTTGAGTGGGTTGAGGAACAGCAGCCATTTTCTCACATAAAATATATATAAAATAAAATGACCATCGCGTCCCAGTTGAAACAGGTGATAATTTATATGCTATTACAAATAAAATAAAAGCCGACATGACATCAGCCGACTGTATAGCACTGAAAAAACCGTAAACTAGTCACATGAATATTGTAATGAATCCAAGGGATCCATATAATGCTTATTTCAATGGACGGTAAAATTGTTCGATATTGTGACATTGCTATTAACGTTATGTAGGAGTTAATTTCATTTTTCAGTTTCAGGAAAATTTACGACTTTACGATTAAGTTTTAATGAAAAATTATACTGTAATATTAAAGTTCGAATTACAACTCACCTGGAAAATATGGAGTATCATAAAATCAATTAGTAGTTATGTCTTAATTTTCATAGCTTTGGTGCAGTTCGGGAAGGAGAATTTAGTGTTGAAATGAATACTGAAAACTAGCTTTATTTCAAGTGGCTTTTCTAAATAATATACATTTTCGTTTAGATATTAAGATGGTAATTCATTTGGAATACAGATAATAGTATTTTCTAATAAATTTTGGTTTCTAAAAAACCTAACCTCGAATTTATAGATGTTAGTGTATGTAGCAGAAAACAAATGAAAACGTAAAATCTAATTCCTTGATCTAAATAGGCATTAAAAGTAACAATGTTTCTTGTGAGATCGAATAAAAATAATAGTTATTTAGGAAGATTTGGTTAAGAACAGTATTGTGTCATAAACACGTGATTATTTACTTCCGAGTACAAATAAATATTTTCATTCGATAAACAATATGGTCCTCTTAGCATTCCTATTGATATTTGTTAGAAATATATGCGTATTAATAATTATTGGTGAAAATTGACCATGCGGTTACATTGAATTTGCTTTCGTTTCCTATAGAAACACTATTGTATGTATATTTCATTATCATATATATATTCCCTATATTTTTAGCATATTTATCCAAATGTAGTTTCTAAGTTTTATTCAGCAATTTACCAGAAAATCCTGAAATGGTAATTATTAATTAATAATTTTACATAAATGCGGGTAGGAATAATCTTGCAGCGCGCGAGGTTAATCTTAACCCACCCGCATATTTGCTTAGATTTTCGCAGGCGATCGAGAAGCGGTGTGCAGACGACGAGTGAGGAGTTCATACGAATTTGAACCTTGTCTGTTAGACATTTATTTGGTTTTAGTATCTACAGGCTTGATCATCAACCTTATTATTTAGATAACTAGGTTCAGTAGCGGAATCGGATGAGTAATCGGTAAGATTTTTAAAGAGATGTTTGGATTAAAGCTACAGAGGGGAATGTAGGTGATTGTGGGAGACAGGGTACGGAAATTATAAAAGCGGGTGGTAAGGTTCGAACTTAACTTAGTCGGAACGAGATTTCAAGACATCAGCATCTCTCAGCCAAGATCGAGGTCTACAACTTTATGTAAGTCCTTTTAAATATTTCACTTTTATCTTAATTGTTTGTCGTGTACTAGCATTTTACAATATCTTTACTAGTGAAGCGTACGAATATTATAATAACGGTCAATACCTTTCTTTTATTAATTGAGTTATTTGGGGACTAATATTACAGGCGTTACGCTTATTTACCTGCAGTGAGTGTTAGAATAATGAGGGATATGAGTAGGGGGGAATGAAGTAGGGATCTGCGTTTAAGTATATTAGGTACTATTTCAACTATTACTGAGTGAGCGAAGCGAAGCACTATTCCGCTGTGCCTAGAACCGTCCGTATGTCTAATTTAAATAAGTACTTAAATGTTTTGATTATTTATTGAGTGTGGAATTGAAATACAATCTTCGTCTTCTTTCATAAACGATTCTTAAATCGTATGGACGTTTTAACATAGGTTTAAACTCCGAGCAATGATTAAGTATTTGAGTTATTGCTTGATGTAGGGTATTATTTGACTTGGTTTTCAAACACATAACACAGCAAATAAATAATAGTATTTTGCATTTCTGTGGAACTCGTTTTCGTGAGGAAACCATTTAACTATTTGATGATATTCTATTTATTTCTGTTCTACTATATAGGCTGATAGCTTATATTCGAACCAGGTTCTTCAATGGCCTGTGTTTGTGGTTTATTTTAACATTGAACCTTTTACGTTTTAGTATATATGACTGTGTGTATTTATGTGTGCGTATATTATATTTACAATACCTAACTATTCAGGATACGTAATATTTATTCTCCGTAGTAGTATATATATTCACTGTTGACGTGTCGAATAGCTTCTAGTTTGAGAGTACCAAGCCATATTTTATCTAAGTAGATTTTAATACAGTTTTTCGGGTAACTACGTTCTATATAACGTAACGTAACGTACGTGTAACGGCCTCCTAGCCCAGTCGGTAGTGACCCTGCCTACGAAGCAGGAGGTCCCGGGTTCAGGGCATTTATTTGTGTGTTTATCACGAATATTTGTTCCTGAGTTATGGGTGTTTCCTATGTATCTAAGTATATATTTATCTATATAAGTATATATATCGTCGCCTAGTACCCATAGTACAAGCTTTGCTTAGTTTGGGACTAGGTTGATTTGTGTAAGATTGTCCCCAAATATTTTTTTTTATTTTTTTATTTATATGTTAATTCTTTCTACTACCTTATAAATATAAATATATAGTTTTAATGCAACGTTTAAGTTAGGTTCGATCTTTTTAATGTTACTGGTCGATGTCGGTTAACTATTGGCCATGGTTAAACGATATCGCGTAATATGTATGTACTTCCATGTAACACTTTAGTAATTATATAAGGGATAAGATGCTGGATTTCTAGCGTAGAGATTTATTCCATGTAGAATGCTTATCTGGTGTTTTCTTGGTGGCAACGGGGAACACTAAGTGAAGCCCAACGCGCACTGTATCACCCATGGTTCACTTGAACATATGACGCGCATTACAGCATGTACTTACAGAGTTTATTGCCATGTAAGTACGCCATTAGCGTACTAGGTGTTCTTAGTAATATCCGGTCTCTTGCAGTGATGACGGTACGGTGAGGGTCTTACACGTCAAGATAACTCAGATTTGCTTATTAACGATGGTAGGTACTTGCTATTTACTTCCTAAATTTATATACCATTCGTCATAAACGGTGGTTGGTATTTGCTTACTTAATTATTAAATGTACCAGTCGTTATTTGCATATGTGGTGTGGAGGAATTGGCGGTTATCTGTCAACTATACATTGATGTATGAAGCGAGACTGTAGGCTACTGGCCCGGTCGCACACTTGGATCATTACAAATGCTCAGAACGCACAATCAACAGGTCTGTAAGGCCACTGGCCGTAGACAACATATATTATCAGATCCATTAAGCTTCGAACCGTAGGCTACTGGTCGTGGTTCCACCGTTGGAAGATGGAACCGTCAAAGCTGACATGCCACATATTTTGTACAGGCGTACTTCGCCAACCGCCAACAATCACTACGTTGGGAGTCCAGCAAACCTCCTTACTTATATTTTGTTGTAAATACAACTATTTAACAAACAACGAAATACCTATTTAATCAATCATAATAATTCTAGTGTAATTTTAATATTCAATTTGACTATTTATTAGAGTCTGTTAATTAGGGTATATTTATATGATGCTTCTTATTCTATTTTTAATGTCAACAGTTAATATGCTAACCTATCATTGTCTATTGTATTTATATTCCGTTAGATTTAAGTAAGGAATTATGTATATTTTAAATATTGCGGTTATTTCTCACCTTATCGCTTTTCAATTACAAAAATCTAAAATTAAAACTTAAATAAATAATTTTCTTTTCAACCTTCAATCTTTTGTTTGATTTTCTTTCCCTGTAGTAAGTTCCTTTAGGTAGTATTTATATTTACAGAAGTTTCAGGCTGAAGCTTGAGGTAAGAAAGCTTGGTAGGCTCTTGTAAGCATTTAGAAGCTTCGAGTATTAAGCTTGATAGAGTAGACATTACAATTTGAGGTAGCCGTGATCAGGATAAGATTAAAAACTAGATTTTAATTTAACACATAGTAGCTTGCTCTGATTTAGGTTTCAAATACGTTTTCAATAGTGGCTTGCTCTGTCGGTCAAAATAGCTTATGTAGGTAACTTGCGTTTTAGTGGGTCGTCAGACCCACAATTTGTTGCCGTAAATGGATAGAAAGGTGAGAAATTTCAAAAATGCGTTTTATTATCTTTTGCGTCAAAGTAGTGCTAAGAGATCTATATGCGGGGAGCAGCGCCATTAGTAAATGTATTTTTAATTTGTGATCTAATATCAACATGTAACAAAAATCGTAGAATATTTATCTTAACTTTTATATTTAAAATTTCTTAAGAAACTTTGTCATGTTTTATGATATTTATTTTCTCAAATATTTACGTAATATATGAATCACTTACAGGGAAAAACATAATTTCATAATTTGCTTAAATCTAGGTAAAAGAGGGTAATATGCAAAACAGTTAGCGATTATATACTAATGAGTCGCCTTGTAGCAACATGAACAACTAGATGCCAGTTAAACTCAGCTTTAAACGTTAGTTAACTATCGGTGGTACGTGAGGGTTCAATTTGTAACTGTAGGTTGTTAATAACTATAAGTACCTATTTTCTTAATTTAACTAACACGATAGACCGGTTAAAAGTTCAAAATGTGGGGGGCAGACTATCGTCTGGATTTAATTTTAGAGTTTCATATCTAAGAAGCCAAAAACGGAACTCTCAAGGTTGGTGTCCGACTCGCACTTGGCCGGTTTTAATTAATGTTAAAAAGTTATTCCTAAATCTGTCTTAATACCGTCAAAGTCTCGTATTCCATAGTATTTAATATCATTTTATGTTAGATACAAGCTTTACATTATCACTTTTAAATATACTTATTTCAAAAAAAAAATTAAGAAAAAAAAAATATTAATTTTATTAAAGAGAAAACCTTTTGGATATTTATTTTGTTAAGAAAACATACATACATTTATATAAAACAACATTATATCTTGCTACGTGTAGCAACGCGGAATCGGCGAACGTTCATATGCTACGAAGTTACTTCCTATTAATCTCCTTGTTATCTTTGTTTAGTGACTTAAATACGGAATGTCGGAAGTTCATATAAAATTAGTGTCACTTACGACCTTTTATTCTATCGACCGTCGGAATCAATTCCCTAATCACCAACTGATTTCATTGCAATTCGTAGCTAGTGTAACTTGACCCCGTGAGTCATAGAAGTTGTACGTAATAATAGATCAGGTTTATACTGGTCAATTTTAGGCTAACTTTGTGTAGGCGATAGTAATAAAATCTTTTATGGTAGGGTAAGGTGATTTTTACCATGGATTGATACTCTAATATAATGAACACAAAATTATTTCATAACCTACCTACAGATTAAATTATATTTATCTAAATATATTGACGATCATTACATCTTTGTCATTCTTTTAATTTCGTTTAACAACATTAAAAAAAAAAAAAAATTACAGTCTCTTTCTCGCGCGGGTGATAGGAACGGGTCCAAATTGTTTGAATTCACTCTTGAGTATGCATAACCCGCCTGTCATTATTATATATCATAGGGTAAAGTAAGGTAAGGTAAGGATAAGGAGTCTGCGGCGTTGTAGCCACACGAGTTTATTATATGTAATAAATATTTTTATTAATTGTAACGCTAGTAGTCCGCCTCGAACTAAGTACTCGCGATTTCCTTGCAAACGTGTTGACCAATATAACAAGACCCTTATGATAATTGTTACGCGTCTTAAATATAGCTCCATAACCCCTTGATCGATCCTACGCATATCATCATCATCATCATCAATGTTACTAAAGTTATACTTATCGCGGAACAAACGCTCAAAATCAAAAGCAATCTAAATGCCGAGACGTCCTAGTATCCATGTGACAATTGTGTCCAAAGTTGGTTGTAAGAACTTCGCTTCGCTTACGCTCCGCTCGTTCGTTAATTGTGCGGACTCTAAATTCTTAACAACGTAATGGTAAAAACTGATGCAGCAATATTCTATGTCGATACGATTCAGTGTTCAAAACATTGCGGTTTGGAATTTTTGTCTAGGTATCTACATTTTTCGTAATTTTATTTAAGGTTTGTTAGTGGTATATTCTCGTACAGTTTAAAAAAAATGGAGAAGTGTCATTCACAGTTGAATTGTTTCGGTTATTAAATTCAGTTCAAGTTGTTTTAAATATCTAAACAGATCTGATTTCACTCTACAATGTCAGCTACGAAGTTGATATATTTAGACGTGATCATTTATTTAGTTTTGAAGAAATACTCAATGGTTAATTTTAGTTTGTATTCTTCATCTCTTTGGACATTATAAAGTACTTCAGTCTAACATCAGGTTATTTTAAATTATTTAAGTTCAGTTTAGGTCACTGCGGGTCCAATTAGTTTGGTTCAATTTAGGATAGTACAGTTTAGTTGAGGTTATTTTGGACATAGTTTATTAAATTTTGTTTAAAAATCTTTCAATATGAGAAACAAATTGGCTTTTCTATATGACTCGATATACATGAATGAATCATTTAGGTAAGTACCTACTACCTACTTAATTACTGATGGTGGTTTATATTCACCAAATTTCAAATTCAAGTACCTACATATTAAAAGTTCGGATTTTTAGCTCGTTCAGTAAATTATTTAGTATCCAATTGTTAGAACTTCCTACAAGTGTGTTGCCATGGTAATAGTAGTTCATAAGTAAGGGAAGTTCATTGGGAATTAATACAAACAAATAAGGTGGAAGATTGGTTCGACTCCGGTTGTAGTAAAATTACTGGATGTTTATTTACACAGCATTTGCTAACATGTTTAGGTCAGTACTGGTTCGATTTTAGTCTAATTATATTCCAAGATGTTTAAAATTTTAAGTTATTTTAAGGTCTCTGTCACTGGTTCAGTTCTAGTGCTACGCGATTCATGGTGTACACACCGAAAACTAAACGCTGGTCTAATTCCAGTTTAATACAGTATCAAAATTATTCGTAATCAAAACTTATATACTAGTGTTATGTCAATTACTAATCAATTTACAACTAAATACTGTTGGCTGAGGTTCAGTGCAGTGCCCTTTAATTTATGGTAAAGGTTATCAATGTTTTTATAGGATTGTAATTTCGAATCCAGCTTGAATTTACTTCTGGATATAAATATATAAGTTGATGAAGATAAGGTGCATTAACAACAACAATGGTTTCGTTGTCGACCCATTTGAGTAAAATAGTAGTATGTGAAATATATTTCATAGCGAGTTATAGATTTACAATTTTATGAGCATTAAAAGTAGGTAGGATAATATCTTATGAAATTGTAACAGTGATGTACAATTTATGGATTGATAAAATTTCGCCGTAAATAGTTTTTCTTACAGACACGATATACATGGAAAGTGCATAATTAATATCAGAGTTTCTTCATTGATATTATCCTTTAAAAAAGAAAAAAAAAAGTTCTACTGACTTTTGTTGTAGGTATACAAAATAACGTGATGACATCTTGGACTAATTCATACTCTCGTTATATCTCGTTATAGATGCAAAATTAGTAGAGCGAAGTAGTTAAGAAGTATAAGGAAATGATATAAACACTATCCCTTACGGGTGTATTCGGATTTAATTGTTTGGGTGATTCAGTAAGACAAGTATATTTCATCAAAGGGTGCGTTCATAAATTAAGTAGGTAACATATTGTTAACAAGTTCTCTTCTTATCTTAGTAAGTATAAAAGTTTTAAAGCGTCGTAATAATCATTATTAAACATAACGGTTCTTAATAGTGGTTCAAAGTCATCATCATCATCATCATAGTTAAGTACAAATTATACTCAAATAAGTCATTCTAAGTTTTGTAACTGAGATGCTTCAACAATATCAGAGAGTAGTTATACACTATAGTTACTGCCTTTATAGAGATTAAAGATACGTATTCACTTAAGCCTTCCTTAGTACGGTACTTCTACAAATGAATTAAGCATAAATAATACACGTTTAGGTAACTATTGAATTATAGATTATTGCAATTGTAGGTATTGGATCTCAAATTTCTCAACCAATACATAGATGAATAAAAACATACGGATATCGTGTACGGTAGGGTAAACAAATTTTTACGGTTCAGATGATAAACTAGTTATGAAAAACGCTTATTATACTATACGTTATACGAGTATTTCACTTTGGTAAATTTAGATCAATATTATTTTTAACTTGTCTTGGAATTTGATTGTCAAATTCTACTTGAATTGTTAGATTATCTTATATTTACAACTTGTGACTGTATTGTTGATCTTGAAACATTGTGAAACTATGAGGAAAAGAGATGAATGGAGTGTGGTTCATGACTAAGTAACAGAGATGACATGACTAATTGGGACTAACATGACAAACGCTAGCTAGCAATGACTTAGGGTGATGACATTGACAATGACTCTTTAGAGATGTGTGAGTGTGAAATGGTGAATGTGAGATAAGGGGAGGTTGAAAGAATGAGTATGCTTTCTCGATTATTCGGGACAGGAATGCTGTCACAGGTTAAATACAATTAATTGTTGTTGTAAGATTAATTTAAAGTATTCCTAAAACAATAAATACTACGTTCGAAATCGTAAATTTCTGCACTGCGTATTATTGGGGAGCAGAACTGTAATGAATCCAAGGGATCCATATAATGCCTATTTCAATGGATGGTAAAATTGTTCGATATTGTGACCTTGCTATTAACGTTATGTAGGAGTTAATTTCATTTTTCAGTTTCAGGAAAATTTACGACTACGATTAAGTTTTAATGAAAAATTATACTGTAATATTAAAGTTCGAATTACAACTCACCTGGAAAATATGGAGTATCATAAAATCAATTAGTAGTTATGTCTTAATTTTCATAGCTTTGGTGCAGTTCGGGAAGGAGAATTTAGTGTTGAAATAAATACTGAAAACTAGCTTTATTTCAAGTGGCTTTTCTAAATAATATACATTTTCGTTTAGATATTAAGATGGTAATTCATTTGGAATACAGATAATAGTATTTTCTAATAAATTTTGGTTTCTAAAAAACCTAACCTCGAATTTATAGATGTTAGTGTATGTAGCAGAAAACAAATGAAAACGTAAAATCTAATTCCTTGATCTAAATAGGCATTAAAAGTAACAATGTTTCTTGTGAGATCGAATAAAAATAATAGTTATTTAGGAAGATTTGGTTAAGAACAGTATTGTGTCATAAACACGTGATTATTTACTTCCGAGTACAAATAAATATTTTCATTCGATAAACAATATAGTCCTCTTAGCATTCCTATTGATATTTGTTAGAAATATATGCGTATTAATAATTATTGGTGAAAATTGACCATGCGGTTACATTGAATTTGCTTTCGTTTCCTATAGAAACACTATTGTATGTATATTTCATTATCATATATATATTCCCTATATTTTGAGCATATTTATCCAAATGTAGTTTCTAAGTTTTATTCAGCAATTTACCAGAAAATCCTGAAATGGTAATTATTAATTAATAATTTTACATAAATGCGGGTAGGAATAATCTTGCAGCGCGCGAGGTTAATCTTAACCCACCCGCATATTTGCTTAGATTTTCGCAGGCGATCGAGAAGCGGTGTGCAGACGACGAGTGAGGAGATCATACAAATTTGAACCTTGTCTGTTAGACATTTATTTGGTTTTAGTATCTACAGGTTTGATCATCAACCTTATTATTTAGATAACTAGGTTCAATAGCGGAATCGGATGAGTAATCGGTAAGATTTTTAAAGAGATGTTTGGATTAAAGCTACAGAGGGGAATGTAGGTGATTGTGGGAGACAGGGTACGGAAATTATAAAAGCGGGTGGTAAGGTTCGAACTTAACTTAGTCGGAACGAGATTTCAAGACATCAGCATCTCTCAGCCAAGATCGAGGTCTACAACTTTATGTAAGTCCTTTTAAATATTTCACTTTTATCTTAATTGTTTGTCGTGTACTAGCATTTTACAATATCTTTACTAGTGAAGCGTACGAATATTATAATAACGGTCAATACCTTTCTTTTATTAATTGAGTTATTTGGGGACTAATATTACAGGCGTTACGCTTATTTACCTGCAGTGAGTGTTAGAATAATGAGGGATATATTATTAATCCACATTTGTAAATATTTTAGCTGTGTTTGGGTTTACAATGAAGTAGGGCGTATGCGTTTAAGTATATTAGGTACTATTTCAACTATTACTGAGTGAGCGAAGCGAAGCACTATTCCGCTGTGCCTAGAGCCGTCCGTATGTCTAATTTAAATAAGTACTTAAATGTTTTGATTATTTATTGAGTGTGGAATTGAAATACAATCTTCGTCTTCTTTCATAAACGATTCTTAAATCGTATGGACGTTTTAACATAGGTTTAAACTCCGAGCAATGATTAAGTATTTGAGTTATTGCTTGATGTAGGGTATTATTTGACTTGGTTTTCAAACACATAACACAGCAAATAAATAATAGTATTTTGCATTTCTGTGGAACTCGTTTTCGTGAGGAAACTATTTAACTATTTGATGATATTCTATTTATTTCTATTCTACTATATAGGCTGATAGCTTATATTCCAACCAGGTTCTTCAATGGCCTGTGTTTGTGGTTTATTTTAACATTGAACCTTTTACGTTTTAGTATATATGACTGTGTGTATTTATGTGTGCGTATATTATATTTACAATACCTAACTATTCAGGATACGTAATATTTATTCTCCGTAGTAGTATATATATTCACTGTTGACGTGTCGAATAGGTTCTAGTTTGAGAGTACCAAGCCATATTTTATCTAAGTAGATTTTAATACAGTTTTTCGGGTAACTATGTTCTATATGTTAACTATTTCTTTCTACTACCTTATAAATATAAATATATAGTTTTAATGCAACGTTTAAGTTAGGTTCGATCTTTTTAATGTTAATTGTCGATGTCGGTTAACTATTGGCGATGGTTAAACGATATCGCGTAATATGTATGTACTTCCATGTAACACTTTAGTAATTATATAAGGGATAAGATGCTGGATTTCTAGCGTAGAGATTTATTCCATGTAGAATGCTTATCTGGTGTTTTCTTGGTGGCAACGGGGAACACTAAGTGAAGCCCAACGCGCACTGTATCACCCATGGTTCACTTGAACATATGACGCGCATTACAGCATGTACTTACAGAGTTTATTGCCATGTAAGTACGCCATTAGCGTACTAGGTGTTCTTAGTAATATCCGGTCTCTTGCAGTGATGACGGTACGGTGAGGGTCTTACACGTCAAGATAACTCAGATTTGCTTATTAACGATGGTAGGTACTTGCTATTTACTTCCTAAATTTATATACCATTCGTCATAAACGGTGGTTGGTATTTGCTTACTTAATTATTAAATGTACCAGTCGTTATTTGCATATGTGGTGTGGAGGAATTGGCGGTTATCTGTCAACTATACATTGATGTATGAAGCGAGACTGTAGGCTACTGGCCCGGTCGCACACTTGGATCATTACAAATGCTCAGAACGCACAATCAACAGGTCTGTAAGGCCACTGGCCGTAGACAACATATATTACCAGATCCATTAAGCTTCGAACCGTAGGCTACTGGTCGTGGTTCCACCGTTGGAAGATGGAACCGTCAAAACTGACATGCCACATATTTTGTACAGGCGTACTTCGCCAACCGCCAACAATCACTACGTTGGGAGTCCAGCAAACCTCCTTACTTATATTTTGTTGTAAATACAACTATTTAACAAACAACGAAATACCTATTTAATCAATCATAATAATTCTAGTGTAATTTTAATATTCAATTTGACTATTTATTAGAGTCTGTTAATTAGGGTATATTTATATGATGCTTCTTATTCTATTTTTAACGTCAACAGTTAATATGCTAACCTATCATTGTCTATTGTATTTATATTCCGTTAGATTTAAGTAAGGAATTATATATATTTTAAATATTGCGGTTATTTCTCACCTTATCGAAAAGGACTTGCGGTAACTACACATACAACGTTGGGTCTCCACTAGCTTTCACAATCATCTCGGCCAAACTGCGTATCAGAGCAAGCTACTGTATAGATAGTTTATTAATTAATGTATTTGATTTTATAATTACGTTACTTATTTCACTGTAATACGGCGCGAAGGTTTTTTGCTTCGTTAGTTTCGTTTTTACCTTCGCCAAGCCTAGGAATCGGAAACTAACACCTAATGACGTCTGAAAAGACAGCATTAGGGGTAATTAGTCAGTGTTTCGCTTTTCAATAACAAAAATCTAAAATTAAAACTTAAATAAATAATTTTCTTTTCAACCTTCAATCTTTTGTTTGATTTTCTTTCCCTGTAGTAAGTTCCTTTAGGTAGTATTTATATTTACAGAAGTTTCAGGCTGAAGCTTGAGGTAAGAAAGCTTGGTAGGCTCTTGTAAGCATTTAGAAGCTTCGAGTATTAAGCTTGATAGAGTAGACATTACAATATATGGTATTTAGGGTATCAGCAGACGGTTTTTCTACCTCAAATCAGCCGGCTGACGATTTTCCTGATAATAAGACCATCAAATACTGACGTTCCGCAACCCACCAACGGAGCGACAGCTGACCTACGCGAGTCATCATTATACTTCGTCCTTAACCACTTCAAAAATTATAATCGCCTGGGACGCCTTGCGATTGGTCATGAAATTTGTTTCTGGCTTACTGAAATACAAGCTATGACAGTAAGCCTTTTTTTTACCTGATTTAAACGCGCGTGACTTTTAACGCATAAAATGTTATCAACCGACTTCAAGATTTCGAAGGAGGAGGTTCTCAATTCGTCAGGATTTTTATTTTTACTATTTTTTCATAACGTTCACCGATTGCAACTTTTTTTTAAACAGGGAAATTACGTATTTCGTCATACATATTCAAAGCTAGGAAAAGGGGTGAAAATTGTCAGTACTTCATCCATCCATCCATATATTTATTTCGTCGTAGGATATAGGATTACCTAAGAAAACCAAATTGAAGAAATGTCAAATGTACAAATAACACTACTAGTTTAAAACGTCCTAGAACTACGACCATATGTAGTGTTAGGTGATTCTTAATTTATTTGGTTATTTTGTCAACATGACAGTTCGACTTTTAGTGATCAAGATCATAGTGGATCATAGTGGATCATAGGTTTATTTCTTATTATTTAGGTCTATTGTATAATCACAAAAGGATAAGTACCCTTTCAGGATGTTGTTGATTCTCTAAAGTATAGGCAGTTCGCTATTGTTACACATCCCACCTGCGTCGACGCCGACACGTTGGCCAAGTCCTTTAATTTATTTACCAGCGAACAAGCCGGAGCGGCGCCCGACATCCGAAATCACTACAAGACTATTACATATAGTTGTCGTTCGTCTAACTATTGTTGGTGTCGAGGCACTCGATCCGTGGAGCAAGGGGCACGGAGCCTCACGACCTAACAAACGCACAAGGGAAGCTAAAGATGCTCCAGCAAGCCGCCGGTTTTCATACATAACACAACGCAGGATTGCGGCTTTGCCGCTTCTTGCATAATGATAGTTTTATTTCTATTTATAAGTTACACGTACGAGTAATTGTTAGTAGTACTTATAAGTTTCTAGTTTGTGACAATGTTACTTTAAAAGGCTATTTCGCAATAAATAAATCTTTAATATAATTATGTACATTATCATTTCAAAGTGCCCTGTATACATCTGGATGTCTTTTAAGTAAGCACTATTTTATAGTACTTGGATGCAATAATTCGAAGATGCCGGCCTGAAACGCAGTTGTTACTTCTTGAATATAAAATAATACACCTTCCTGGGATAAATAGTTTGCCTTGCCGGTGATAAGTTAGCTGCTACAGCAATCAATCAGAAATGAATGATGCACAAGAACCTGTAAAAGATGTTTCAATATTATTTGTTATTTTTCACAGTTTCATTGTAATTATTATGATTGAAAATGAAAGTGTCATATCAAATCAAATTTCCACTACTTACCATTCATTTTAGGTTAGAGTTGGTATTTTTGTGTCGATTTAAAATCAGATTAATTGACTATTAATACATAAATCTCACAAATATTCAGCAGTTCTTGGGTCTAGATTTCTTTTTTAAAATTATTCTTATTGAAGTGTTGATGTGGATATTTCTATTTCTCATATCGGCTTGAAATTTACCGTTTCGTTTTCCAGTTCCAGTTATCATACTATGCAGTCTTCTTAACAAATTATGCTTAATATAAGGCTTTGTCGATATTATTTCATCAATTAATAATATATAAATATAACACAATAAATACGAATGGTTTTCACTTTCACCATGTTTTGACATCTCACCCTACAATTTGATAGTGAAAGAGTTTTCTACAGTCGATACGGTATTTTTCGGTGACGTATGTCAAATTAGTGTCTTATGGTAGCGTTTTAATAAAACCTATCGATAACAAACTGCACTGACTACATCCGTCTCGTTCTACCTATGAGACGGATGTATGTCAGCATAGAGATTTCGAATTTCTTGCTGTCGATACCGAAGGAAAACTATTCGAAGCCCGTTGATTCGTTAACGACTGCAGAAAGGTTTCAGAATTTTCTGTAATGACTCGTGGTAGAGGTACTGCATGCAGCGTCTTTGTTACGTAAAAAAAATTACTAAAGTTAATTTTCTTTACCTCCGGTATGTACTTTTATTGTACCGGGCATTTGTGAAAATAATAATATTAATTTAACTATTTTTTAATTTTACTGATGTGAAACATAGATATTGTAAAATAACGGATGACTGTTATTCGCCTTATTTCTATGTAACTACTATTATATCATAATTATATCTATGGCTGTTGTTGTCCTGAATAAAATATAAAAAAATATGGCGTACAATTTGGTCACCGTACTCAGTGTGACGTCTTGTTGTTTTCCATACAGCGTATGTCAAATGTCAAAACTCACCCTATGGTGACCATGCTATTCTTAGTTTAGATTAATTTCACTTGAAAAATAAAAATAATTAAATTCATTCTGTTTTGACCATTTTCTTAAGGTAATATTTATTATCATATGAAAATGGTGATCAGTAAAGTTATAGATTCATAAAAAGTTGTTCAGGAGGACCCATATTTCACCTTATAATATGTATGGATTACTGGAAGGCTGGAAAGAAAAAATTAAAGTTCAAAAAAATCCTAACGTTACATCCCTGCCCTTGAAAATATTCCATAGCAGTCATTTCACTCAAATACACCTTGACTGGAACTGATTAAACAATCACCAAGTCTAATTACAGGCCAATGACAACTAATCATCAAGTTCCTTGATTTATTTAGAATGTCCGTCAAGCCTATTTATGATTGACATTGATAAAAAAAAATATGCGTTAATAGTTAAACGTTTTATTAGTTCAATAATTTTAAACACTAAAGAACCAACTTCACCTTAGCCTCCACCTTTTCAAAAGCAAATGCCCGAGCTACTATAAATAATAATCAAATCACTATAGGTGTAATAGTTGAAGAGTTCCACGATTTCTCCAGGATCCCATCATCAGATCCTGACCTGATAACAATGGGACCAAGTGTGAGGTATACTCTTTCAAACAAAAAAAAACATTCCAATTAGTCCAGCCGTCTTCGAATCATCGTTGAACATACGTAAAAAAGTTAAAGTACTAGTTACATTTGTATTTGTTATAATGAAACTTTTATATTTGATTGACGAGCCCATCAAAGAACCGAAGTATCATAAGTTCGGATCGACTTCTTGCGAGTATGTATGTAACAAATCTTGCGACGCTCGAAAAAACATGACATGTCATATTGTCAATAGTACCTACAATGCTGATTCAATTTCACTGAACTACAGAATAAATTAAATTACTCAGTAGGTAGGTTATTAAATACCTTCAGAATTTTCACTGTATAATAAATCGATGTTTAACTTCAAAAACATCACGAATAACGTTGTTCCTCCCTACCTTCCATGGAACCGATGACATGTTCTTTTTCTTTCTCAGATCAGAGATCTATAACTTCGTTTTTTAAGATATAAAAAAATAACGGTCAATTTTGAAATTTCGGAGAAAAAATTAAACGAGACTACTTTTTTCCATTATCATTGATACTTTTAAGACTAAGATACGCTACAACATCGCACGATTTTTCTAAAATTAAAAAGAAAATGAATATATATAGTTAAATCTCGTAGCTTGCTCGGTTTGCTACTAAATCTTTTAAAGGAATTTTTTGTTGTTTTTTTTTTTAAAGCATACCAACTTTATAATCTGTGTACGGAGTAGCCGGCCGGCTGACGCAAGGCCGTCGTCATGGGGACGGACGCCAATCGATACAGCTGGTTTTGAATATCCGTGCCAGGTGTCCATTGTACTACGATTGATTATGGTAGAACATGAACATGATGCAAAAAAAATTTTTCGACACAATATTATAATAACAAGGTATTTTGACGATCTGATTCTATAAGTCTTAAGGTCAATGACTCTTCACGTCTGCATTAAGATTTAGTCAAACTAAACAGTAATAAGAATAGTAAGTCATTTATGTTCAAAGCTGTTACGAATGTAAAAATGCTGTATCTACAATTATCTTATCATATAATGCGGCAATCAATAATATAAGCATTTGCAATTTCTTACAATTTAGCCATACTAATCTATAAATGCGAAAGTGTTTCTATCTGTCTGTATGCCTGTCTGTTACCTCTTCACGCTTAAACCGCTGAAACAGTTTAGATGATATTTGGTATGAAGACAATTTGAGTCCCGGGAAGGACAAGGGATACGATCCCTTAAGAGTCCGGTAACGATTTAAAAACGAAAATCGCTAATAATGAAATTACGCACATGAGTTACATTTGACAAGATATATTGAAATCTTGTGATTGCAAAAAAATACTTTTGGTCCCTATATTGTAATATTTATTACCCGAAAACTTAATTCTCACAGAGCTTGTTTAGTGAGGACGTTGATTCGTGAAATCTTGTCGCTTGATTTTTTCGTAATATTTTATATGCGTCCTAATATGTTTTATCCTATTATTATATGCATAAAGCTTTTTTTTTATCTGTTGAGAGAGTTGAGAGAAATTTACATCAAAAATCTTGGTGGCTCCACTTCTCAAATACATCTTTGGATCCTAAGGAATAATCAGGCCGAAGTAAATCCTTTGTTCACGAAAGGCCGTATGGTTTGTGGCCTTTTTATGGCTTGTGCACACGCAACTAAATCTCTTGTATTTATGTCACTGTATATTTTGTTCCTAATCTCATGTACTTATTTGTTTAATGCTATTGTTTAAAATACTTTTTAGTATTTTACTACTACTAATACTAAAAGTAATTAAAAACTGAACGTTCTCATCGGCCGCCAGTGCTGCCACATATATACGGAATGCAGATGACGTCAGCGAATGGAGACGCACCGGGCTAACCTCGGTTATATTCACGTAAGCCGTATTGCTATTGCATTCTGTACACTAAAGAGGTTATGAACGCACGCTTTATACTTATCACTTAAAATTCTCGTGTTATTGCATAATTATTACAAGGAAGTGTTAGTAATGGCGCCTGTGAATCTTACTAAAGTGAATTCGGAGAGTTTTAAGGAGTTTTTGGACTCGTTTGATCATGTGTTCTCGGATTGTGATGGTGAGTGGGATCAGGCAATTATAGTCTCTGTAACAATGACTTGAGAGTTTATATTTAACTGGTTTTATGGAACATTTTGGTTTGTTGATAAGAGTTTGTCAATGGAATCGTTTTGAACATGGAAACGCTTGAAATAGTGAATCATTTCAGTGATATGTTTAGAAATAGGTAACCTTGTGGTGTGCTCAGTGGCGTTAAATATGTAAATAGACTGAAACTACAGTCGCCGTCAAAGGCATGTTTACTATTTTGTACCTTAATACAAAGGAATAAGGTGCAACATGTAAATATATCTTTGATATCCTTTTTGCTCCCTCTTTTAAAATATGTAGATTTAAAATATGTAATAGATGTGTAGGTCCAACCAAGCCAACTATACACCGACTTTGCAAGCGCAAAGTGTGGACAAGCCAACATGAACTTTAAAATATTAAAATTGTACACCATTTTTTCACTGCGAAATTCGTGCAGAGTTGACGTGATTTTTTTTTAAATAAAACTGAGTAGTTTTTAGAGATGCTAAAACTGCCTTTAGAAACTATAGTAAGATTCTGTCTGCCTGGTACTCCACAGACAATTGATCTGAGATCAAATTCCGACCAAAGTCTTCTCAGTCGATTTATTTATTACGAGCTTTTGCCCGCGGCTTCGCTCGCGTTAAATTCGGGGTAACACGGTTCCCCTTTGCCCCCCGTAATGCTCCATACAAACTTCCACCCCCCATTTTAGGGAAGTGGGGGGTTAGAAAGAGACAAAAAGTAGCCTATGCCACTCTCCATCCCTTCAACTATCTCCACTTAAAAAATCACGTCAATTCGTCGCCCCGTTTTGCCGTGAAAGACGGACAAACAAACAAACAAACAAACACACACACTTTCCCATTTATAATATTAGTATGGATATGGATAGTAATATTTCATTAATATTAATACTTATCAAGGTTAAACTGATTACGTTTTCAATTACTGTATGCCTTAAGTTACTTCAAGTTTGCTTGGGTCATTTTGCTATTGTGATTAAATAGTTACCTAAATCACCATTTTACCCTAATAGTAATAAAGTTCGGCTTTGTAGGTATATGTTGTGTTATATGTCTTTCGTTGTGTTTTTTTGTACAATTAAGTGTTTTATCTACACTCACATTGTAAGTCCTCTAAAACGTGTTAAAAACGGTAGGCAATGGCTAGCATTACCACAACCGATTTTACTATGATAAGCTTTTTATCTGTGGCAGTAACGTAATTTTAACTTTACATGCTCAAATATTGTTAAGCAATGAGTTTCAAATTTGGAACATCGAATTTGATAACATAATGTTACCGCCATGGCCAACTCGATTGGTCCCGCGCGAGCGCCGGCACAATCGAGTTGGCCATGACGGTACAATGGCGGTCATTCTATGGTTTCCGAAAACTTAATTTAATATATATAATATGAGTGTAGATAAAGCAGTGTATGCAACTGTACGTAATTAGGCCTTAAAACATTGATAGGTTATGAGTTTCAAATTTGGAACATCGAATTTGCTTAAAATAATGTAAATCCTGTCCTCCTTCTCGACCACCGGCACGCGCCCGCGCGACCGCCGGTACAATCGAGTTGGCCATGGTGGTGCAATGGCGGTCATTCTAATGGTTTCCGAACACTTCATTTAGGATTTATAATATGTGTGTAGATAGAGCAGTGTATGCAACTGTACGTAACTGTAATTAGGCCTTAAAACACTCGTGTGATCTTATTATGAAACTCGCGTGCGGCTCGTTTCATAAAACCACACTCGTATTTTAAGGACCCTTATTACGTAACAGTTACATAAACTACTATTACTTCATAATCAATAAGATTGTTTTTGCTTTACAGGTGTATTGTGGTTATCAAATGAAGCGCTACCCGGTGTTGGAGATTTTATCAAATTGATGGAAGATAACGGAAAAACTGTGCATTTTGTTTCCAATAATAGTATGAGATCGAAAGAAAACTATACAAAAATGTTTGATAAAGCCAGTATATCGGGCGGATTTGTAAGTAAAAAAACTAGAGTAAAAATTAAAATTAAGGGCAGCATGAATTGAGCTCCCTGCGTTTAGGGACTTCAGTATTATTTAAAAAACCGGCCAAGTGAGTGTCGTACCACGCATAATGAAGGGTTCCGTACCTTCAACGGTGCGAAAAATTGCAAATATTCTATGCAGTTAATACTAACTTCAACTAAACATGCCTGTTCAGTTTGAATTTATTGATAAAATAACTTTAAAAAAGATAGAAACGCCGGTCTAAGCTTTCGAGTTTTGTATGAAATTCGCAAGGGTGCTCAACACTTCTGGCCAAGGCTGTATATATTAGACTTGAAATATTTATAGTAACATATTTTACAGGAAAAGCTTACAACTCCTTCAGTAGCAATGGTGGAATATCTTAAATCAGTAAATTTTGACAAACATGTATTTTGTTTAACATGTCCAGAAACAATAAAAATGTTTAAAACCAACGGATTCAAAATTAAATACGGAGTAAGTATCAGTCGCTTGTTTATTTGTTTATTATTATTTATTTATAACGAAAAAAAATACACAATGACACATACATATTATATAAAAACTTTGTCCTTTTACGTGAAATAATTATTCGAACCTACCCGAAGAGTAACATCGTTAACAAAGACTATACTTATCTATATCAACTAACTAGCTTTCCACCCGCGACTTCGTCCGCGTATTATACGGTTTTTATAAAGGGTCTGGCTCCCAATAGCATGTTCTTAAAAAGTTATTTTTTGTTTAACAACTATCAGAAATTGTATAGGTCTCAGAGTTGCAAGTGTTTGTGGGGGTTGTTAAAGAAATATTACTGGTATTTGCATTCATTACTTTGTCTAAAATGTAATTCGGCGTTGTGTATGCTTGCGATAAGATATTGGGATCAGTGTACGTCGGTGACAAATTATCACTTTTTTCAGTATATGATACAAACACGTCAAAATGTCCGCTTGACAAATCATCTGAGAAACGTAGCTAACCGACTGGGTTACCTTCCTGACCAGAGCTTACATAAAGTTCACCATTCCTATATACTTCGAAAACGCAATTAAATACCTTACTGGCGGCAACTACATATTTCGCAATAACTACCAAAATTATGTCGCTGGATCATTTCAGATTAATAGGATTCGGCAGTCATATAATTATCACCATTCGGGGCATGGGTCATAAAATGAAACTCATTGCAATTTTGTACTACATAGTCCACAATCTCTTCACGAATCTCCCTAGCCATCGTCTGAGTGCCATATATGATATACGCTATTGATCGAAATAGGCAAGCTCCGTCTCCTACAATTGGAACCACCGTACGTGGCACCTTGTTGCCCATGTATGTTTAAAACTTCGAAAATATTTTTTTAACGCTACGCTAATGCAATTAAAAATTACAACTCGACTAAGACAATCGTAAAGAACTTTAAGATGGGTACTTTGCTTATAACATGTTTTTTTTGCTTTATGTATTTTAATATTCCGTATTTTTTCATTAAATTTTAAGAACAGACCAGACAGAACGACCAATCAATATTTACTTTTAGAAACAACCTAACAACTGATTCAAGACTCAAACGACACCAAATTCAGAAAGACGAAGACGCATTTAGAATAATTTCTCTTAAACCCAACTAACTCAGACAAAAACTTAATAGCGCCATTTATCTTCATGGCACAGCGCCATCTATTGGTGGATTTGTTTTTATTTGTTGTGTTGTCTGCTTATGAAGTTGTTCAGGATGAACGGGTCTTATTTATTTAGTAAATACACCTTTTTACCCGACTACAGCAAAAGTCAAAAGGTATGGCTATAATTTTTAAATTTCAGCAGAACCACTAACGCCATCTAATGTGGAGTAGTGTACCTAATAAATGAAAAAGTATCGGAACACGGAAAAAAACTATGTACATCATTTAATATATTACTGAGGTTGAATCTTGTAAAATTCCAGCAGCTTACAAAGAAATCTACGTGGATGGAAAACATCTTCCTAACAATGTGTGGTAAAAAAAATCTATTTCAACAAACAAATATTATTATAGGTACCTACTAATACTGAAAGATGAAAAATAATTAACATCCTACAGGGTCAATATGTAATCTAAATGTAAATATTTTAAATATTACGTTCATTTTCTCTACTTAATGGAATACAATCAACGGCAAATATTTATGATGAGACCAGTAACGCCATCTGCTGGGGAGTAGTGAATCTAATAAGTGAATAAGTGTTGGAATACGGAAAGATCGCCGTGGAATTTAAAAAAAAACACAAATTTTAAAGTTTCTAACACAAAATAAAAATTTCTCCAATACGAACTTTGCACCTTTTACAAAGTTTTATGTCTCTAACTCTAAAGCAGAAGCTTCTCCCATACAAACTTTGCACCCCTATTTTACCCTCTTAGGGTTAGAATTTTGCAAAACGCTGAAAATACTTTCTTTGGATTTAAGTTCGTAGCCTTTTTACGAATTTTTAAGTCTTCAGCTCAAAAAAAACATTTCTGCCATACAAACTTTGCACCCCTATTTGATCCCCTTAGGGGTGGAATTTCCAAAAATCCCGTGTTATCCCTTGCATACGTCATAATAGTAAGCTCTGGACCAAATTTGAAGTTTCTAGTTCCAGTAGTTTCGGCTGTGCGTTGATGGTAGATCAGGACTTCTTCTTTTATATGTTTAGATTATAGATTGACCAAGGAGTTTCTTCCTTGACTCTAAAGTTATCTTATCATTTTATATTTAGAATCGATTTCGCTTATGCTCTTACTTATGTCATTCTTATTATAATCATCAACTTTTTCTTGTCGGTTGAGTATTCAGCTTTTTCTTGTGCCCGATATCTGCAAAATTTGAGCTTTTGATAACCACGCCCTTAATTTTTTTTATTGCTTATTTGTTTATTTCACTGCATCTGGATTTGGCATTCCTGGTCCTGCATCATCATGTATATAAAATAAGTACTTAGTTTAATTTTTTTTCATAATTTGTAGAAATTCCCTTTTCTTAAATCAATTTCAAAATTCCTCATTCGTTATTCTTTATCTCCACTCATACCTTTCATTAGTCTCCAACGTTACATTTCGAGCTTCCATTCTATTTGCGTCTCTTTAGGTCAGTGTCCAAAGTTCGTTCGGGCAATACTCGACTTATACCCCTATTATATTATTCATACCAACACAAAGGGCATTGTCCATCTAATCTAACATTTAACTAGCCAGATGTCGGCCACGATAACTTCGCCGACTTCACCGAATACCTTATCGACGACGCTGACATTGGGGCTGTAGCGTTTGATAGTGACTTTAAAATAAACCTGCCTAAAATGTACAAAGCTGCCACATACTTGAAGAGGCCTGAGGTGCTCTTCATGAACGGACCGACGGATAAATTCGTGCCGTTTGGTGGACAAATGGCGGTGGGTAAGTTGAAGGAGAATTTATTTGATATTGGTACTCGTATTGTTAAGAAGGTTACTTTATAAACATGCTGGGATAAAGAAAACACACAATGTTATGTCTTAAAATCAAGCACTTAAAATAAAAAATAAAAACGGAGAACTAATCAATGTAGTAACACTATGTGTGTTTCGATGGGTTTGACCAAGACCGGGTACTGGGTTATAGCGTTAGCTACAAATTCGGCCTCGGAGACTGTTCCGACTCCGGTCCCCTCGGTCACTCTTTTTTAAGAATATGTGGTCTATTTCAAGTTTAAAATGTTTAAAATTGGAGACTAAAAATACCAAACAGTCACACAATAAAATAAAATATAACTCACGTCACTTTCCTGGGTCTCCATCTTCAAGCGACAAGAGATTTATTTGAACCGGCCATGCGCCATGGCACACTGTTGTTGCGCGGAAACATGTCGCGCAAAGTAACGCGAGTAACCGTTGTTTTTATAGTGTTAGTGTGTCTCACGAAAGTTTAAATTTAATAGTCACACAATTACCGCACTACAAATTTCTTTTACTTTTCAGGTGTATCATTCCCCGCGGAACTGGTATCAGAGTTAGTACACAGAGAACCTATCGGCTTGGGAAAGCCATCGAAAGACTTCGGGGTGTTCGCTATGAGAAGGGCGGGGGTCACTAACCCTAGCAGAGTTTTGTTTATCGGAGACATGTAAGTCATTTGTTTCCTTATCATCGCATGCTAGCTGACGGAAGCGCATAACCATAGCGGACAAGGTATAAGATAAACTACTTATTATCAGACAAGGTTTAGGATACAATTTTTTTTAAATTTCTACAAGAAGTTATTCACGCCTTTTAGTCTTAATGATTAGCACTAAAACTAAACGTACCGGACATTGGCATCTATAGGATGTAACTAAAATACTTACGTTTAAGGGTATAATTGGTATAGAAATAGGAATAGAAAACATTTATTCGCGACAACAACAACATGCAAACAAACATACTTAATCTAAGGATAATAACTAATTATATGGTTGCCACGATTGATTGTATGGTATTGCGAGTAAGAAAAAGTGGGAGAATAAACGCGAAATTTTTTTTGTTGTATGGGATACGTCGTCCCGGGTGGCCAACCTTACATACAAAACCAATTATTTTTTTCACGAGAAACATTTTTATTCTTACTTTATCATTATTGGAATACGATACCAATTATGCTCTTATTTTGCTTTTATTTTTTCTTGGTTTGCTTTTGTTGTTTGTTTATTGTCTGCATTTGTGTCGTCATTCGTTAGTTATAAGTTAGGTCCCCACCGAAAATCAGCGCCGTGGCTTGCTGCGGCATTATCCTGAGTGGGGGTCCCTTTTATCGTCCTTAATGTTTGTTACTTTTCCTTTGTTCATTTAATTGGTGTGACGTTAATAATAGTACATTACTCCAGAGGCCGTGAAGTAAGGGATTTCAGGACGAGATTGCGGTAGACGGCCGAGTCATAGACGAGGCCGGATAAAGCGAGTCCTGCAATCCCTGTTCCGGCCAAGGATTGTATAGTGCTTTTCTCAAACAATGTAAGAAAATATTATAATTAAAATAACTACTAAGTAATCAAGTAAATAAGTTTAAATTGCCGCCTTTTTTATTTTTTAAAGTTGACATTTGAAAAAGCTATTCGAGCACCATGTTTATCCGCTTATAAATATAGTACCATAGATTTTTTTTTCCTTTTTAGGGTTCCGTACCTCGAAAGGAAAAAACGGAACCCTTATACCACTTTGTTGTCCGTCCGTCTGTCTGTCTGTCTGACTGTCTGTCTGTCTGTCTGTCTGTCTGTCAAGACCATTTTTCTCAGGAACGCGTGGAGGTATCAAGCTGAAATTTATAACAAATACTCAAGTCTATTGTCCCTTGAAGCTGTGAAAAAATCAAACTTAAAAGCCAACGCAATCAAAAGATACAGTCGTTTATGCTGCAAATTTTAGAGTTTTTCGGCACTTGCAAAACCTACGAGGTACTTCCCGTGAACTCAGAAACTTGAAATTTGGCACAAAGCAACGTCATATAGCATATACAATGGAAAAATTACAAAAAGTAGATATTTATAGTAAAATCATACAAAAAATTTTTTTTTTCATTTTAAACTTACTACCTTTTTCCTCGTAAACGCGTGGAGGTATTAAATAGAAATTCATGTCAAATACTCAACGTTATAAGACCTTTCAAATATAGCAAAACTAAACTTTTATGTCAACGCAATCAAAAGAAATTGCAATTTAAGTCGCTTGTTTTGAAACTGAGTACTCGCAAGAAACTGAAAACCTAAAGGGTACTTCCCGTAAACTCAGAAACTTGAAACTTGGCACGAAGAAACTTCATGTAGCACAGACAAAGGAAAAATTACGAAAAGTAGACATTTTTAGTAAAATCATACAAAAAATATTTTTAGAAATTTTAAACTTACTACCTTTTTCCTCGTAAACGCGTGGAGGTATGAAATTGAACTTCATGTTAAATACTCAGGGCTATAGGACCTTTCCGATGTAGTAAAACCAAACTTTTATGTGAACGCAATCAAAAGAAATAGCAATTTAAGTCGCATATTTTGAAACTGAGTACTCGCAAGAAACTCAAAACCTAAAGGGTACTTCCCGTAAACTCAGAAACTTGAAACTTAGCACGAAGAAACTTCATATAGCACAGACAAAGGAAAAATTACGAAAAGTCGACATTTTTAGTAAAATCATACAAAAAATATTTTTTGAAATTTTTAACTTACTACCTTTTTCCTCGTAAACGCGTAGAGGTATTAAATTGAAATAAGTAATAAACATACAACAACTTTTGCTTGTTATAGGTTTGTACGGAACCCTCGGTACGCGAGTCCGACTCGCACTTGGCCGGTTTTTTTTTTAATGTCACAAGTATACTTACTCGTACAGAGAGAGTGGTCGTTGGTTGTATGTAATATTTCCTTTGTCAGTCTAACCTTAGTGAGCAAATTTAAAAAGTTAGAGCAGCGGACAATAATGTACGTTTCATACTAACTCCCTACATTACTTCTTGGCCTAAAGCCAACAAGTAATGTAAGGAGCCATAAATGAGCAACTTCATGTCTTCATTTCGTGACATTAACGCATACATTTCGGAGTATGTTTGAGAAAATGTATTTTCTTTCTTCTTTTTTTCTTAAAAGGATCACCAGCATTTCTGTTACACCTTGTATCATCATCATCACATCATCATATCAGCCGAAAGACGTCCACTGCTGGACATAGGCCTCCCCCAAAGAGTGCCACAAAAACCGGTCCTGCGCCACCCGCATCCAGCGGACACCTTGTATGTTTGAAAGAAAGTCACCATCACCCAGTGGTGAGACAGTCTCACAATATGTTTTAAGGTGCCAATTCTTCGTAGAATAATTAACCCTGTTTTGGTTCAACATCACCTCAAAATTAAAAGAGGGTATACACATTGTTCCTGCGAAGTTAGAGATTGAGTCGACGCAAAAACATTGAGAACCTTTGTACAAAATACAGTAATCTGAATGAAAAAATATTTTACAGGCTAGAACAAGACGTCGGCCTTGGCAAGAACACTGGTTTCAAAACTTTACTCGTTCTAACTCATCACAGTGAAGAAGAGATGATATCAAAACCGACAAATCGTCAGCCAGACTTCTTTGCTCCCTCTTTGGGTAGTATAGTACCTAAGTTTACAGAATAGTAGAAACAATTTTTATGTAAACTTGTTATACGGCTTGGGCCGCGATTCGAAAAATAAACACACACACTGGACAGACACAGCTCCAACCCAACTCAACTCAACGCTATAACGACATTGACATTTGCTATTCGAACAGATTTTCATTCAACATTGGTCTCACATTGATCACACATTGGACCAACATTGGACCAATGTGAGACCAATGTGAGACCAATGTTGAATGAAAATCTGTTCGAATAGCAAACGTCAATGTCGTGTGTGTGTTTATTTTTCGAATCGCGGCCTTGGCCAAAACATTTGGCAAATATTTATGGTCGACACGCTGTTAAATAAATCAAACTTAACTAATATTTGATACATGATGAATTGATGATTAATTATTTTTATAGACCAAGCGAAGTGTGGTCTTAGGATCAGCATAGGGAATATTGTTAATGTTTGACAAAAAAGTAGTTTAAATAAGCAGATTTATTTGAACATGATATCGGCGTAGAGACTAAGGAATTGAAGGGATCAAAATGTATGAACGCCACGTATTATTTTTTCGATTGTACATTACTGAAAGAAAACTGTTTATTCCATTCAATTTATGAGCGTGTATTCCACAACCCTTCCCTATTTATGCAAAAAAAGTAAATAAGCGAGCTTCTAATTAATGATCGGTTTACACAGTAGGTACTAATTTTGCTTGATTCAGCTAGTATAATTTTGTTTTGTATAAATACACATTTTTCAATAATACAAGCAAACTTTTAGTTCGGCCAATGATGTAGAACTTTTTGTATGTATGGAACTAGCCACGTCACTAGCCGAACTTCCGAGTCACGTGGTTTTTTAATGACTTTTTGCGTTTATGGAATAGAGATGTCACGAATATTCATATTCGCCTTCGTATAATGTGAATATTCGCATAATTTTAATATTCATATCAAATTTATGTTAATATTTTGCGAATGCAAATGTGTGCAGAACTCTTCGTCATGACCGCGCTAACTGGCCACTGGTCCTAAATACTTGAATATATAGACTCATTCCAATATCATTTTTATCTATTTTTGAACTACGGGAACATGAAATGATTACAAAGAAAGACTCCGTAACATTCGTATTCGCACATACGCATCGTCAATATTCGCATTCGCGAATGTGAGACAAACGACATCCATAATATGGATCACAATCTAGTGAAATGCGACTTAGGGCCTGTTTCACAATGTCCAAGTAAAGTCCTGAATAAGCTACTTGCCACTTATCCGACGAATAAAGTCATCGTTGGCGTTTCACAATCTTCAAATAAGCTTAACTGGTAGATAATGTGCTAAGTTTTGCAGGTAGTTTTGGCAGTTAATTTATTTGTTAATTAGCTATCCTATACTACTTGGACATTGTGAAACAGGCCCTTATAGTTAGGCGCTTTCTTCCATTTATTATAACAATCCAGTGTAGTTAAATTTGTGATTAATACACATTATAGGTATACTTGCATTATTTTTATTTTTTTATACTACAAAAATGTTGTACAGAAAAAATAAATAATTAATTAATGGCTTTCCCAGTACAATACTTAATTAATTAATAAATTATTTAATTACCCCATATTAATGGTTTTCTAAAACTCCATTAGAATAAAAGAACTCAAAGAATCGGCCCTTACATTAAAAAATGTACTCTGGATTTTTTTTGTTAATACCTCTTATTGCGAAGCATATTTATGCTGACTTGCTGAGAATCAACATCCTAACTATGATAGTTTTTCATTTAAGATTTTTTTACTAATTTTTAAAGCTTTAAAAAATTGGTAAATAAATCTTATTTATATTCTCTAATTTTTCGGGATTTATCTCAAATAGATATAGCCTTTTACACTATAAAATACCTATAACGATTATACTCACTTCTCTTTAGTTACTTCGAGCGACATGTTCCGTAGAGCCTAGGTCTCCATCTTCAAGGGCCGCGATTCGAAAAATAAACACACATACTGGACAGACACAGCTCCAACCCAACTCAACTCAACACTATAACGACATTGGACCAATGTCGGTCCAATGTGAGACCAATGTTGAATGAAAATCTGTTCGAATAGCAAATGTCAATGTCGTTATAGTGTTGAGTTGAGTTGGGTTGAGTTGGGTTGGAGCTGTGTCTGTCCAGTGTGTGTGTTTATTTTTCGAATCGCGGCCCAGCACTAAGAGTGAGCGTAACCGTTATATTTTATAGTGTTAGTATGTCTCACGAAAGTTTAAATTTAATAACTCAAATATAAGCAGATTTATTTATCGAAATACAATGTTAATTAAATAAAAAACCTTCAAATGAAACGATACAGACAATCGGTTTGTAGAAAAGAGTAAGAAGTAGTAGGAAGCAGTTGACCCAGATATAAAAAGTTAAAATCAATAGAAGAAAAGATTTTTCTAAGTCTACTAGGTAAAGAAGTATTATCCAGTCTTCAGTAGACAAAATCAAAAGAATACTTTCAAGGACAATTGAAGCAGGTCACCTAGTATTGTTCGTTGTCCTTGTGTAGTTGTAAATTTTTGTTCCTGTTAAAATATCTTCGTGTAAATTTCATATCATATTAATTCTAGTGATTCATTAAAATAATTTTCGTTCTCTAAAGCTACCAAATTGAGGCTAAAACACATTAATTTCACCGCATTCATTGCGAGTTCAATAAACAAACATTTGCATACGGTAATATGATTATTCTGAACGTGCTGAAGAAGTATTCAGAATTGTCAAATAAGATACAAATTTGAATTCTATTTTACGTCTGGACCTAGTCAATATAATTAAGGAGCGCTAACGTTTCTTGTCCTCTAGCAACGCATTAATATCAAATTAGTGTCGTATTACATGTTTCTGAACGCGTTTTCTGAGCTACAAAATAGTTACGGCTAGATTGAACGAAAATGAGAAATAATTGATATGAATGAATGCTTTATCAGTGGACTACTTGTATGTCAAATTAACAGGTACCATTATGGACCAGATGGAGAAAAATGTTAAATGAGCCTGAGGTTAACCTAATGCAACATTTAATATGGGGATATAACGTTAATAAATCGAATCAAGGTGAATTATGAGGTTTATGAGATAAATAATTTAAAAACCTATAAGTGGCTATGCATGTTTCTTGTATCTTGTCTGTACGATAGTCGACATAGGTATACCTAGATGTTTTATCCGTTGGTGATCCTTAAAGAAAACAAAAAAAGCGACAGTGACTGTTCATTGTCCTAGATTATTACGCATAATTATTTGCCAATATATGAAAAAAACCGTGTTTAGAACAACCCATCCAGTTCCCACCTACCAACTTTTTTGAACTAACGTTGAAAATGTATTCACCGTTCTCGGCGCTCTCTCCAGTTTCAGGGTCATCGTCATCATTTCAGCCATAAGACGTCCACGGCTGAACATAGGCCTTCACCTTGGACCTCCACACACACACACAGTTTTAGGGTATTCAATTACTATTAATTAGTCTTTACTTTTTCAATTATCTCCAACCGCTGTAAAAATGAACTGATTGAAGCAATTTAAAAACAATGTGTTATTGCTAGTGGTTTTCAATTTACCCACACGGGGAACAAAATGGACGTAAGCGTTATCAGTTATCAGTTCTTTATTTGCTAATACAGACATAAGCCATGCAAATACAAGTAATAGAATATCAAAGAAATAAACATTCACATAGTAACCACTAAAAAGAAACAGTAATTAAAAGACTAACAGTATTTAGGAACAAGTCAAATAAATTAAAACCAACACATAGGTAAAGTTATATAATAAAAATAAAAAATATTATGTAAATTTAAAGCAATGTTCAATGTCAATAAAAAAAATTAAAAACTATAAAATATATTCGTTGAAATAATTGTGTCAAAGTCAGATATACGAGTAGTACATTGTTGTAGAGGCTTGAAAGTAAGCTATAGGTGGATCGAGTTAGTTCGAAGATACGAGTCCACCTATAGCGCTTTCGGCCGAGATATTACATACTGCTTTTCACGACTACTGTGAGGAAATAACAGAAACATCTATATATATAAAAGAAGAAACTGACTGACTGACTGACTGACTGACATATCAACGCACAGCCCAAACCGCTGGGTCTAGAGATTTCAAATTTGGCACATAGGTTCCTTATAAGGTCTAGGGGAGCACTAAGAAAGGATTTTTCAAAATTCACCCCCTAAGGGGGTAAAATGGGGGTCCAAAGTTTGTATGGCGAAACAAGATTTGTTAGACTATTTTATTCGAAACTTCACAGGAGTATTCCTAACGATAAATGAGTAAACACGTGTTTCAGGTTTTTTGAAATTCAACCCCCAAAAGGGGCAAATGTGGTCACAAAGTCTGAAAATCAACATGGGTATTGTATCCTTTTTGAGTACTTATAGTACGCGGGCGAAGCCGCGGGAAAAGGCTAGTTTGTCATAATAATATAAATGCTTTAATAGAATATCCAATTCAGTATTCCATTCCCGCCTTTTTAGTTTTTTTTTTACTTTCAAGAAGCGTTTTTCCGTTGTTTGCTTCAAACCGACTCATTACAGGCGTTGTTGATAGTAAACCACAAACGCCAAAAAAAGTAAAAACGCCTTAAGGGTGAATAAATGGTTTTGACGTTTCTTTTTCTTAAAAACAGGTAGTTGGGCCGATAAACAACCTTATTTTATTTTTGAAACATAAAGTTGTGCCAAAAAAAGACCTTTTAATGTTTTTAATGAATGCAATGACATAACTTGACAATTTACTTTCCAACTAATGACATTTCATCGCTACAATAACATTGCTGTAGTGGTGGTTCAGGTGCTACAGCAAATGCTTACTTTCCAGCTTGGATTTTGACCATCTTTTGTCACATTTCCGAACAGTAGCGTGAAAAGTATTAAATTCTTTAGTTTGGTCAAAATAAAATAATTTAATCAAAAAATCTAGCATTATATTCGTTTAGGCTGTAAAAGGGCCTAGACAGAAGATAGTTTTTATGTTCTTTACTAAATATTTTAACATTTTCAGCTTTCTTTATGGCATCATTAAAAATTAAAAATTTACTTGATATTGTTCAATGATACTCGATTGATTTGATACTACTGTTAAAATGCTCGTAATGCGACGTAGGTAGTTCTAGTTGTATTCTGCGCCTTAGTAGGCCAGAGTAGAGGGTTTGACCTCGCATTAACTCCTCAGTCCAAAAAAGCTTTACAGCATGATAAAGTGTCAGGAGTAGATAGTATATAATTATTTTTCCAAAAAAAAACAATTGTCCTAGTTGGGTTTTTTTACCTAAACTCTTATATCGTCTATATTTACGTTTGGAAAAATGCTCAGTCTAATTTTATTTCACCAGAAATATTGACTTGAAGTATGTAATCAATATTCAAAATTTCACAAAAAAATCCATAACAGACTATATTTTTTTTATAAAATATATTATTTTTGTGTAACTCACATCTGAAATTTGCTCCGTCACTTTTCTTTACTGAAGTGACATTAAATGTACGTTTTCTACTTAAGACAAACAATTTCCAAAAAATTCATTATCAAACTTTTTCAGTATAAAAATTAGCTTATTACTCGCAGTAGAATATTGCTCCGTCAATATTTTTTTTAAATTATATTTCCTTTAAGACTTTTCTTTCGACTGTAAAAAAATCAAAAAATATCCTGCGTATTAAAAAGTTAAATCATGTGACAAATAAAGATTTCTATTATTTCACTCGTTAGTGGAATGCGTACGTGCGGGACGCGGGACGCGGGAGCGGGGATGCCTCGCGAGGGGCCATGCGCAGCGTGTGTAAGCACTTTGACTAAACAATGTTGCTCTAACTACTTTCGCTCAAAGCGTGTGACTTCCTATACACTTTTTTAATGATCCTCTTTAATAAACTCAAACAAACAGTTTACATTTATGGTTTTGCACGTTACTAAAATATATATTAACACTACATGAATACACCCAGCAATTTTATCTTGATTTGATATAATTCGCAGTGGTGCTAAACACCTAGTCACAGAGTAAATAAAAAAGTACGCCAGTTGTAATACATTTCACTTTTGACTACGGCGAAGATAAAAGGAAGGGTTATGATTTTAGCAGTCTATGCTCAATTGAGCCGTGGTAAAAGCCGAGACAAACGCTAGGGGAATTGATGATGAAATGTTGTAATTATAAAAAAAAACCGGCCAAGTGCGAGTCGGACTCGCACCCTGATAGTTCCGTACATCACACAATTTTAACAATTCCTGAACATTGCTGTAACGAATAGAAAAATTGGATTAAGGACAAACTTTGACTTTTCCTTGAAATCTGTTGCCTCCAAACAGCGACATAAATCGCGATTAGTTTACTAACTGCGTATAGGGTTGTACTTTTAATTAGTTTGCGACGACTACATTTTTTTAAAGAATTGTTTTGCTGCGAAACACCACACCTCAATCAAACAGTTCCAACGGGATTTCACTAATGGTAGTGAATTAAATATCAATAGTCTAGCTTTGTGAGCTATGCTGCCAGAGCAAATTTTTTTAATATGCATGCGTGTTGTGTAGATGTGTCATATGGAACAAATAAAATTATCTTGTAAATTTTTTTATTGTGTTTTTCCTTAAGTTAAAAAAAAACTAATTTAATAGGTACCGTATAAGCTCCTAACTATGGTCCAAAACTAGTGTAAGGTCAGATTTACATTTTGTAAGTTTTGCTTACGTAAGTAGGAATGCAGCTATAGATCAGAATGAGAGACGAATATCACTATTTCATTATAGACAATAGTTTCGTCCCTTCTTATATAAGCAAAACTTATCAGTGTGAATCCAGCCTAACTACATTATTAGTTTAAGTACGCAACAATAAGGCATACATTTTTTTATAAATGGTAGAAAAAACTCAAATAAAACTGAAATACGCAATGAACTTGTAGACCATAGTTGTAGTAGTCCTAATCACTAGAGATCTTGGTGACTTTTTTTTAGTGTCACGCTGGTAGCCTATTTTTATTGAGCTGCATTGATGTTTTTATCAAAGGAAACGAGTCACTAAACATTTTTTTCTTAAATGTTTGCAGAAATATTATACACCGTATTTTTTTAGGGTTCCGTACCCAAAGGGTAAAAGCTATTTTTTTCCTATTACTAAGACTCCGCTGTCCATCTGTCCGCCTGTCACCAGGCTGTATCACATGAACTGTGATAGTTAGACAGTTGAATTTTTCACAGATGATGTATTTCTGTTGCCGCTATAACAACAAATACTAAAAAAAACAGAATAAAATAACTATTTAAGGGGGCTCCCACAACATGCTTTTTTTTGCCGTTTTTATAGATAATGGTACGCAACCATTCGTGTGCGAGTCCGACTCGCATTTGGCCAGGTTTTTTATTTACGTTAATTTTATCATATGGCACGATGAAGGAAACGAACTGGCAAAGTAAATTTAAAAAAAAACCGTTTTTTTTAACTAGCAATGGTGTTAAATCGGTCACTAATGTAACTGTGGTGACGAAAATTTGTTCCTGTTGTCCCATAAAATGATGTCGCATAAAAGTTTTTCACATGTCAACGATCTTAAATGGAAACTTCTAGGTCTTTCCAGCCGAGACCGGCTTAGCCTACATCTGTCTCAACTTATCGCCTCTTTGTATTGCGGGTTGGGGGGAGGGGGACGTTCTGACATCCTACTGCCAGTAGATTGCCAGCGGGGACTACTTACATAAGTGGTTATCCTGTCTTCGGAGTAAGTGTTCGATTCAATCCATACAAATACAAATAATTTATTGTACAGTCACCGGCAAAAGTATCTTCCTACACGAAGGCCGCAAAAATATGTGACACGCTCTTATGGCCCTACAAATAAGAGCGTGTCACATATTTTTGCGGCCTTCGTGTAGGAAGATACTATTGCCGGTGGCTGTACCTACGAAAGTGAGTATTATCAATGATGTGACATGTTACACAAAGTACATGACAATAGCCAGTGTTTGGCGTATATATAATAATGTTGATTCTATTGCATGTAACATCATTTATCTACACCAATATCATAAATCCTCTATTCCGCGTTCGGAAACCGTACCACCATTATTTCAACCAGTAACGTAACATCTCTGACAGTGTGGTAAAAACGTATTAAAATTCATTATCCACGGTAACGTTACCAAGATCCGCCCTCTCCCCGAGCACCGGCACGGGCCCGCGCGACCGCCGACACAATAGAGTTGGTCATGGCGGTGCAATGGCGGTCATTCTACTGGTTTCCGAACACATCATTTAGGATTTATAATATGTGTGTAGATAAAGCAGTGTATGCAACCGTACGTAATTAGGCCTTAAAACACTCGTATGATCTTATTATGAAACAGTCACATAAACTACTATTAATGTCTGTTATGTTTAAGTTATATCAACATAGGTGGATGCAAAGAAAATAAATTTAAAAAATCATACCGGTTGTAATAAAAATACTGGTGGTCCGTTTAAGGGCACTATTGATATCGTATTGCGACTAAGAAAAAGTAGGAGAAATTTTTTTTAGTGCGAAAATATATTTTTTTGATGGGGCATGTCGTTTCGACCGGCCAACCCTCTATACGAAACCATTTTTTTCCAGTTTTTCATATTTAAGAAAAACTAAGGAAATATTTTTTTTGCGGGAAAAAAAATGGTGTTGGATTATACAATATTAATGTATGTCTATTGTCTATTTCATCTGTGATAACTGTAATTTTTTTCTCTGTGTGTAATATTTAATTGTTTCTTTGTTATAAGTAAACTGAAATATATGTCATAGAGTCTGACTAGCCAAATATTGTTGACAGATATTTCCTTGTTGTATCACCAATTGTCTGTGATTTAAAAAAAAGCTAAAAGTCTGTTGTCAATTTATGTCATTATTTCAAACTGTTCACGGTTTATAAGGGGTTTATTTTAAATAATATTTATAATAACTGTACCGAGTGGTCCGCAAATTATTATTTAGGCACGTAAATAATTACGACGATGTGCGAAGTTGACGTGAAGCGTGTTGTATAACGAAAAACTGCAATGTTTACAATTCGTCAACGATTTTGTAGGTTGGAGCTCTATTAATATTTTGATACTTTAAGTACTAGTTCTAACATTTGCCTATAACTTTGATTAAGTACGTGAATTTATTAATACCTGAATCTCATAAACAGGACAAGTGTGTGAAGAAACGGATAAACTAGAAGTTCTGGAAAATATCAATACAATCAAAACATTTGAACGTAAGAAGTTACTTACTGAAAACCAATATTTAGGAAAAATCTGTGGACTGACTGGTCAGTAGTAATTTTATGTAAAAATATAAATAAAAATATTTTCGCGAAACATTTCTATACAGTACGTAAACCAACTAAAACCATCCCTTAAAACAAGTGAATAGGGAACTCAAGTACATAGTTATTAGATTGTTTTTACTTGCTTCTGAGCATGTTTTGGGAATTTAATTTCTGAATGTATTTCTCTTGTTGCAGTCGGTTAAAGATCTTTGTAACACCATGTGAAGCTTATTTACTTCGTTGACTTCTGTCTGTTTACCTAAACCTACCTACCTACCTACCTTACGTGTGCACAGAAGTCAAACGTATTTTCTAGTATCAAAACTATTATTCCTTCTACACAAGATGTGACCAGCCCATGATTTTTTGAATTTCCCGCCAAATATTTGGGTAATATTTCAACAGTCAGACTCTATGATAGCAATCATTTAAAACTACAAAAGAAACAAGAGAGATATTGCTGCCTGCTGGCCTCACAATAGAACAGACAATACCTCAATATTATATAATTACATTTACTAAATGTTCATGACATTAAAGTACATCTTATTTAAGAGTCATTTATAAATACAACTTATGTTAAATAAATTTGTTTAAATTCGGGGAAATCAAGAGTCTACATAAGTCATCTTGCAAATGCGCTGTTTCGCATATACCTTGATATATCCATTATGAAGAAATCTATAGTTGTAGAGCCGGGTGGTGGGGGGCGAAGACAAAGAGTCGCGTGTAGCTGATAAAATTTATTGTTTTAGAGATTTACATGTACTCTGTCGTCTCTCTAGTGCTTACTTGTCGAGTATTACCCAGCTAGGTAGATGAGTACTAGGCCAGTAATTTATCGTAAGGATATATTAC
Organism: Pammene aurita; assembly: GCA_947086415.1. Taxonomy (NCBI): domain Eukaryota; kingdom Metazoa; phylum Arthropoda; class Insecta; order Lepidoptera; family Tortricidae; genus Pammene; species Pammene aurita. The sequence goes on from OX352301.1 coordinate 31,122,706, forward strand.
TGGCCTAGTGGGTTAGTGTCACAACACTAAAATGCTGAAACTTGGTTGAGGCATATAGCATGCGTGCCTTTAGACCCTATCGCGATTCTCAAATATTCCTCGGCAAGGCGCCGAGGGTCATGTTTCTGCGTTGAACAAACGTTAGTGGCATCCAACTTAATCACTCCGCCATCTGTTGGTAGGCGGCTTGACTAGTGTCGAAGCGTAGTTGTATCGGTGCGTGCGGCTGCGCGGTGATGCGGATTGTGTGCATTATGATTATGACACTACAAGCGTGATCTGTCGGCGAGCAGTGGTGATGGTGTTCTGTTTAGTAAGGTAATGATACTCTGGTGCTTCAATTAAATACTAAAATGTTTACTTAATAATACGCCATCACAATATTTATTAAAATTATAATGATACGAGTTAAATACAAATATCAAAATAGAAAATTCTATAATTGAAGTAACGTACTCCACTTTTTTCACTATGACGCAAGCATAGCTGAGTCGTAGTTGCGCATAATAAACTGGACTCAATAGCTGACGCACGACGACATATTACTGCATGTTCACTCGCTTTAAAAGGCTAGACAAATTTAAAATTTCAAGATTTGACGTATTGTATGTGGATTATTTTTTGGAAATGTTAGTTTTGGCTGTTTCATTGACTACTTAACATGAATAAAAAACAAAACTGGGCTGAGCAATTTTCCATGAAGTATATTAAATATACTGTAATAACAATTTTTCTTTAAGGTTTTTTTTTTGGAAATTCGTGAATATTATGCTAAAATAAGATTATCATAACACCCACTGTTACAAACTTGACTGAGAAATTTTGCAAACAAAATGACGAGTGTAACCAATTATTTTTGAATAAAAGTGACAGTTTTATTTGGAATATTTTTTTGAACTTTTGACAGTATCTGTCAGGAATCAAAATAATTTGTTTAGTGAAAACAACATACCCTGAGGAAAATTCCAGTACAAACTATTACGGTTTTTGTACATTTTGGTAAAAATACCAAAACTGACATAAGTTTTTTTTTGGAAAAATAGTTTTTTGTGTTTGTTATGACCTATACTACATCCCAGCAAAAGAATTATCGACTGAGGAATTAATGCGAGGTCTCCATACAACGACCCGGTAGATTTCCCACACTATAGTGGGTAATTTAGTTCTTGGTATGTAAGTTTGAATGTGTCCTTATTTTTATACACATAAATACAGATATGGTATATATATAGAGCTATAACAGTAAGTCGTTTTAAGTACTTTGTACTTCTCATTACAGGAACCTCATTTTCTGTTATAAATATTATTTGAAACGGGGTATTTACCATGTATATTTGCGTTTTCGAGCACCCGGTATACATGGTAAATACCCCGTTTCAAATAATATTTATAATGTGCATGACTATGTGAGCGTGAAATCTCATTTTCTGTTTGTTTGATCAACAGGAAATATAAATGTAGCGTAAAAATATCGTTGATACTCTAATTTTGATACTCAGCATAAATATGCAATATTATTTGATGATTTATTTGTCCTGTGCGATTGCCAAGCCATTCTATTTATTATAAAAATATAGACATCTAATATTCAAAGGATCACAAAGACGTGTTATTGCTTGTTAGTAAACTCCGGCACACCGGCTTGAGAACTGCGTTTCGAGATTGGCATTTTTGTATAGTAATTTTATTGATAGGATCTCATTCCTTTTTGTAAGTACCTAACCTATACTATCTAATCATATAGTGTAAAAAGCAAAAATTTTAGCAACAGAAAAAATTACTTTGTTATCGCATATATTTATAAGGGATTACAATGTTAACTAACTGTGCGGTTAGTAAAACTAGACAACCCGACTGATATTGCGGTACGTTTAAATTTTCAGTGGCTTTATAGCCTAAACCCTATAAGTGTTTAAAATTTGGAGTTATAGAAAGAGTGGGGGAGTTACCTTAGATATATCGAAATCAGTGAGTCAGTAAATAGGTGACCAAATTAAGGAGCTTTAACTTGCACTAATTCTTAAAGTATATGTTTAAAATTCAATGATCTTGGGACTTTATCTTTCTTGTGTTATTATGGCCTCTTCATCAAAGAAATATCAGTTTTCTGGCTTTATAGACAACATAATTAGAGGGGGGTCGAAAATGGCCTAAATGGCTTCGGTAAAAAGAAGACGGTAATTACTACTTTCTCACTACTACTACCCGAGAGAAGAAATGCCTATCTATAAGTAGTATCTATATTCAGTGACATCTAGCCATACGATAGATAAAAGGATGGTACGGCCGTGCCTTTGTTGTTTGTTGGCGAGAGCACTGCCGTACCCCCAGATATTCATTTACCTTTATTCAGAGAAATACAAGCGAAGATAAAGCGACTGAGGTTATATTTAGTTTTTAGACTTTAATTAGATCACAGAGTGTTAGACGGGAGAATGTGTAAAAGGCGCCTCGTCGTTGGTGCTACCAAATATCCCAAATCATCGGTCACTTCGTAGCAACCGTTCTCAAGACAGCCGAAAACCGAAAAAGTGGAAGCTTGTGGATAAAAGAACCTTGGGTAATGAAATATACAATGGTAAAGAGGAAGATAATCTAGTGCTATGATTGACATAATGTATGTATAACTTACAGACGCTCGAACTGAAAATTTTCCAAGATATTGGGTATTCATTACGATTCTATTAGACGAAGAGCTAGCCACGTCAGATATGACACAATAATAAGAGCTACGAAACCCCTCTAGTTAGTTTGCTATACTATGCTTATTTCTGGATCTGGACATCTGGCAATTGTAAAGTGGTCAAACAATGCAAACCACTTCAAGAAAACAAATCCTAGAGTTTTGGGTTTGATGCAATATTGTGAAAAATTATATAAATCATTAGATTATATCACTGCAATGGGGGAAAGTAGTGCCAAAAGACGTATTATGTAATTCGTAGTCTGTCGCCTACTGTTTTTGCAAATAACACGCAATGTTTTTTGTTCTAATGATAAAATATAGGGCCCGTCCTTTATAACTAAGACAACTTTGGCAGTTTTTACCTATTTTGGTATTACTTGTTCCAATTCAAAATTTTTTCCAGTCTGTCACTCTGATTTCCACCCATTAAAAGCTGCCAGATGCCCGGATCTAGCAATAAGGATAGTATAGCAATCTAACCAGATGGGTTTTGTTGCTCTCATTGTTGCGTCATATCTGACGTGGCTAGCTCTTAGTTCATATTATCTATCGTATACCTATATATAGGTTATACACTAGACTAGCGCTATTAGCTAATTCTCGTTATCGAGCCGTTTTATCGCTCTCGAGATTGCACATGAACTTTTACTAGCTAGGTAGTTACGTAATGGATATTGAACGTTACTATGCAGTGGTGAAACTTAGATATTAGTCTTACCCATGGATCTGGTTAATATTTAAACCGCCGCTACCACGCCGCTGAGATACACTCTGATTCCATGATAAATAAACCAAATTTACTTGTGTATATAGGTAAGTATGTGCGCGACACAACTGATTTTTGAAACCCAATAAGTGATCATGTGTGCGTGCCAAATAGCCTTAACACGGAATCACAGTTTTATTTCAGCGTCATCTACATCTTAGCGAAACCGAAACTAAAAATGTAAATGTCCGGTTTCATCCCTGGGCTACGTCAATTCTTAGGATTAGGTCCTAAGAATTAACGTAGCCCAGGGCCCCCAGGGGTCGGAAAATCGCGGCGCTTTGAAGCGTCAGTTGTGGCTCTTCAAGTTCCGCTATTTATTATTATTTGTATGTCTTTCCCAACCACGGAACAATTGTGTCCCGGACCTTTGGGAGGCATATGCGGAGCCGAAGCCAACGCGCAGAGGCCCTGTCGACAATTTAATGAAAAATGAGGGGTACACTAAGCGGATGCTGCTCCTACCCGTGTCATGGGACGCACGCAGAGACAGCACCCGCCATGGTGTAAAGACTATTGAGAGTGAATGGAGTCTAAAATATACTAGGCTATTGGGTGAAAAGTATGGACTAACTATTGGGCTATTGGATGAAGAACCGGACGCCTGCCTAATAAAACGGTATCCAATTTTATTTCCGGCAGACGGTGACTCGCCCGCCGCCGTAAAAACTGACATCAAAGATGGCTCAAGGGCAACATCGGTGCGTGGGCTGTGAGGTTGTCGAGGTGAGTCTGCGGTAGCCAGATCCCGGTAATGCGTTCAGCAGGCCGCCGGCGTTATGACATTTTACACTTCCAACCTGGAGCATAGGTCTCGCTCTTGCGACTCCACTCTGGCCGGCAAGTTAAGGCAAGCGCAGAGGCGAGAGCCAGATGGAAAGGGCCCTCTAGAATAGGGGTCCGCGGTGTCGCCATTCACCGTCAGCTCGTCACAAGCTGCCCCCGCTTTATTATTATTATTATTATTTGTTCGTTCTTTCCATATCTCGGGACCATGGGGTCCCGGACCTTTGGAAGGCATGCGTGGAGCCGAAGCCAACAGCGCATAGGCCTTTTTAAACGATATTATATAAGTGATGGATACACATGGCAGACACCATCTGCGAACGCACAACATGATACATCCGGAGATGGTCCCCGCCAGATGCAAAGACTATTGCAGTGCAGCACTTTTGTGCTGCGATGGGAACTAAGGTCATAAGGCTATTGATTTGAATGTTGGATGGACAAGATTTCGGGCTATGGGAGGAGACTAGCGGACACCTGCCGTCACAATCAGTCTCAAAATTGTAAGAGACAGGTGGTGACTCGCCAACTCATAGAGTGGGCCCCGCAATGGCCGCACGCACAGTGCGACAACAGAGCAACACTTGAGAGTGGCTGTGAGGTTGTCGAGAGGTGAGTCTGCGGTAGCCAGATCCCGGTAATCCGTTCAGCAGGCCGCCAGCGTTATGACATTTTACACTTCCAACCTGGAGCATAGGTCCCGCTCTTGCGACTCCACTCTGACCGGCCAGTTAAGGCAAGCACAGAGGCGAGGGCCAGATGGAAAGGGCCCTCTGGAATAGGGGTCCGCGGTGTCGCCACTCACCGTCAGCTCGCCACAAGCTGCCCCCGCGGGGTTATTATTATTATTATTAGGAGCCTGTAATGTCCCACTGCTGGGCAAAGGCCTCCCCCGGTTTTTCCAGTCCTCTAAATTTAAAAAAAACCGGCCCAGTGCGAGTCGGACTCGCGCACCGAGGGTTCCGTACAAACCTTTACAACTTAAAGGTATTATAGACCTGAGTATGTGATATGAATTTCAATTTAATACCTCTACGCGTTTAGGAGGAAAAAGGTAGTAAGTTTAAAATTTAAAAAAATATTTTTTGTATGATTTTACTAAAAAACTCTACTTTTCGTAATTTTTCCTTTGTCTGTGCTATATGAAGTTTCTTCGTGCCAAGTTTCAAGTTTCTGAGTTTACAGGAATTACCATTTAGGTTTTGAGTTTCTTGCGTGTACTCAGTTTCAAAATATACGACTTAAATTGCTATTTCTTTTGATTGCGTTGATATGAAAGTTTGGTTTTGCTACATCTGAAAGGTCCTATAGCTCTGAGTATTTGACATGAATTTCAATTTAATACATCCACGCGTTTACTCCAAAGGAGTCACATGCGCGTTGCCGACCCTTTACAAAATGGAGGATTCACTGTGTTGACGGCTAAAGGAACAAGAAGGTCTCTCATCGTCAAAATACTGGGTCCTCTTTGAGCTCTTCATCAACTTAGCACTAATCATAAAGTTCTAGCTAAACTCCATGCACTGAAAGCTGTTATCAGTTTAACAAAGATTAAAACTAACTTTAGTAACCTAGTGTGTGTGCATATCCAAATAATGTTTAGCTCGCGGATCAGGATTAGCGCCTAAACTAATTTTACGGCTTACGCTATCCATCTTTGTCCTAAAAGTTAGTGACGCCTGCGCCGACCCACCGGTGGCAGAGAGCTACGCTACGGCGGCTTACAGTCGTCGTTGATCAGCGAACGCGAATGGCTCATGAATAAGCTCCTCGTTTATTTGTTTATTTAAATAACGGAACTTCATACCATTTATATGAAAGCCAATACATATTTTAGAACGCATCATCATATGGGGAAATGAGGGATACCTGATGTACCTAGAACCTATACTTTACTTACTAGAGGTAATCCACCTATTGCTAGTGTAAAAATGGTGCTGCTTGCAATTAGAAGTCATTCTTCGAAACTTTTTTAAAATACTTACAGCTGTCTTAATTTATTCCGCGTCACTATGCTCCAAAAGACTTTCTCAATCACTAAATACTGGGTCTTGCGCGCGCGCTCAACGATGACGCACGGTGCAACGCGATCGGCAAATACGGCCGAAAATATGTCGAATACGTTAAAGTGTAACGTGTGTAATATAGTGATAGATGAAATGTTATCGTTTATCCAAAACAAGGTCACGTGTGTTGACGAGGACACGTTAGTGATATTGTGTGAATCATCTTTTTCTGAAAAAGAGATTGAAACATCTAAAGCGTTGCTGTTCGATGCGCTTCCAACACAGCAGAACATCCAGAGAAAAGGCGAAGGAAAAACTGGTCGGAATCTTAAGGACATTATACGTATATTTAGAACGATTGACGAAGCTTTGCCAGTGTTTGTAGCGCGGGATCTTGACAAATTACCGCCTCTGACGTTAGATCACCTAGACTGCAGCAAATTAGTCAAGGACTTAGTTCGACTCAGAGAGGAGGTAAATAAACTGAAATCGACTTTTGTTACGGTTAGTGAGTTGGAAGATTTAAAGAGAGAATTACGGGACGTGAATAGTATAGCCCCGGCGCGACTATCTATTTGTAATGTGAACACTAGAAGAGGAGCCTGGTGTTTGGACAGTGGTCCAATTGGATTATCGCACGGCCAAAACTCGACAGTGAACACCGATACTAAATTTACATTTTCTCCTCCATCTGATAACAGAATAAATACGTGTGATACGCAGTACCGTGATATTGTAATTTCGGGTAGACAGTCTACCGCGCAAGTAAACAAATCACCGCCCGCATCGGCAGTTATTACGAACGAGGTGACTCATAGCGCCGACCAGCTGGTCGAGTCGCCGGCGCAAGCCCGCGCGCTAGCCGATAGCGTTAGTACGGTGAAAAAACTTGTTGACGCTGACGTAAATAAGAATGAAAATGAGATGGAGCAAGAGTGGGAAACTGTGAATTACCAAAAGAAGGAGAAGAAGAAGAGTTATCGTTATAGGGGTCAAGTAGGCACTGCAAGCAATATAAGTTGCAGTTTTAAAGCGGCAGAGCGTAAAATTCCACTTTTTATTACGAATGTACACGAAGAAGCGATAGAAGAGGAAATTACTACCTATATCAGGGAAAAAACGAATGTTTCGGTCATATTGGAAAAAATCTCAGTTAGCGGGGATAAAAATTACAAAGCTTACAAATTTTTTGTTCCTGAAAACAAAGTACCGCTTTTCCTAGATAGGACCATTTGGCCTAAGTATGTTATATTCAGGAAATTTGTCAATTTCAAGTATAAACGAACGATCGGAGGTTCCTCTGAGGCCGGCACTAATTCAAAAGTAAAGAAACGGTAATGTCCGCGTATACAGTGTATAATGAGTGTACTCTGGCGAGTTTTAACTGTAAAAACGTTAAACGATCGGTGGACGGCATTCGCCAATTATGTCAAGCATCGGACATTATTGGTTTACAAGAGACGTGGCTATATCCCGACGAGATATCTTATTTGAACAGCATTGATGTCAATTTTTCGGCTACTGGGACGTCGGCAATCGACACTACGGCGGGTATGGTGCGCGGGCGTCCGTATGGCGGTGTAGGCATACTATGGCGGAGCGCGATGTTTACCGACGTGTGTGTAGTGAAGTCCGGGAATCCTCGCGTTTGTGCAATTAAAGTAGTGACCAGTAATAGGACCTTTTTAGTGATTAACGTCTATATGCCAACGGATTGTGCAGTAAACCTTCCAGAATTTACGGATTGTCTCAGCGCAGTAAGTGCTATCATTAGTGATTATGACTTAGAATCTGTTTACTTGATGGGTGACTTTAACGCACACCCACGTGAACTTTTTTATATCGAACTTATGAGTTATTGTGAAGAGCAGGACTGGTGCTGTGTCGACGTTAAGATGCTAGGTGTTCTATCGGATACCTATACCTATATTAGCGAGGCGCACGGTTGTAGGCGCTGGTTGGATCACTTTATTGTGACTCAATCTGCATTACAGACTGTGCAACTTGTTTACGTTGATTACAATGTCACGTGGTCTGACCACTACCCTATTGTACTCACGTTTGATTTAAATTTAATTACGCCAAGATTAAATACGAAAATTGGTGCTTTGAAACAGTCGGTACTATGGGGTGAAAGAACGGGAAAACAAGTTTTGGATTACACTGACGAATGTAACAAACGTTTGAAATTTGTTGATTTTCCTTTAGAATTTAGAATTTGTGCCGATAGATATTGTAACATAACTAGCCATAAAGATACTGTTAAATCAATGTACAATGACGTAGTGTCTGTTCTCAAAGGAGCTGCATCCGTTACTAGGCAAGCTAGAAAGCCCAAAAGCAGAAACAGGGTAGTGGGATGGAACAGGCATGTCGGTGAAGCGCATAGGGTGGCAAGAGCGAAATTTCACGAGTGGATTTTACATGAAAAGCCTAATAACGGAATTTTCTTTGATGAGATGTGCGAGAGCCGAAAAATATTTAAATCAAGGTTAAAATGGTGCCAAGATCACCAGCATCAGATCAAAATGGATATAATTGCCTCCTGTCACTCAAATAAAGATTTCCGAACTTTCTGGAAGGCTACGAACAGTTTGAAATCTCGCGCTGGTCTCCCAGTCAGTGTTAACGGTATAAGCAACGCGAGGGACATTGCTAATCTTTTTAAAGACCATTTTGTTGTTAAGCCGCATTTGCACTTACAGGCGGGGGAGAGGAGCAATGCTGAGACTGATATAACGTGCCCGGTGTTCACGGCCAGGGAGGTGGATAAGGCTATCAAGTCCATGTCGCGCGGTAAATCACCGGGGCACGACGGTCTCAGCATTGAACATCTTCAGCACGCCGGCCCCCACTTAGCTAGAGTGTTAGCAATGTTCTTCAACCTTTGTGTGACGCATTCTTATCTACCTGATGATTTGATGCGAACGATTGTTGTGCCCATAGTTAAGAATAAGACGGGGGACCTATCCGATGTAAACAACTATAGGCCGATATCACTCGCTACAATAATAGCCAAAGTATTTGACAGTGTGCTTAATACACGATTAAGCAACTATGTGCGTTTAAGTCATAATCAATTCGGATTTAGACCAGGACTATCCACAGAAAGTGCGATATTGTGTCTTAAGCACACGGTCAAATATTATGTGGACAGGAATTCGCCGATTTACGCCTGCTTTCTCGATCTATCTAGGGCTTTTGACTTGGTTTCCTACGAGATTTTATGGAAGAAGCTTGAAAGCATTAAACTTCCCTCAGGGCTGATCAACATCTTAAGGTACTGGTATGGAAGCCAGGTCAATAGTGTTAGATGGGCGGATGCCTTCTCAGATTCGTATAGGCTGGAATGTGGCGTAAGACAGGGGGGTCTTAGCTCACCTACGCTATTCAACCTTTACATAAATGAGCTCTTGGATGGGCTTGGAAGAATGCATGTCGGCTGTCATATTGACGACGTATGTCTTAATAATATCAGTTATGCGGACGATATGGTTCTTCTAAGTGCATCCGTGGGCGGCTTACGCAAATTATTAAAAATATGCGAGTCTTATGCCGAAACCCATGGTTTGAAGTACAATGCGACTAAAAGCCAGTATATGGTGTTTGAGGTTGGACGTGGCAGAACAGCTGAAGTGACACCCATTAAACTTAATGGAGCAATCCTTGAAAGGGTGGAGTCATTTAAATATTTAGGGCACGTCGTCACGTCGGACCTCAAAGACGATAAAGATATAGAACGGGAGCGGAGGGCCCTGTCGGTCCGGGCCAATATGATAGCTCGTAAGTTTGCACGCTCTACTAGGGAGGTGAAACTTACGTTATTTCGAGCTTACTGTACATCCCTGTACTCGTGCAGCTTGTGGCGTGATTACACGAAACGGGCCTACGGGGCCCTCCGCGTCCAGTTCAATAACGCGTTCCGGGTGATGATGGGGCTGCCGCGCTTCTGCAGCGCATCAGGGATGTTTGCAGAAGCTAGAGTAGATTGCTTTTATGCAACCATGCGCAAGAGGGCTGCATCCCTGGTGCGTCGGGTGCGTGCCAGCCCCAACACCATCCTGAGGATGATAGGGGACAGGTTGGACTGCCCCTACTTGCTTCACTGCAGGCGGTTACATGCACCGTACTCAGTGAACGGAAAGAAAAATAAATAAATAATAATAATAATAAATAATAAATAAAATGAATAAATAATAATATTATTATTATTAATATTAATAATCATAAATTGTGCAATTGTGTTAGTTCATAATTAGTATAATTACTAACATCTTAGTTCATAGGTAAACTAACAAAAAATGGATCTCTTGTTATCTGATAAATAAATAAATTAAAAATTAAATAGCTAAATATTTCCAGTATATAAAGGAGTAAAATTCAAATCCTATTTCCGCTTTAATAAAACCCAGTAAATGATTAACATTCCCCAGTTATACGCGTAGTTTAACCACGTTCGATTTGTAGTTCGCAACTCCACTGGACTCGACAACTTCTGATTTTAAATTACGAAAGCCATCATTCCAATGGAACTTCATATTCAACGGTCCCTAGACTCGCGTACCAAATTCAAACCGTAGTTTTCCTTACTTTTTTCCCAACTAGTTGAGAAGTTTGACTAGCCCCATTTGTTGTGTTTGAGCTTTGTGGACGCCTAACGACGCTAGTGATATGCTAATAACGCTCGTCAGCGTCTATTGTGCGGTCAACCTCAAAAATATGTACACATATTTCACTTTAAAACAATGGAATAAAGTGCAAATTTGTGATTATATCTTTGATGTCGACGTACGTAAATGTTCACGTGGTAATGTCACCTTTTGAACATAAATCTCTAGATACAGAGGAAACCGTGAAAAGTTCGTTAGAACGTTTTTGCTACACTGCGTCTGCTCTGGTATTTAACAAAATGAAGTAATGTGAACTAGTCTCTTTGTGCTTTGAATTTATCTCGCACAACTTCGCTTTCGCACAGTTCAAAGCTATTTATTCAACTCCGACAAAGTTCCACGTGAAGTTTTTGTCGCCAAAAAATCGCAGTCGTAGAACAAAAGGCATTCGCACTTCGGAAATACGGTATTGCCACTTAATATTTATTATCCAATTTGGTGAAAAATCTCAACAATATCCGTGAAAGCGAGAAGCTATCAGAGGCGACACATGAATTTATTACGCAATAACGTCTCGATGCGAGTACAGAGCGACCGCGATGGCGGATGAGGCAAACTTGGCTATAAAGTCATGTTCTTGATATCTTTGGCCAAGTGTAATCATAATTTTAGCGTTTGTCTCGTTTTTGCTACAGCTCAATGGAGTCCGGATACAAACTTAATGGTATTAAATTGTAGTAGGCACTAGTTTTTCACAAAATCAGTGCCGTCTGACCTTTCAACCAAGACAGAAAACTAGGCCTTCGTTAAAATTAAGTCCGGATTACTTATGATGTTGTCCTTCACCAAAAAGCGACTGCAGGTAGATATCAAATCAACTGAAGAACAAATCAAATTATTTTTAGTAAATATTGCCCAGCCCTGGGCACCGGAGGCCTAGGTAACTTTTTCCTTTGTATATGACATCTATATAAGTTTAAGATATCAAATCATTTATCGTACATAGATAAGTTCGAATAAAGTCTGTGGTACGCACTGGGTTTCGAACCGGCGACCTTTAGAAAAAAATCTGCGCACCCCGTTAGGCTACCAACGCTTTTCCAACCAAGCTTCGCTTATTGAAGACTATTGAAGTCGGCCAATAGAATATACCCACGCCAGGGTCCTCGGTCCCTAGCACTGCTTCATACTTACATAAATAGTTTATCTGCATAAATATTTTAGAAGAGAACAGTAAGAGACAAACTCATTAAGTTACTGACTTTTTGCAGAAAGATTTTAATAACGGCACTATAGTATCCATGGGTGGAAAAAAAGAAGAACCAAATCAAACTGGATAATGGTCGCATCTCTGACTTTTACACAGATTCCATAGAGATCCAGATTTCAGAGGCTTGATCCTTTTTCCTACAGCCCATGGAAAAAGAAAAGCCAACGTAACTCTGGCTTGAATTTTGATTTTGATTTTTTGACAAGCCACGAGAGGAGATCCCAAATCTTGATGTGACAAATAATTCGCTTATAACTTACGCCATGGCAATAAGCCGCCAAATCCGATACTGTTACCGGATCGTAAAATAAAACAATACTTACGGGGAATTATAAGAGGGCGGTCTAATGGCGGAACTTCCACTCGCTGCTGTTCGAGTTATGGCGCAGGTGGTAGTGTGATTAACTTGCGAGCTTTTACGTCCTGGGTATTATTATGGTCTGATAACGGAGGTGAAATAGGATTAGTCTGGGATATTGAAGACCAGCTTATAGTACTGGCCAGTCATTTTAAACCAAACATTACGAAAGACCACGATGTGAGAAACAAGTGTAAGCGAACTCGTTTCCTGCATAACACGTATTTAATAAATAAAAAAACAGGTATGTTGTATGGATAAGGTAAGTAGCAGTCGTTTTTCAACGAATCCCAATCATTTAATTCAATTAACATGTTCACCAAATTATGTTAAAATTTAACTTAGCTAGAGAATGTTACTGTCTCTTCAGTCTGGCATTCTTGTAAAAGTGGTCATGGTTGTCACGATGAAGGTATGCTGCCGCTTCTGCTGTAAATACTTATTATGAAAATTTTCTCTACAAAGACATTTTACAACGAACTTTGTAACCTTTTAAACTACATTTAAAGCTTCAACATCTTCCGGTCTTCCCAGATTATTTGTTCCAACAGTTACCCCTAGTATTATTTTAATCCTTCGCATGTTATACTCCTAACGGCGTGAGCAGTAATTTAACTCTGCAATAACATGCGTAAGGCCTCAAATTGGCTGTCTGTTGACTTAATAAACATTTACTGACTAGACTAAGGAGATTAAAACAGCTGGAGTTCGCATGTAGAAGAAAAAAAAGCATGAAATGCGGCTATTTCTACATCACCTTTTATGGATGAATTTCTTGATGCTTACTTTTAATAGAATCATCTTGCAGAAAGAGACAAAGCACAAATTACCGGTGAATAAACTGTGCACCTACAGATTTAAACTCTCATGATTTCCACTCATTAAGTATTTTGTTAAATACGGGACTTAATCACGTACACCTACTTTTATCTTCCTGACGTTTCGAGCGCCCCGTAACGCTCATCAGGAAAATAATAAAAGTGTACGCGATTAAGTCCCGTATTCAACAAAATAATGAATAAACAACTGTTCTTCAATCGAGTGAAGCTGATTGAAATTACATTGGTTCTAATATCCCTGGACTAGATATAATATAACACTTCCTTTAGTCTGAATAACACAGACATACTAGCCATAGACCTGTCATGGTAATAACAATACCAAGATCGAACGGGATGGTCTTAGTACACTTTCAATAGAGTACGTCAGAGAAGGTGCTATTATCGTTGGTCCTTGTCATACTCTCACCTTTTTTTGTTACCCTCCACAACTTATAGCAGTGAAGGGTAACAAACATATATAATTCGCGATTTCTTCAAGAATTTCTGTGTTTACTACGACAAAAACCTGATATTTTTCTTAGAAAGTTGTGTCGGCTAAGGAAAACAATGGTAAATTGTCTTGTTTTGTGCTGTAGAAGTCATATTATATTCATCTATGTCTATTCCTTACGGTAGTACGCATGTGCGGTCTCCAGTTAAATTCTTGCTTTGAGGAATAACACAACATTACATCCGTTTATCGTTACTAGGTACTAGTTGAATAGTGTCACCGCGTACCTGCGTAGCTCGTTTTGACCCATTTGACATTTTAGTGTCAACTTTTTTGGCTTTGTGAAGAAAAAAATCGTTCGTGTTCGTGTAGTAGCATGCACAGGGAAGTTTAGTTTTCATACGACATAAAAAAACGTAATCGAAAGCGTAGTAACAAAACAGCGTAGGTAAATTTACAGTGTCTTTATATACAGCCCTTATAAATACATAAAAATCCTTTCTAGGGTTCCGTAGCCAAAATGGCAAAAACGGAACTCTTATAGTTTCGTCATGTCCGTCTATCCGTCCATCCGTCCTTCCGTATGTCACAGCCATTTTACTCGGAAACTATAAGACGTGTCTTAATCAATTTTTTGCAGAAAAAAACGGTTCCGTTTTTGCCATTTTGGCACAAAACATTTTTATTGTACATTTTCATTTTACATTCCTTACCGATTGATTCAGTAGTTGGTCCATGAAATTCAATGAAAGAGAACGCAAATTCGCATTTCATTCCGTTCAATTTCCATTCCGTTCCAGATGGAATGATGCAAATGAAATATAGGAATCCATCAAATAAAAATGAATATTTAAATTTAATAAGTTAAATGCTACTAAATAAGGAGACGAATACTTACGGCGGAATTTATACTGAAGGACATTACAACTTCTACTTTCAAGCACATAAACCCTTTACTACTTCGTCTGCGAAATACAGACTTGAAATATTAGAACATCTAAAAAAAAAAGGAAAAAAAAAAAGATAACAGATATTCTTCAATTTAGGCACATTACAATGCACTTATGAACGTCAGAGAGAGAAAAAAAACTACCACCGGTAACAGTTGTTACCGGTGGTAGTTTTATTATATTTTGCTTCTTTTTTCAGATAAGTACTAAAATGACACATCGATTCTACTAGATATTGTGGTGGTTGGTTGGTGATGTGTTGGGTACTGAGTACTGTGGTATCTAAATTCGGCGTCAATAGAAATATAAAATAAGGTAGACACGACAAAAATAAAATAAGGTAAACAGGACAACAGGTGCACTTATCGCTAAAAGCGATCTCTTCCAAAGTTGTCTAATCTTCATATATCTATACCTACATATAAGTACTTATATACCCCATTAATACATATTTATTATAAATTATTTATTTTTATATAGTGCCGTATTTTACGTATGGTTTTTTAGGCTTATTTATGTTTTTTTCCTCTCAATATCTGGTTAGTTTCTTTCGGACGAAAATGTTTTCCGTTTCCCGTCATCCTCCCAATATAATTTATTCCAGACGAAGTGTTTGAAAAACATCTTGCATAAGGTAATCCGATTACACTTTCAATATCACAGTCACAAAACCCACGCAAACCAGCGGACTCACCTATTAAAATTTCCCCAGATAATTTATTTTGGTATTCAGAACACGGTAGCGGGATTTAGAGGCAATTCCCTTTCTGATCTCTCCTGTGCAAACAACAGAACTCTGTCACGTGAACAGAGGGCCTCGACTTTGCATAAAATATTAGACAGCCGGAAGGACGAGGCCGGCAATGTACGGGTGTGAATTGTGGCCGGGAATGCGACCGTTGCGGTTAGGCGCAGCGGAATGATATGTTCAAACTTGATGATTTTATATGCACTTGTCCGACTGGTGGCGAGAAAACGATTGACCGTTTCTCGGACATTTAACGTTTAGTTAAACATTAACGCATTAAAGAAACCATAAGTATAATTACATATTATTTGATCATTTATACTGCTATTGGAAACATTTTATTTTATAACTACTCGTTGACACAACTCCGTTTAACTGTTCGTTCATTTAGTACCTATGTCTTGACGGAGCTTAAACGTAAACAAAAAACTGGATAATTGGATTCCAAAAATTACTTACCCAATAAACGAAATTATTTTAGGGGAATGCGTAATCAACTTTTCAATTACATCTGAATAATTAAGTCACTGTAAGAAAGGTTAAACAAATGGTATGAATAAAATAACTAAACTCGTTTTAATACGAAACTTAGGACTGTAGTTTTAATAGACTCAATAAAATAGTTATTAATTCGTTTGTATGTTATATTATAATAACGCAACCAAAAAGACGGCCAGGAATGTACGAGCGTGAATAGTGGCAGCAATTGCGGTTTTTGTGGTGGCGTCTGTGGCCGCAGCTCGATGCTGATGTTCACGGAGTAAAATATAGCTAAGTCTCGTAATTAACACTTTAGATTAAACCAAAACTACTAAAGTTGGTCTGAAGGGAACTAGCAATATTAGAGGGGTTGTAGGTACAACAGTTTCAATATATCCGCGGTTAGTTTTTAGTTTTTCTTATCGCTTTCTCAGTGCTTTCTGCCTATTAAATTCTATATTGACTTCTGTCACAGCACACAAAGGGGACCTGAGTCCGGTTAACACAACTGTTAAGTAACTTGATAACTAAACTGGTTTATACATGCTATTATTTTATTTATTTTTATACTTAATTCTTATGTGTGTAATGCGTCCTTAGTTTTATAATTATTTCTTTAACGACTAACGATTCGAACGATCGAAGAATTTCTTAAAGCGATTCTTTACAAACATCTAGCCCATATATTTCTTACTTACCTACACAAACGACCAACTACTCGAGACCCATCTTCACTTCTCTTTTTTTAACAAAAAGACGCAAAACCAAATATTTTGAAAGGCCTAAGTACACTGGCGAAGTGTAAAAATTAAATAAATCGAGCAACCGTTAGAAATGTGTTTTACGTCACAAAAACTACCTATTTATTTGCGGCGTTAAAACACGTACTCTAACTAGTAATACTAAAAGTAAAATAACTTACTAAGAGACTAACCTAACCCCCTTATTCATTAACGTTTCTCAGGGCTCAATTACTTAATTTATGGCTTGTCTGTTTCTAACAAACACAACTGTCTAAGTGACAGATAAGGAGAAAACATAAATAAACTAATTGAGGCCTGAGTTCAGTGACGTTTATTAATAAGGTGATAATGTCGAAAATTTAATTTAGATAGTTAGGCAACATATGCCTTGACCTAGCCCTCGACGGTCCTCGACCCGGGGGCGTATTCTAATTTAAAACACGTTTAGAAACGATCCATAATTCAATACAACTCCAATGCTACAACTACGCAATACAGCTAGCGCCTAATCTTAATCAGAAATATCTGAATTTGCTTGATAAATATTCGGATGCAACTACAATAAAACTTCAATATTGGTTGATTGTTTGTTGTGTGTTGCTATTGAAGTTATGTTTGAGATAGTTGTGTATGTATTTTGAAATCAGAAAAACGGCACCCGGTCGCAGAACACCAAAGAAGCGATCCCTGAATGTCGTGAAGATGTTCTAAAACACCAAAAAGCGTGCAAAGTGGAGAAAACCGAGCAGGAAAGCGGATCCTGGTAATAGCCGGGATAGCACTAGGTTGAAGAATAAAAAGTTATAGACAAATAAATTAGATAGCGCTTATAAAGCGCCATAATATACTAAATTTTTGTTTTACCACGACGGTGGCAAAAAATTATACGGCCCGCCTGATGGTAAGCAGCTACAGTAGCCTATGGACGCCTGCAAATCCAGAGGTGTCACATGCGCGTTGCTGTCCCTTCACAAAATGAGGATTCACTGCGTTGACGGCGGAAGGAACAAGAGGGTCCCTCATCGTCAACACATTGGGTCCTCTCTTTGGCAACCTTACTCACCAGCAGAAACACAACACTATGAGTAGGTCTACTGCTATTTGGCTGTAGTTATCTATTATGTTTTGGGATAGCTGAATAGTCAAACGTGAACTTTTGATAACCATAGTTACTGCATTACTAAAGATCCCTAATAGTGCCGTCTTATCCTGCTGTCAAATACACGCACGTTTTTTTTACTAGACTGTAAACTTATTATAAATCCAATGCATTTTTTAGGTTAAATTGGTCGTAGAGATCAGATATCGTAATTACCGACCACAATTATCGTAATTGGGGCATTTTATTTAAATTTGTACCGTCTACTTTTTTTTTTAAATTTGGAAACTTTTAAATGATTTCGACTCAGAACCACAAGCTCTTTCGATCTTAGTAGGACTCTAATAGTGTCCCACAAATTTATGATTTTTTTTGTTACTTCCATTCCGTTAACGGCATAAGAAGTCTATGGGAAAATAGTAACGGAATGGGAAAAAAAACTGGGGACAAATTTTTAGTCCCAATAAAATCGAAAGAGCTCGTGATTCTGAGTCGAAATCACCTAAAATTAAAAAAAAAATGTACAACTTTAAATAAAATGGCGTAAACGATTAGAAAACTCATTTATAGTTTTACCATACATAAAACTCAAGGTCCGCGATTCGAAAAATAAACACACACACTGGACAGACATAGCTCCAACCCAACTCAACTCAACGCTATAACGACATTGACATTTGCTATTCGAACAGATTTTCATTCAACATTGGTCTCACATTGGACCAATGTGAGACCAATGTGTGACCAATGTCTGACCAATGTTCGAATAGCTAATGTCAATGTCGTTATAGCTGAGTTGGTTTGAGTTGGGTTGGAGCTGTCTGTCCAGAGTGTGTGTTTATTTTTCGAATCGCGGCCAAGGGTTATAAATTCAAACTTGTTAAGAATAGCTGTTGTTATGGTTGTTGAATGATTAGGCAGCAATATAATTGCCAACAATGTAAGGCCACATGGCATACCGTAGCAAGACAAAACAATCCGAAAAATTGAGTGCCATAAATAAAAATGTTATTACTTTTTTCGGAAACCTACAAAACATTGCGTAGGAGAGCATTCTGTCGGTGAGCTGTTTAATAAATCGAAACATTCACCATTTTACCTTGTTATGATTTAAATTCCGTGGTCTGTAAGCTTGTTAGACAGCAAAATGAACTCGTTGAACACTATAATGAAGCCTCTGATCCAGCTCGTGTAAAGGCTTACAGTTCATTACTGCGTTTTAATTAAGGTTTGTGTTTCATTACTTATTTTTTCTTGGTAGAAATTGCAAAATATGTGATATTTTTGTTCTTAATACCTCATGATATTTTATAAACATTACCTACTTAAATTCACTTCAACTGAGATTTTTTCAGTTTAAACCTTTGGCGAAAAAGTATGTTTAAATAAATTTTCTATTTTTATTATAATAACTTTTAGTGGCGGAAAACGTCTAATCTTCCATATTCAAGATTCGAGTTCTGTAGGTGTATAAAGTTTTAATTAAACTGCAAGAAAGCATTAACACATCAAGGAAGACTTGCCAAACAATAGTCACTATACGCTTCGAATAACGGTGGTGACGCGTTTAACGTTCTACAGGGTGTTTGGTAACCGGATGCAAAGCCGAAAGTAGGAGATAGTCTAGGTCATGTAGAACATTTTTAGCCATACTTGTCTTGGACAAATGTTATTAGTTTTTTTTTAATTTAAATTTTATGATTTGTCGGAGAAAACTGCAAAACTTCAGACTAAATCGATAATTAGTACTTTTTTTACTGCAGGTAGATTTTTTTTTGTTTTATTTCTTATTGTGCAATGTCTATCAAACACTAGAAAAGTGATTTCAAACATCTGTGTCTAAAGAAAACAAGTTGACAGCGATTTAAAATTTTAGTTACATGAAAATGTAAACGATTTAAGTGATTTCAAAGTACGATAAAAAAAAAACTAAAATAGCCACGAATTTTCAAACCATTTTAAAAACATGCTTGGCTTTTACCCTTTTATTTAAGCTATCAAACACGACTGTAGCTACTGTATCCTTGAAAATAAGCCACCTAAACCAACTGGGTAGCTAAAATGTTTCACTCTACTTGTGATACTTGTGGTAGTTGTGGTGACGAATCTCATTATGATTTTACAATAAAACATTGGTTCTGAATACTAAGTTGGCGTTGACTTGACATTTGACTTGTTTTAAAAGGGTTAAGTGTACTGGACAAAACTACCACATGCAATTTTAACAAACAAAGGCTTGCGGCGGTGAGAGACAAAAGAGACTGATAGCGGCAGGCGGTGAGCGGCGTTAAACAAAGATGATCGGTTTTGTGCTTTATTGACAAAGATAAACTGATTAGCTACATGAGTATTTGTGCAAAAACTAGTAATTTAGTCTAGTTACAACTTCAGTTGCGATTAGACGTTCATTGTGGTTTAATTTCCCGCTCTCATCTCAATTTACCGTGTCAAGTTGTAGCTGCCGTAGGCGCTCCTTCACGTGTAATTACGACTTCTTCATTGTAAACATGGAGTTTACGAACGAAGAATACGCCGACATTATCTACATGTACTGCAAAGCTGACAGTAATGGAGCGATGGCCCGACGGATGTACCAAGAGCGTTTTCCAAACCGGAGATTGCCTAATGTGAGAGTGTTTTACAATTCATTCCGAAGGCTACGTGAGAATGGTATTGCTGTGCAACATGGAGGGAATCCAGGACGTAATCGCCCTGAAGTGGAGGAAGACGTTCTACAGGCATTTGCAGAGGATCCGAATACGAGCATCAGAGTGGTAGCTCGTAATCTGAACTTGTCCACATGGAAAGTATGGGCCACAATGAATCGTGAGGGAAAATATCCTTTTCGCGGCATCGGAGTTCAAGGTTTGGACGAAGGAGATCCTGCACGCCGAGTGGACTTCTGCCGATTTTTACTCAATGCGGATATCGAAGACCGACGTTTTTTGCGAAGCATTCTTTGGACCGATGAATCGAAATTTTCCCGGGAGGGGATCACAAATTTCCATAACCTACACCAATGGGCTGACAAAAACAACAATCCACATTGGAAAAAGCAAGTGTCCTTCCAAAGAAGGTTTTCCGTCAATGTGTGGGCTGGAATCATCGGCAGAGTCCTTATTGGGCCACATTTTTTGCCAAATAATTTAAATGGGGCAAATTATTTGGAATTTTTACAAAACGATTTGCCCAGGCTTATTGACGAAGACCAGCTGCCCGGTGCAGTGACATTTCAACACGACGGTTGTCCCGCCCATTACTCTCTGGCTGTAAGGGAGCATCTGGATAACTGTTTCCCGGACGGTTGGATCGGCAGAGGCGGACGAATCCCTTGGCCCGCTCGGTCACCTGATTTGACACCATTGGATTTTTTCGTTTGGGGCCGAGCTAAGGAGCTAGTCTACACACAAGAGGTCATTAATACCGTAGAAGAGCTGAGGGAGAGGATAGACGCGGCGTTCGAAAGGATGAGGGAAGAAATGATATTCGGAACAACCACCACAGAAGTAAGAAGACGGGCTCGTGCTTGTATTCGAAACGGCGGGTCACATTTTGAAAACGAGCGATGATGTGTAATTTTAATGTGTTGATCGTAAAAATAAATAACTTATCTTTTATGCTTTTGTTTTAATTTACCCTAAACATTCCCTCTTATTAGTACAGGTAGCCTATTTTCAAAGATAAAATGGCTTGAGACATGATTGTCTTATCGCCCGCCGCCTGCCGCTATCAGTCCCTTTTGTCTCTCACCGCCGCAAGCCTTTGTTTGTTAAAATTGCATGTGGTAGTTTTGTCCAGTACACTTAACCCTTTTAAAACAAGTCAAATGTCAAGTCAACGCCAACTTAGTATTCAGAACCAATGTTTTATTGTAAAATCATAATGAGATTCGTCACCACAACTACCACAAGTATCACAAGTAGAGTGAAACATTTTAGCTACCCAGTTGGTTTAGGTGGCTTATTTTCAAGGATACAGTAGCTACAGTCGTGTTTGATAGCTTAAATAAAAGGGTAAAAGCCAAGCATGTTTTTAAAATGGTTTGAAAATTCGTGGCTATTTTAGTTTTTTTTTTTCGTACTTTGAAATCACTTAAATCGTTTACATTTTCATGTAACTAAAATTTTAAATCGCTGTCAACTTGTTTTCTTTAGACACAGATGTTTGAAATCACTTTTCTAGTGTTTGATAGACATTGCACAATACGAAATAAAACAAAAAAAAATCTACCTGCAGTAAAAAAAGTACTAATTATCGATTTAGTCTGAAGTTTTGCAGTTTTCTCCGACAAATTTTTAAATTTAAATTAAAAAAAAAACTAATAACATTTGTCTAAGACAAGTATGGCTAAAAATGTTCTACATGACCTAGGCTATCTCCTACTTTCGGCTTTGCATCCGGTTACCAAACACCCTGTATATTTAAATTACTAACAAAATATTACCACAACATGTCAACAATTTAACGGGAACATCGATGATAATGTCAAACCGAAGCGTTGTTTGGTGTAAACAAGGTTTATGGTTGTATCTGCTGTTAACTGGGGATTCGATAATAAAATGTGCGATAAACACTGATTTAATACAAAGGAGAAAATGTCAGCAGGCCTGTGGTATATTTTTTTAGCAAGTGTGTTGAAAAACTTAGTAAATAAATAACATAAATAAATTAATATTATGGGGAACAAATCAACCTAGGCCTACGGTAAGCTCAATAAGGCTTGTGTTATGGGTACTAGACGATGATATATATAATATATAGATATAGATAAATACATACACGTATAAGGAATAAATATCTGTGATAAACACACTAATAAATGCCCGTACCAGGATTCAAACCCGGGACCACCTGCTTCGTAGGCAGGGTCACTACCGACTGGGCTAGGAGGCCGTTTAGATTAATAAGGTAACAAACAACCTAGGTGTGTTTTTTTTTAGTTTATTCTATTGTTATATATTATATTTTTCTTTATTGGGGATACATGTACACCCAACAACATGTACAAATAATAAATCATAGAGGTAAATAGGTACAACTTATGTCCTAGCACAAATCCCACTAAGATTTCACACAAATTGTATTAAAATGGCATTGCTATCGGAACAAAACAAGTAGTAGTACTTATAGACGACTTAAATTAAACACACAGTAGAGAGAGAAAAAATAAATCTTGGTTTATTTGCTTTTCATTGTTCTTAGTCCTTCTGTATTTCTCCACAGTGAAGATACTAACAGCGCTGTACAAATTACAGTATTGTAACGAATTATGACTGGCCCCATTTTTACTGTCAGTGGGTTAAGATTTTATTGGTTTTTCTTTGATGTAAGTATTTGGATTTGCTGTATGTGTTTCTACTGTGATAATACAAACAACGCTGAACAAATTATGATGATTGTAACGAATTATGACGGGCCAATTTTACTGCCGATCGGATTTAATTTGTTTCGCCTTTACAAAATATAAATTATCTCGTGGTTCTCGTCAAATTATTACGTGGGAAAGTAATTGCAAATTATTGCAGTGGCTAATTGTACTTTTTAAGTCTAAATATTTATATTAATGTGTGTTTAGCCAGACACTGACACATCATTAGAATCATAGAGGAATTAATGAACTGCATATATCGAACGCGCTGACCTGCCCAAGGGCGGGTCACATAGCTCGAATGAACAATGAAATATGGACGTACAAAATAACAAATTGGCGCGGCCCAGCGGGGAAACGAAAACGTGGCAGACCGATGGAGAGATGGTGTGATGAAATAGTAAAAACAGCGGGAAAAAATTGGATTCAAACAGCTCAAAACAGGAAAGTATGGAGATGGAGGAGGCATATATACTCGTAGAGAGGTCCTTAATCAATGAAAAAGAAAATTAAAAATAATAAATATGACGGAGACGGGACCAGGCGGAGGAGGCCGAGGGTGGCGGCATGACAGCGGTAGTGCGGGTAATTGTTCGGAAACTCAAAGACTGACACTATCAGGTATCAGGATAGTCTAACACTAAACCATTACACATGTTATACACGGACGCAACTATGATACAGATCACACAGGTACAAAAATACTTTTTAATCAGTAATCACAAAATGATCTACTACTCTAACTCTAACTTATCTAACTACGAAAAGCATTGACTGATTTTATAAGGAAAACGAGGAGAGTTCCCAGCTTGCGTCCGTGTGCCACTCAAAATACAACCCGTTACTCTCAACGACCGAACCGACCCGACTCGTCTACATATACTCATATATGTAGACGAGTCGAGATTTATGTGGCGAAAAACATGAACCCGCCAAATTGCCCAGAACTTCGCCCGACAGAAAGGTATTGGGCGAACATCAAGCGATACCTGCTCAAGAAAGGTGCAGTAGCGGACAGTCATGCTGACTTCAAAAGAATATGGAACGCAGCCGCTCGTCAGTTCACTAACACGTCAATAACTACACTAATGGCAGGCGTTCGAAAGAAAGTAAAACAATTCTCCAGTTCCTGAGGATTCCGCAAAAAAAATGCATTGTATTTTGTTTTTTGAATGTTTTCTTATATAATAATCTGTTTTTGTTATCTGTAGCGTTAGAAGTAAACGATTTATTTACGTTTTCATATGGCTACTTTATTACGTGAACATGCCTTAGATTTAAGTTCAGCATTGTGTTTATTCAATAAATTAAATAATAAATAAGTCATATTTTTTAATACATTGATTTCTTAAAAAAGAAAATAGGTGAATGAAGAAAGTAAACTTTAAAAGGCGGAAAACGTATTTTTTTGTTTGCCTATGTATTTAGTTTAAGGTAGGTACCTCAAAATAAACTACACAACTACAGGTAATAAAGACTGGTCAAACGTTGAATTCTATATCTTCTAAAAACAATCGTCAGCAAAAAAATAAAATCGAATCGTCAGCAAAAACGATCACGATAGTGACTGCTCGGCTAACAAAACCACAAAGAGTCCTGAATCAAGACTGATTCAAGAATGAATGCACAGGTACTGTGCTCATGGTTTTATACTGTCACCAGGCGGGTAAATCTAAACGTGAGTTTTAATAACTACTGGCGCATTTCTTACTTTAAAATAGGGTAAATCGAAACGTCAATTTTATTGACTACCTACACGGACCAAACTGAGACCACTCCCAAGCAAAACAATGCTCGTCGTTTTCCAAACTTGCTACGAATTCAACAAAGGTAACTTATTACTTACAACAAAATATCGTAATTCTATCAGTTGTGATGCTTATAGCGTAGCTCTGCGACAAGCCGTTGCCATCTCGCTCCGAAAAATATATAATTTTAAATATCAAATATTATAATTTTAAATTGAAATGATTTGATCTATACTAAAGAACCCCGCACAAAATGATCGGTAAAAGCCGTTCGGTCGATTTAACTGAAATTTAGTGAAAATATAGCCTCTAATACTCTGATCACTTGTGTGAAGTTCCAACTTTAATTAATGACTAGTTTTTAAAATATGACTATTTTTATGTTCAATATTTTTTACTTGCATAGAATTCTTAGTAGTTAACGTACACTGTAGCAACCTAGCTTATTATTATTTCTATGGCAATATCAGGATAACAAAATCATCATTCGAAGGTTCAAACTATCGTCACGCCGAATTTGGTCCAGTTCCGTCAGAGCGCGAACGTGGAGAACTAACAAAGTCGTAGGTATCCGTCTTCTCTAAGCAATCGCATATGTAGCAAGGAATCCTATTTCGAAAAGACATTTTACAGTGCGAAGTGCAAAATACATATTTTATTATTATCGTGAATAAAAAATAGTATATAGTGAATGACAGCTGATTAATTAATTCTGACATTTAGCACAAGTCCTTTATACCGTTCGTCATTTGAATTTGGTCTCACTACTTCATAGATAAGATACTATAATTATGCAACTGTATAAATTACATACATCAATACTCGTACTACGTAAATAAGTATATTTTAAAATAGTTATATTTTAAAAACTAGTCATTAATTAAAGTTGCAACTTCACACAGTTGATCAGAGTATTAGAGGCTATATTTTCACAAAATTTCAGCCAAATCGACCGAACGGCTTTAACCGATCATTTTGTGCGGGGTTCTTTGGTTTTTTTTATATTCTTATTGAACTTATATAATTTGTACGCACGTTAAATTTATTAAGGAATTAATAAATGGCTATAATAATTATTATTTTATTTTAATTTTGATTTATATACCAGGAGCGGCTGGAAACTAATCTTCTAGGTCAAAAAAATTGCAAAAATAATACTGGCTGAAATGCATTCGTATTCATTTCATATTCTATTTACAGTCATTAAATTCCTAACAAAAGAAGGAAATAGTCCCTCGCAGATCCGAGAGCGTATGTTATGTGTGTTTGGTGGTTCGTGTCCTTCTGAATTCACTATAAAATTTTGGTCCAAGCAATTTAAAGGTCGTGAGAGCCTTGAAGATGACCCTCGTAGTGGAAGGCCGGTTTCGTAAGGAAGAAAATGTTGCCGAAGTAAAAAAAATCATTTTAGAAGACCGACGGGTGAAGCAGTTGGGGGAGCGAAAAAAAACACCATGAATGCTGAATATTATTCTAACCCTTGCTGCACCAGTTAAAAGATGCGATAAAAGAAAAAAATAATAGGTAAATTACGCAAAGGAATCTTGATTTTGCAAGATGATATCTTTGAGTAATTAATTACTCAAAGGATGATATGCACCTGTGCATATCGCCCGCATGACGAAGCTTGCTATGAAATATATAGAGAGCATTGATCACCCACCCTATGTCAAGATCTAGCCCCATGTGACTACTTTTGGTTCAGGCATCTCAAGAAAGATCTCCGAGGGTTCTGGGGTTCATATTTGACTAATGTAATAAGTGCATTTCACTAGCAGGGGATTACATTATTAGTTACCAGTCGCCCCTCGTATGTATGGTTTATGTTAGTTTATTTTTATATGCGTAAGTTTATAATTGTTTAGTTGATTTGCATTTGCAACAACTACGTATTTCTGATTATTTTCGATGGTTTCCGCTTCCCAAAGCTTGTCTGGAATTGATCGCTATTAGCTATAAGACTGCCAATTGTTTTACCTCTGCTTTTACTGTTTGTAACTTTTATTTTATGTGTTTCTTTATTTTGAGGTGTGCAATGAAGAGTATTTATGTTGTTATATTATATATCGAACAGTGTTTGAAAACACCAAAATCAAGTGACTTTACAGTTAACACCTCAGTTTGTTTACGTCACGACCTGTTCCAGAAGTAAGAAGAAACCTTAGAAATACAAACCCGAAATGATATCAAAAGGTTTTTCTTAAACTTCCATATTTTCCCCGTGAATCCATTTGACAAATACCGCACAAGAAGCTTCCCAGCGAAACGGAAGACATTCCTCTACGCATGCTACATTTAAAACTAATTCAGTAATTTACCGTATTCTTTAAACATTAAAGTCCAAATTCGCATTGGTTTTCCAATGTCACTTACGGTTGTTTTGCGTGGTACCTGGTAGCACGGCCACCAAAACAAATCACAATTCATTCCGTATTCACGCAACTTACGCGTGCCCGCTACAATAAAACCGACGGAGTCTTAATCATTTATAAAATGCGTATACTAGGGCAGGCCGTAAATAAAGTTTTATAAACAAGTAGTGACAAACATTAAGCAAATAAAATTAATTTTATTTAATATTTTTTTAATTTGCGCGTTTTAAGCAGTACACTATATTACTTTATATCCATACTAATATAATAAATGAGAAAGTGTGTGTGTTTGTTTGTTTGTTTGTTTGTCCGTCTTTCACGGCAAAACGGGGCGACGAATTGACGTGACTTTTTAAGTGGAGATAGTTGAAGAGATGGAGAGTGACATAGGCTAATTTTTGTCTCTTTCTAACCCCCCACTTCCCTAAAATGGGGGGTGGAAGTTTGTATGGAGCATTCCAGGGGGCAAAGGGTAACCGTGTTACCCCGAATTTAACGCGAGCGAAGCCGCGCGCAAAAGCTAGTAAATTATAAACTGAAATAGATGTCATATACTTCAGAAAAAGTGACCAAGTCCTCCAGTGTCCGAGGCCTTTTGAACTGGCATTTTCAGCTTTCGCGGCTGACGCCCTGACCACTAGACCACCCGGTCACGGCGGATCTTGTCGAATCTTCTCAAGTATATGCAATCTCTGAATTTGAAACGGCTAGGCGCCGTTGCCCATACTCTAAGGGCATGCGCAGTTAAAATCTAGCCTCGGACACCGGATGACTTGGTTAATCGTGGACAGCGGTCTTACTTGGATTCCTCAGGTGTCGGACGTTTGTCGTAAAGTGACCAACATATTGAGATCTCTGTACAGGTTTAAGCACTTCCTGCCAGTCAGCACGAAAACTCTTCTCATTCAGTCGTTGGTGTTACCTGTCATCGATTATGCGGATGTGTGTTACTCTAGTATTAGCCAAGATTTACTAAATAAATTAGATAGGCTACTTAATAATTGCATTAGGTTTATTTTCGGACTCCGTAAATACGATCATGTCTCGGCCTTCCGCCGCAAATTAAATTGCCTTCCAATTCGTGAACGTAGGTCTCTCAGAATGCTTTGCTCCCTTTATACTATCGTTTTTGATCCAGCGGCTCCCGACTATCTCAAATCAAAATTCCACTTTATAGCGCCGCGTCCTGGTTGCGAGTTGCGCTCCTCTCGTAGTCTTAAACTTTCTATCCCTCTTCACCGCACCGGCTTTATATCCAACTCCTTCGCCCTACAGGCTATTCGTCTTTGGAACGATCTCCCTCTCCCCTTAAGACAAGCACAGAGCAAATTTTCGTTTAAACGTATGTTACGTAAACACCTTTCTAAATAGTCTAACTCACTTAAGGACTAATTATCAGCATATTACTTATAAACATGGGTACTATATTTTTATTTATGTATGTATATGTAGGTTTATGTTATGTTTCTATATGTGTATGTGTATTTATCAATAAATAGTAATGTTGATTTGTGTTTCTAAATATATCTCGATTTTTATGATCCTGCACCAATTACAAGTTTCGGTTTGATCCAATGGTTGACTGG
This sequence comes from Pammene aurita, assembly GCA_947086415.1. Classification (NCBI taxonomy): domain Eukaryota; kingdom Metazoa; phylum Arthropoda; class Insecta; order Lepidoptera; family Tortricidae; genus Pammene; species Pammene aurita. The sequence goes on from OX352301.1 coordinate 31,151,554, forward strand.
TAGAGAATGCCTTAAGGCATTAAGTCCGCCTCTTGTACACTAAAAAATAAAGCAATAAAGTTCTTGTGCAATAAAGTTCTTGTAGAATAAAGTGTAAATAAATAAAAATAAAAATAAAATTATGTAAAAACAGACCTGGAGGTTCATAAATGTGAGAAATAATGTAAAGTAAAAAATAATGTAAAGTATATTGAAAACTATAAAATTAATAAAAAAATGACCTATTTATTGACCTTTGCCAAGATTACGCACCTTGCGTTTAATATTTCGCATCAGGTTTTGGACCGTCCGTAGCACCAAGATTTTTTGCCACAACATTCCAGTCTCGCTTGAATTTTTCCAGCGAAGTGGCGGAAGTGGCTCTTTTACGCAAGTTCGCCTTCATCAGTGCCCAAAATTTCTCTATGGGACGAATCTCAGGGCAGTTTGGGGGATTGTGCTGTTTGCCCACGAAGTCGATCTTTTCTTTGGCGTACCACTGAAGGACTGACTTAGCATAGTGGCAGCTGGCCAAGTCAGGCCAAAACAAATTTTGACCTCTATGCTTCCTTATGAGTGGCAATAATCTTTTCTGTAGACATTCCTTCTCATAGACCTGTGCGTTTAAAGTTTTGTCTGTGAAAAAAGGTGTCGAGGTCATTCCACATTGACAAATAGCATGCCAAACTAAGATTTTTTTCCAAATTTTTCGCAAAAAATGGCTCGGTATTACTGACAACTGTTCCTTCTTTAACCGTATAGTATTGTGCTCCTGGTAAAGTTATGCAATCCAACTTTACGTAGGTTTCATCGTCCATTATTTCTTTTTGCTCAAAATCTCTTCATATAACTTGCGGGCCCTAGTTTTAACGGCAGATGACTGTTGAGCGGTCCGTTTTGGCTGTTTTTGCTTTTTGTAGGTCTAAGTTATTTCGCTTCTTAGCTCGTTGTACCATACCAATGCTCGTACCCGCTTTTTTGGCACAATCACGAACTGAAAGTCCTCTTTTGGCGGCAAACACCTTACATATCGTTTTGTCTAAATTAGGCTTCGAAGGACCTGGCTTTCTGCCGCGACCAGGTAGATCACTGAACGAGTAGTCGTTGCCGAATCTTCGGATAGCGTTTTGAACAGCATGAACGCTGACACCTTCCTCTTTAGCCAACTTTCTGTATGATATGCCTTTTTCAGTACACCATTTATTTGGGAAACAATAGATTTTCGCTTTTCGATTGAAAGCCCTTTCATTTTGAAAACTATACGTTAATTATTTTATTGTACAAAAGAATCTTGTTATTTGATAATGTACCAATAATTTGACACATGACATATATTTTTTTCACCACTAAACCTCTTTTTCTAGCCAGTTATAAGTGTACCCATAATAAAAGATACAGTCCTTACTTGAAATAAATGTCATATACTTCAGAAAAAGTGACCAAGTCATCCGGTGTCCGAGGCTAGATTTTAACTGCGCATGCCCTTAGAGTATGGGCAACGGCGCCTAGCCGTTTCAAATTCAGAGATTGCATATACTTGAGAAGATTCGACAAGATCCGCCGTGACCGGGTGGTCTAGTGGTCAGGGCGTCAGCCGCGAAAGCTGAAAATGCCAGTTCAAAAGGCCTCGGACACCGGAGGACTTGGTCACTTTTTCTGAAGTATATGACATCTATTTCAGTTTATAATTTACTAGCTTTTGCCCGCGGCTCTTGGCAAAGGTCAATAAATAGGTCATTTTTTTATTCATTTTATAGTTTTCAATATACTTTACATTATTTTTTACTTTACATTATTTCTCACATTTATGAACCTCCAGGTCTGTTTTTACATAATTTTATTTTTATTTTTATTTATTTAAACTTTATTGCACAAATAAAAAGTGTACAAGGGGCGGACTTAATGCCTTAAGGCATTCTCTACCAGTCAACCATTGGATCAAACCGAAACTTGTAATTGGTGCAGGATCATAAAAATCGAGATATATTTAGAAACACAAATCAATATTACTATTTATTGATAAATACACATACACATATAGAAACATAACATAAACCTTTTTTTTTTTTTTTTATGAAATAGGAGGCAAACGAGCAGACGAATCGCCTGATGGTAAGCAATTAACGCCGCCCATAGACGCCCGCAACACCAGAGGGGTCACAAGCACGTTGCCGGCCTTTAAGATGGGAATACGCTCTTTTCTTGAAGGTTTGAAGGTCGTATCGGTCCGGAAATACCGCAGACGACAGTTCATTCCACAGTTTTGTTGTGCGAGGCAGGAAGTTTCTCGAGAAACGCACAGTTGAGGACTGCCAACCATCTAAGTGGTGATGATGGTAATGCTGTCGCGTAGGACGATGGCGGAAAGAAGCGGCAGGGATTAATCCGAACAATTCCTCGGAGCACTCTCCATGATAGAGGCGGTAGAAGATGCAGAGCGAGGCTACATCTCTACCTACATATACATACATAAATAAAAATATAGTACCCATGTTTATAAGTAATATGGTAATAATTAATTAGTCCTTAAGTGAGTTAGACTATTTAGAAAGGTGTTTACGTAACATACGTTTAAACGAAAATTTGCTCTGTGCTTGTCTTAAGGGGAGAGGGAGATCGTTCCAAAGACGAATAGCCTGTAGGGCGAAGGAGTTGGATATAAAGCCGGTGCGGTGAAGAGGGATAGAAAGTTTAAGACTACGAGAGGAGCGCAACTCGCAACCGGGACGCGGCGCTATTAAGTGGAATTTTGATTTGAGATAGTCGGGAGCTGCTGGATCAAAAAGAATAGTATAAAGGGAGCAAAGCATTCTGAGAGACCTACGTTCACGAATTGGAAGGCAATTTAATTTGCGGCGGAAAGCCGAGACATGATCGTATTTACGGAGTCCGAAAATAAACCTAATGCAATTATTAAGTAGCCTATCTAATTTATTTAGTAAATCTTGGCTAATACTAGAGTAACACACATCCGCATAATCGATGACAGGTAACACCAACGACTGAATGAGAAGAGTTTTCATGCTGACTGGCAGGAAGTGCTTAAACCTGTATAGAGATCTCAATATGTGGGTCACTTTACGACAAACGTCCGACACCTGAGGAATCCAAGTAAGACCGCTGTCCACGATTAACCCAAGATTTTTGACGTGAGGCATAAACGGCACTACGTTGTTTTCAAAAGAAATCGGAACAAGTTGTGAGAGGTCAAGTAGTGACAGCAAACGCGGGCTACCCAGTATAATGGCCTGGCACTTTTTAGGGTTGACAGATATCCCAAAACTACGAGACCAAGCAGAGATGCTTTCCAGGTCACTATTTACTTTCTGGATTGCATGATCTAAACCATCCGGGCTCGTCTGGGTGTACGTTGAAGGTCATCAGCGTATAAATGGTGAGAGCAATTTATATGATTAGTGATTAGGTTAATAAAAGTCGAAAAGAGAAGGAGACAGAATGCCGCCCTGTGGCACGCCAGAAGAAAGCTCGCACCATTCAGAGAAGGTACTATCAATGCGAATCGCCTGATTGCGATGTTGTAGATAAGGACAGAACCACTCAACTGCTGATGGCGATATATTAAGATGTTTTAAGGTGGTAAGTAAGAGCTCGTGATTGACGGCATTAAATGCATTTGAAAAGTCGACATAATTTTGTAACTCATATCTATATTTTTGTGTATGACTGTTTGTGTTCTAAACAATAAATAAATAAATAAAAAATTAAAAAATTATGTACATTAAATAAAAGTCAATAAAAGTTTTCAATTTAGTCAGTTGTGTAACTTTCTTATGTACCCATAATAAACGATACAGGTCTTGGTGAGAAACTTCAAAAAGAGGCTTTAGGTCATCTCCCTAGCGTTGGTCCCGGAATTTGCCTATGGCTCAACAAATTCTCGGGAAATGGACTCCGGTTTGACGTTAGCCAAGAGTTAGGGCCGGTTGCACCAAACCGTCTGTTAACGTCATCGTCATCGTTAAAAAAAATATTATACGAAAAGTTTGACAGTTTTCTATGCGATGACAGCTCCGTCGCCATATTTAACGTTGATCAGTTCGTTAGTTATGCGTTGTGCAACCCACCCTTAGTGTAGGCGTTAGTTTTTGAAAATGCAGCCGCGATCTATAGGTAACATTTTAACCCAGAGGAAGAATTAGGCCTTATTGGAATTAAGCCCGGTTTTCTCAAGATGTTTTTTTATCGCAAAGCGACTGGTAATAAACGGTTTGGAAAGTTCTAAAGGCACCGAAAACATAAACCAAATGATCGACTCGTTAGAAAGTAATGTAGTGTTATTAAGATGCTGTTATTAAAATCGTTTTAATCGGCGGAATTTTTCATTATAATCGCGCAAGAATTAAAAGCTTTACTTATAAAACTAATTTTATATACTTACGAGTATCTGATAGGAACAGCAACTTTGCTAAAATATAATTTTGACACCTGCAGTAATGTGCTGAAAACAAGATTATTTTTTAAAGTACCAATAGCTCTCCATTACAATATGTACTTTCTAAAAAATTCAGACCTTTATATTTCTGGACTGCCCTAGCGGATACATAAAAAGAGGTATCCATAAATCCTCAGCCATAGAGTTGTGGTCATGGTCCGTCGTTGCCGGGAAAATACGATCGACCCTTTTCAGCTGTGTTATGTGTGATTTTATCACCTGCATCCCTAATCTGTTAACCGTCACATAGGAGCGATACTCGCGCATTAAAATATTGATATCTTACTGGTTTTATTTCAATATGATCTTAGGTACATTTAAAATGTTCCCTTTTATAGGCATTCGTCGTCGGGTACTTCAAACAAGTACATGTTTATCTGTGTTAATATTTTATAGGAGACATACCTGACAAGGTATCCGTGAACATGACCAGTGAAAACTGCGTCGAAATTTTGGGAAAGGTACCTAAATAAATTTGATTCGCGATAGAGTCGCCTAATGTTAGTCAATATAATTTTCTGTGATCAAAATAATTTGTAATTTTGAAAATATAATCAACGCCTCTGTTATTGGACAAGCATTATCGTTTTTCAAGTTTTCGCATAGTTTTTCTCTCATTTGAGAAACATTTTTTTATCGCAAACATATTAAAAACTCCTACCTATAAACCTATTAACATTTGAAAAACTAATTTTTACTTTGAACAAAGTCTTCTAAATCTCCTATTTGTATTTACTTTCTGAAGTAGTCTAACTCTTAACTACGAAGTCTTATTTATACAAACAACTTAGACAACTTAGCAAAGAGTCTGGGATCGTACATCAGAAAAAAATTAAAACTTCTGTTAAGTGTCAGGTGCAGCAAGCAATGTCGAGTCGTGATCATTCACGGTTTACGTAAAAATGGGTATTATGGGAAAATCTAATAAAATTAAACCTAGTCTCAGGGAAGGCAACAAATTATATATTCCATACATCTATATGCATAATCACGTCTATAAATGCATAAATACATAAATAACATTAATAATATTGCGTTACACAACTTTATAATAGGGTTTTCTCTCAGTACAAAAGTGAAAAAAATTGTGCGCATCGAGAAACACCACAAGCACATTTGTTTCAAATTCAAGCTCTGCTATTAGTTTTATCTAAACTGAGAATAAAGTCCTTAAAACTCATCAACCCAGGGACTAATATTTCTGATAAACACACAATTAAACCTTACCGGGATTTGGATTTGAATTAGGGGCCCGCTTCGTAGGCATGGTCACCAGGCTAATACCACTAAGGCCTTTTATCTAAGAAATTTTCTGATTAAATATACATACTATGATATTTCAAATGATTTGGTATTCATTGCTAATTTCCAATATGTACCCACCTAATACAAATTCTTCGGTGGAGTATTGTCATACTAATACAGTAATCAGGGTTGGGCAAAATACTGGGTTCATTGTATTTGAAATACAAAATACAAACTACTTTGGCGACAGGTATTTGAAATACGAAATACAAAATACAGTTTTCAAAATGATGTATTTCAAATACAAAATACATTTTATGAAATACTTTTTACGCGCGACATACATTTAGCGGAATTCAGCCCAGAACTCCCTACCTACTCATCATCACAGCTCCATTGTGTTTGGGCGCATTAGACTTACCTTGACGAGCACTTCCACTTGAGATGAGGTTCAGGGATCATGATGGAGTTAGAAGTTGGTCACCAGAACTCCTTATCTACTTGTCACAACTTCATCGTGTTTGTCTACCTATCTACTCATCACAGCTCCATAGTGTTTGGGCTTATTAAACTTACCTTAATGAGTGCTCTCTTGAGATGAGTTCCAGGGTCTCATCAGGAGTTGGTCACCAGAACTCCTTATCTACTTGTCACAACTTCATTGTGTTTGGGCTCATTAGACTTGCCTAGACGAGCACTTCCGCTTGAGATGAGGTCCAGGGTCACATGATGGAGTCAGAAGTCGGTCACCAGCACTCCCTATCTACTCATATTAACTTCATTGTTTTTGAGCTCATTAGACTTACCTTGATGAGCACTTCCGCTTGAGATAAAATCCGGGGTCTTGTGATGGACTCAGAAGTTAAATTTTCGAAATTTACACCCCCTAATTAGCCGAAAATGACTACCATGACGATTTTTCAGAAAAAGAGTATATTCGCCATCTTGTATTTTAAAGCAGACATAATTTACCACAAACGCTGCGGCTGTGGAATGACCTTCCTGCCGAGGTTGAGGTTCTTCAAAAACGGAGTGTATAGGTTCCTAAAGGGAAGGCAACGCGCATTTGAATACTCTAGGGTTGCAGGCGTCCATAGGCTACGGTAACTGCTTACTTGCCACCTCATGCTTATTTTGCACCGTCGTGGTATTCAAAAAAATTGAAATCTACACACTCGAAATAGTCGTAAAGGATTACCATGACAATGAATACATAAAAGTTTATTTCCACCATTTTTAATTTTAAAGCAAACATAATTTTTGATAACTGCACCCCTAATTAGCCGAAAACGACTACCATGACAATTTTTCAGAATAAAGTGTATTACCGCCATCTTGGGTTTTAAAACAAACATAATATTCGAAATCTACACCCCCTAATTAGCCGAACATGACTACCATTACGATTTTTCATTAAATCTCTTCATCTTTTTTTTTTTAAACAGACATCATTTTGGAAATCTTCACACCCGAAATAGTAGAAAATGACTACCATGACAGTTTATACAAAAAAGTGTATTTCCATCTTGGATTTTAAAACATAATTTTAGAAATGTACACCCCCTAATTAGCCGAAAATTACTGCCATGAGGTTTTTTAGAATAAAGTATGTAACCGCCATCTTGGATTTTAAAACAGACATCATTTTCGAAATCTAACACACCCTAAATAGTCGAAAATGGCTACCATGACCATTTATACGAAAAAGTGTATTTCCGCCATCTTGGAATTTAAAACAAACCTCCTTCCTCCTAGCGTTTGTCCCAGCTTTTTGCTCTATTGAGCCTGGGGTCCGCTTGGCAACCTACTCCCAGGAATTGGCGTAGGCACTTTTTTAAAACAAAATCTGTGCATATTTTTGCGCGTTTATCCTCATTGTAGAGGGAATTTTATAAAAACTAAATTCCTAAAAGTATTTTCAGATAAGCCTCTCTTAGATCACCGAATGTAACCAGCCAATGAAAACAGTCTGTCGACTGGCACAGAAGGTCACAGGCTAGAATAAAATTTTATGAATTCTTTCCTAATATTTGGGTTGCGTTCAAGGACACTTTTAGTTCTTTCCCGTTGTCACTTAAAGATTTCGAATTCCATCCTAGCTGTCGCGTGCCTGACATGCGTAGAGTCAGCATCAGCAAAGACGATGAAGTCATTGTCACCATTCTTGCTCAAACTAGTACTACTCGTACTTCTACTTCTGGGATCTTCGTATTATTATTACCATGACAGGTCTATGGCTAGTATGTCTATGCGCGTAGCGAACTAAACTGTTGACATAATACTTAAAGTTTCGCGTTGACACTTATTTTATTTTTTTTATACTACGACGGTGGCAAACAAGCATACGGCCTGCCTGATGGTAAGCAGCTACCATAACCTATGGACGCCTGTAACTCCAAAGGAGTCACATGCGCGTTGCCGACCCTTTACAAAAAGGAGGATTCACTGTGTTGACGGCTAAAGGAACAAGATGGTCCCTCATCGTCAACACACTGGGTCCTCTTTGAGCTCTTTGGCAACCTTACTCACCAGCAGGAACACAACACTATGAGTAGGGTCTAGTGCTATTTGGCTGTGGTTTTCTGTAAGGTGGAGGTAATTCCCCAGTCGGGCTCTGCTCCAGATTTGAGCGAGATGACATTCACTGAACGTGCCCTACCACACTAAGCGAGATGCCATTCGCAGTGCCCATACCTCTCTTTTTGGCATAGTTTAAGGACATACCCAAGTCCGGACGTAGTTTAAAGACATACCCCGGGTCCATAGACTTATACTCAGTGTTGCCAGAGGCCTAATGGCCAACTAACTATAGTTAAAAATCGGTCCATATTATGATTATGGAATTAAGATAATGTATTTTATGTTAATGTATTTTTAAGCTTAAAGTATTTGAAATATAAAATACTAAATACATGTACGTGTAGTATTTAAAATACAAAATACAAATACTTTTCGAAGACAGTATTTGAAATACAAATACAAAATACGTATTTGTATTTCAAATACATGTATTTGAAATACTGCCCAACCCTGACAGTAATACAATATTAGGAACTCGTGTTGTTTTGTGGTACACAAATAGTTTTATGTTTAATAATTTTGTTTTTTATACGTATTGGTTTCTGCCGCGCATAATTTACTTATATAATGTACAAATTTTGAATATTTTAGAACACAAAATCAAGATAATTATAAGACTAAACAAGAAGGAAAACAAGTAGGAAATAGGACACGTATCAATGACTGTCACATCCGGAGACAGCGACTTGGTAAACTGCATTAAGCATAATTTACTTGCAACGACATAGGACAAATAAATAGTGGGTACTGATGGACTAATTATATGCTTTTGCCACAAAAACGATGCAAGCGATTTTGCTGTCATCTTTGTCAATGTTTTTTTTTATACCACGATGGTGGCAAACAAGCATACAAGCCGACCTTTTACAAAAAGGAAGTGGATGTGTTGTCGAGGAACAAGAGGGTCCCTCATCGTTAACACACTGGGTCCTGTTTGAGCTCTTTGGCAACCTTACTCACCGGCAGGAACACAATACTATGAGTAGGGTCTAGTGCTATTTGGCTGTGGTTTTCTGTACCCTACCACACATAGCGAGATGACATTCGCAGTACCCATATAGCTCTCTTTTGGACATAGTTTAAGAACATACCCCGGTCCACTTTTATGCCAAGAGACGGGCCAAATGCGAATAAGACTCACACTTCTAGGATTCTGAAAAAACTAACAGTTGGAGCGAGGTCGGAGCCTTAATAATATGGGTTTGTTTTTCACCGGGTAAGGGAATCAAAAGCAAAGGTTTGCTACTTTTAACTTGAGAAACAGTACAGTTCCTGACTTTCTCTGACTGTTCAATTTAGACAGAAAATCGTCTAACATATATGCACTGGTGCGAGGGAGTTGTGACTGGGAACGATGTCAAAATGAGATGAAATAAAGAAAAGATGAAGAAATTGTGAAGTTCGAACGGTCCAGATTCACAAAAATCACATTAACCCCGGAAAACTTATTCATGCATAGGATCATAGTTATAAAGCTAGCTGCAAAAACCAGCCCAGATTAAAAATCTGTTTGTATCCGCTGTTGCATTGTATTTGTTTTTTTTTGACGCCGTGGCGTGTAATACTAAAGTAATATATTTAAACTTCTTGCACAAACTCCATGTCAACTCAAATCTTAGTATAGTGGGCCAAAATTGGGCTGTTCATATCTCCGCTAGGGTGAAGTTGGGCAGACGGTGGCACTTTCTAAACTATGGTGACAGACGCTGCCTGCGGGCTTGTTATTAATTTGATCCAAGATACACTGCCCAGATGAGAGACTCGGATTGCCTTCCTCGAAACAACTAACTTGCAGCATTGTTCACTTCGCTATTGTTCTGTTTGAAACTGGCTAATAAAGTAATATAAAATTCTTATTTTCCAAGATGTAGCGGCAGCATAATTTTAGGTTAGAGACAATCGTTTAACTTTTTAGGGTTCCGTAGTCAACTAGGAACCCTTATAGTTTCGCCATGTCTGTCCGTCCGTCCGTCCGTCCGCGGATAATCTCAGTGACCGTTAGCACTAGAAAGCTGAAATTTGGTACTAATATGTATATCAATCACGCCGACAAAGTGGTAAAATAAAAAGTGGAAAAAATGTTTTATTAGGGTACCTTCCCTATACGTAAAGTGGGGAGTGTTTTTTTTTTTTTTTTCATTTCAACCCTATCCAATCCAATCCAATCCAACAATATTTCACATTTTAGTGTGAAATATTGTTGGATAGGTATTTAGAAATGAATAAGGGTTTAGCAAAATAATTTTTTGATAATGTAAATATTTTCGGAAATAATCGCTTCGAAAGTCTTCCCCCCCCCCCCCTGTAACTTTTGAACCGTAAGTCCAAAAAATATGAAAAAATTTAAGAAGATGTGCATTATGATAAACTTTTTAGGAAAATTATTTTGAACATTATAGGTCTAGCCATTTTTGAGTTATTTCCAAAAAACTTCTTCCATAGGCATGAGATACGACCATTTGGCATTAGTCTGGTTCTTATTCCATTGAAGCTACGGAACCCTCCATTGTGCGTGGTCCGACACGCACTTGGCCGGTTTTTCATATTCGTATCATTCAATAACGTTAATGTTGTCGCTGGTTGCATCGCTATAAACTGTGTCGAGGTTAGAGTTTCAATTTGTCGAAGGTAATTTAAATATGAAAGGCGACACCTCATACCGACTAATCAATTTTATCTTATTGCAAAAAGTCACGTAATTATGATAAAATCTAATCTTATAATATCGATCAAAATGATTTAGGGTATTCCCATAGTTTTTTAAATATTTATTAATTATAATATACTTGAAATAAAACAATTAAAAACGGATTTTATCGCGTGTATTGAGTTTAAATTACATCCCGACGTTTCAAACACTTTACAGCGTTCGTGGTCAACGGGTCGACTTACCCGGGGTTACCGGGTCGGGACGGGTTTAATTGTTTTATTTCATGAATAACTATCGCGGCAACCGAAGACAATATTATATAATATACTTATTACTCTTTTAGACGTATTTTTTTACATACACTTACTACTATTAGTAGCATTTATTATCTGGTTAATTTAGCCACGTCAACTAAGGTAAGTTCCGGGTAACTTTAATAAGTATTATTTTTGGGATAAGTCTTTTTCATGGATCTTTTAAATATTTATTTTCGTAAATTAAAAAATACTCAGGCATCACAACAAGGGTAGGTGTTTACACAAACATAAATAAAATATAATGATTTCTGTAGTTTTATCTTGATTGAATCAATGTACTTTGTATTAGCTCTGATATAAATCTTAACTTTTGATAGCTCTAATCGGTTATGAGTATTTATATAAAACGATACCGATGAAGTAACACAAGTCTAGAGTTGTCTGAGCACGGTCAAAATGGCTTGCAAAGTGTTTGGATTGTTCATTCTCATCGCTGTGTTTACTTCAGGTAATAACAATAAACAGCTTTTACGTTCATAATTTATTATTAATAATTCAATCAAATTTATTATTCCGTCATTAATAGATTCATTTTTTACTGAATCTTTATCAAAAGTCTAATTTCCATTCCAGGAACCAGCGCAAACACCATCACTACAATCTTGCTAGAAGACGAGCACATCTCTTCCCTGACCAATGACCTCATCGGAAAAACTCTGACCATCCCAAAATTCACTTTCGACACTCTGCAATCCTGCTACGTCGTACTACCCAGCGGCGCCATGGTGGAAGTCTACCCTAACAATGAACTGAACGATCCTCATATCTCTTTCTTGACTGCTGTACAGCCTTTCGTTAGCTGTGGAATTGGTATTCGTGGAGCGCCGACTTCATACTCTGGGACGTATGAGCTATACTCAGTTGTGGATGACTGGTCTGGATTGGGCCAGAGCTTGACCAGAAAGAAGTTCCACCTGACTTTGAGGGAGGGTGACTCTTGGATCATTCCTAATGAGAATTAAGAATATTTCTTTAAACATAATTGTTGACAAAAATGGTATCGTATTATTTCCTCATTAGTAATACGTTGTTTGCATATAACTTTAAAAACGTTTAGAAACGATCCAAGTTCAATACAACTCCAATGCATTAACTACGCAATACAGCTAGCGCCTAAACTTCTGAATCAGAAATATCAGAATTTGCTTGATAAATATTCCCATGCAACTCCAATATTTTTGCGGCCTTCATGTAGGAAGATACTATTGCCGGCGACTGTAGGGGAGGTAAGCACAAAACGGGTAAGCTAAGGGAGATGTGAATTAAAACATATTTAAAAACGTAAATGTACCAAACATTTTTATTACAAGTAACGTTCATCCAATAAAGTATTAAAAAATAAAAATAAACACAATCGTTCTCTTCAATAATCTAAGAAAAATACAATATAGAAAACCTTTCCAAATACCCGTTTTGCCCTTATGGGGGGCCTAAATCGGGTACCTCGTCTGGGCAAAAGGGGCAAAGGGTAAATAATGAGATTATTCAACAAAATAACATGTTTTTAAAGTTATAATACTTTTTTGTAACATAATATCACTTACATTTGCTTATTTAAGCTTATTGAATAACGTGGATAAGTTTATACCGTACTTCTTAGCCGCACTATTCACCGAGGTTTTACCAGCTTCTTAAACAGCAAGTTTCATGACTTCCTCGTCCCATAATGCATTAGAAATTTTTCTTTTACATTTTTTTAACCATCTAGAATTATAAAATATTAAAAAAATTAAAACTCCATCTCCACTACCCAAACCACCTACACGAGCATACCCGTTTTGCCCCTACCTTGGAAATTCACAACACAAAACTTAAGTAAACATATTACATACAATATTTGAGTGAGTACTTCTATTTTTTTTACTAATAACATCAAAAAAAATTTTTTTCGTCTTACCTTGCCAGGGCTTGCGCCACAGCGGGGAGCCGACTACCTGTGATTGGGTGACAATCACGCTACCGCACCGCACTCGTAAATTCTCAATAATAGTCGTAATACGCAAACTAACAAGCTTACCCGTTTTACGCGAGCTACCCGTTTTAGGCTTACCTCCCCTACTTGTGTACCATAGATTAAGCCTCAGGTTTATGTACGTCACGAATAATTTTTTTGAAGTGAAAACTCCTTTAGCGGCGCTGTGCACTTTTTGTGGTGGGGAAAAAATGTTAAACTCGCGTCAGGGTCACGTGACCGTCAGATTCGTCGGATTGAAAATTCGTAAGACGGACACGTGACCTAATCGAATAAATCTATATTAATAATTCCGTCGAGGGGTACGGTAGACCCGAATTAAATTACTTATGCTCAAATGAAAAAGCGTAAAAAAGTAAAAGTTTTGAATCGAAGATATAATATGGGCAAAATTCGGATTGTCGCGTATTTTGCATTTAAAAGTGTTAATTGAATGACAAATGATCGGCCATATTACATATTTTAGTGGTTGACAACATGACAGTGAGGGGTGCGTTCGGAAATTGTGAACTATGTTTACGTCCGGCATATTTGACAGGTTAGTTGGTCAATAGCCTAATTATACCTATGAGTTTTTCTTTCTTTCTATTTTTGCATTTTTATTGCATCGATGTCTTTTAGCGTTGTCGTTTTATAACTATAAAAATTAGGAAATACAAATCTAGTTCAACAGCTTATCGGTGGGCCCGTAAGCCCGTAAAGACATCCAACCGGCGAGTGCCGTATTCTGATTTTAAAATAAATAAAAATTAAACACACAACTATCTCAAACATAACGCAACAGTACAAACAATCAACCAATATTGAAGTTGTATTTGAGTTGTATCGGAATAATTCTCAAGCAAATTCTGACATTTCTGTTTCAGACGTTTAGGCGCTAGCTGTTTTGCGTTGTTAATGCATTGGAGTAGTATTGCAGTTGAATCGTATCTATAGTCTGGCCAGCCAACGAACGCAGTAGCAATGTACATCAAACAAAAATATAGCAACACTAGAGTGCGAATCGAAAATCAGCATTGCTCCATAGAAAAGCAGCAATGTAGATCGAACAAAATGGCCTCGCTTTTCCATAGGTCAGTCATATGTCAGTGAAGTTTGTGGAGAATTTTCACTCTGCTTTGTATAAAATAATTTGATAAACTCTGAGTCTGATACTTGATATTATGTATGACTTTTGTATGAATTAAAATGTGCGAAGGAATTGAAATAAAAACCAACCAACATCTTTAAAGGACAGAAGATCGGAGGTGGAAATAATGCGGTCAAAATACAATAGTTAAAAGTGTTGAAACCCAGCAAGGAAACAAACATTGATTGCTAAAATCATAAGGCCAGTCGAGGAAAACGAACATATCTACTAGAAAATACAACTTTTCAGCTTAGAATGGAATAAGTTTACTTAGCTGTATAATGCATATTGCTCAGTAATACTTCTAATTATTATGATTTCCTTTCACTGTTTTAAGACAATTTTTAGGTACTTACCTATTGTACGAAGTATATCATTAATGAATTAATAAAACACGTGAGATTTTGTTGTTTATTTATTATACAAATTGATGAGGTATATCAAGGGAAAATATTACAAAGACTTGTGAAAATATCGGAAGGTAGCGGAGTGCTTGGTGCTTGTAGGTAGGTGCTTGTTAACCTGATTTTTAACGCTTTCTTTCGACAATATTGAGCAACAAACGTTCTTGGACTTCATTTGGCACCAGTTTTCACTTCAATTATCCGATTTACACTGAAAGAAAGAACTTCAAATGATAATTCAATACAAAACTCTGCATAACTTCAAAGCCACATTTTTCACGCAAAATACCTGCATAAGGTATTTAAGGTAGTGTACCTTCTCTATTAACATCCTAGCTGAGCTTTCTTAGTAAGTAATAGTGATTGTACAACAAGTGCATAAAACGTATGATTTTACGCGAGGCGTTTATCCATCCGAGCGAGCTTGCGAGCGAGGATTGATATAAAGTCGAGTGTAAAATGGGTTTTATGGACTAGGGCTACACTCTAATTTTCACTTCAATTGCGAGGAAATTATTTATCGGTAATCGTAAAGCAATTTCAAGTTTTAACAAAAATATTACAATGAAAACAAATATGGTTCCCACCAATTAATTTTTTAATGTTTTTTTAATTTTATTTTCAACATGTGAATTTAGACATAGATACTTGTTTTCTGCCAAGTCATAAAAACATTTCAGGGCATTTCTAAACTATTATCAACTCCTATTTTATTTGATTTCATTTATTTAATTATAGAAAACACGCAATTCAAATAATTATAGCAAGAACATATCAAAAGAACAAGTTTCAGTATTCTACGAAATTTTACTGCTCAATTAAATTGTGCAATATATTTTGACTCTGTTTGCCTGTTGAGCCACATTCTTAGTCTTAGAAGAAAATTTTACTTTATGCCCTAGAGCTTAAAATGCGGTTTTATGTCGATGTCGTCCACGCACAACTTAAAGTCGAACTTTACGAGCATGAGAAGTGAAAATTCATTTATTGGACAGAGATGGCAGATGATATTACATTAATTAGTAAATAATAAGAAAAGGCCATTAGAAACTTTAAAATGAAAGAAAAATTTAAAAAGTTATATGCCATGGATGAAACACAAATTATGCACAATTATCGAATTATTCAAAGACAGGTGTTGCCAGCCTGAGATTTTTCAAATTTGCCGCGCTTTTCTACTGACAAAAATGGTTTGCCAGACTATAAATGTGTTTATCTACACTCATATTGTAAGTTCTCTAAAACGTGTTCGAAAATGGCTAGCATTACCACGACCGATTTTACTATGATAAGCTTTTTATCTGTGGCAGTAACGTAATTTTAACTTTTCATGCTCAATTATTGATGTGCTATGAGTTTTGATAACATAATGTACACCTGCACCCTCCCGCGCATCCGCCGATAGCCCGACACGCGCCCGCGCGACCGCCGGCACAATCGAGTTGGCCACGGCGGTGCAATGGCGGCCATTCTATGGTTTCCGAATACGGCATTTTGGATAAATAATATGAGTGTAGATAAAGCAGTGTGTGAAACTGTACGTAATTAGGCCCTAAAACACTCGTGTGATCTTATTATGAAACTCACCTGCGGCTCGTTTCATAAAACCACACTCATGTTTTAAGGACCCTTATTACGTAACAGTTACATAAACTACTATTTAAATATAGAATACGGGCCCTGCTGCGCTCTAAATACAAATTGTATGTTTTTGTAAAATATAATTAAATATCTCGTGTACAATAAAGTATTTTCCTACTACTACTACTTCTTCAATATAACTACGTTATTTAAATGCATAAAATACGGTTGTACGAGTATAAACTCTTCTTTAATAATAATAAGGTACAATAGATAAATTCTCGACACTGCTTTTATTGTTAGCAAACATCGGTAGTCAACGAGATTTCAAAGACAGACTTTTACGAATGAAGTCATAAGATTGTAAATTAAACCCTTCTTTTTCATCTGTATATAGTATCTATAGTAGATATTCTCTTACTTTCTTTCTAGAAAATATCTTACCTCAGCTTAGTCCATTGATAGTAGCAAGTAGCAACATTGAAAGGTAACAGCGATCGCAGGTGAGGGGGCGTGTGGAAATGTGCGGCGAAGTCCAAACACGACTCCAAGCACCTGGGACTGCTTATGTCAGTAATCGGGCCATAACGTTGGCGGATAACTTACGGTCTTCAGAGAATATTTTCTGTGCCCTAAGGTTGACTGATAGAAAATGCCTTGTGCCGTGTTCTAATTTAAAAAACCGGCCAAGTGCGAGTCGGACTCCCGCACCGAGGGTTCCGCACAAACTTGTAGGTATATAGGGGTAGTAACTTCAACGTTATAAAAATAATTTTTTTATATGATGTAACAAAAAATTTACGGTTTTCGCAATTTTTCCTTTATTTTGTGCTATAAAACGTTGCTTCGTACCATTTTTCAAGATTCTGAGTTCACGGGAAGTACCCTGTAGGTTTTGATTCCCTTGCGAGTTTCGAAAATTTGCGGCATAAAGGGCTGTATCTCTTGATTGCGTTGGCTTAGAAGATTGATTTTACAGCTCCAAGGGACAGTAGACCTGAGTATTTGATGTAAATTTCAGACAGACGGAAAACAAAGTGATCCTATAAGGGTTCCGTTTTTTCCTTCCTCTCGAATGTTATTCTTCCCACAGGAACAGGGAATCATGTAAAACCTAGGAACATTCAAGGGCTACGTGAGTAACCCGTTATAAATATTTTTAATATGTTAGAGTCTCACGAGAGGTTTATAATTCATATTGAAGTTGTATTGGAGTTACATCAGAACAATTTTCGAGCAAATTCTTATATTTCTAATTCAGACGTTTAGACGTTAGCTGTATTGCGTAGCAGTAATACATTGGAATTGTATTGAAGTTGGATCGTGTCAAAACGTGTTTTTAAGTTAGAATACGGCCCTTTGTGTATAAAGCTCTCTTTTGTACGATTTTTCTTTTGTGTAATGAGAATTAAATAAATAAATAAAGTAATTACTTACATTTTTAAAGCGTGGCCTTACTATATTGCATCATTATCAGTCGTTCCCTCGGAGCTGATGATCGTGACATCATGTCCTTCTGTTGAAGACCAGGTTCACTGCTACTTAAAATGGGACTTGTCTGACTACTGCCATTGGCACAAACAGTAAATAGAAAACAAAATAAAGGTATTTTAAGCATGGACATGTGCATTGCCATCTAGTGAACTCTTTAAGAGGGATTGAATTAGATAGCACTTAGGTATATTAAAATTTTGCTACATACTACTAAATATAAAAGTAATAATTCCTTATGTTCTTATCCGCCTGGTTCGTGGCCCCGAAAAGCAGACCACTAAGGATTATACAATGCCCGATATCGGTACGACTATAACATGTCCCCAGTTATCCGATAATGTACAAAATATGGTACATCTATTTATGTGTAGGTACAGGTTACGGTATTACAATTACATGCTTGGGCATATCCACAAGACTTACCTACTCCCTGAAAAACAAACTCCAAACAAGCTCCAAAAGGAGCTCTCAGGCGTCAATGACAAACGATTTAAATTACATAGGGTTCTAGTGTTTTCAATCGACTTCAAGATTTCGAAGGAGGAGATTCTTAAATCGTCGGAATCTTTGTTGCTATTTTTTTTATGTATGTTCCCTGATTATTCGGCTGCACCGAGTTGGAATATTCTTTTTTTGTTTGAAAGAGTACCTATACTTTACAGTTGGTCCCATTGTCACCAGATCACGTTCTGATGATGGGATCCTGGAGAAATTTAGGGAACTCTTCAAATAAAAGGTAAAAAACATTATAGTGATTTTAACAGTAGCTCCAGGCATTTGCTTTTTTAAAGGTGGAGGTTAAGTGAAGTCGGTTCTTTTTCGTTTAAAATTGTTATATTTTTTCATATTAACAGCATGGGTATTAAACACAGTAGTATCTAATATTAACTTCCAAATTTGAATCTTCAAGATCTTTACTGAAACTAGTAAAGTACACAAAAATATGACCATAATTTATATATTGGCCATAAAGCAATCGCATTTGGCGTGGCATGAATAACGGATGTAACTTTTGAGGTCTCAATTTTTTTTTTATTACTTCACTCTACACTGAGAAGTAATTTCGAAGTCATAACATAATATCACGAAGTAGGTGCGGTTTTTTTACAAACAGGCCAAAAAAAGACCCCAAAAATATTGTATTATGTTTTATTTAGGACGATGTATTACAAAACAAATTTTCTCAAACATGCAATGAAATATTGCTTGTATGTTCCTTATAATAGGCTGCGAAGTATCACGTTTCGGGTGCGGCTAGACGAGAGGTCGTTAATGGAATTTCATACAAATTTGGAGGCCTAGGCCGGCAAGTGCCTCTTTTTGAATTTCCATTCCACATATATTTATGGCACAGGATCATGGCATTCAGCCACTGAAAACTCGGGCCCAATCTGTCGTGCACCCTAAATAGGGCCCGAAAAAATGCAATGTCTAATACCGACTTATATATTTATATAAAATCGGCATTAACATAACAAATAACACAATATTAATAAATTGCAAATATAACTACACAAATACACATTTTTTTTCATCTTTCTAAATCAAATGATAGCGGTAAAAATGTCTACTCAAACCGTAAAAAAAAAACGCGTAGGTATTTTTTTAATAATTTTGGAGGCAAAGTTGAACATTTTTCATTCTGTGATTCTATTTTATCGGAATTATTGTGCGTTGTTAAATTTACTATTTAATATGAGTCCCGACGAAAACACCGAGGAAGAAATGAATATTGATTGCACCCCACCGGAATTAAGAGCAGAAGCAGAATTGGCTTTAAATAGGTAACTGGCTCCCGCCAAAGTCAAAGGCGAAGTATATGGTTGCTTATGACATTTTTATTAATTGGAAAACTAAAATAAATGCCCACAGTTTCTCAGAAACAGTTTTCGTGGCATATTTTAAAGAACTGGCAGGAACTAGAAAGTCATCAACACTGTGGGCATTATATTCCATGCTTAGGGCAACAGTGCAGGTGAAGCATAATATCAACATAAATAATTATGTTAACTTAGTTATGTGGCTAAAACGACAGTCAGATGGATACAAGGCGAAAAAAACAATGATATTTACATCAACAAACGTTCAAGAATTCCTAAATCAAGCACCCGATGAGATATATCTAGCTACAAAGGTAACTAAGCCTACTTCTATAATTTATTATAATCATATTTTATATTTGATTATAATAAAGCAAGCATGTAAGCATGTCCATTGTTGTGACAGTGACATGTTATTTTTTCTTTCAGCTGTCAAACGCTGACGCTGTTTCAGCTAAGTTTATTAACGTTGTTGTATGGGAAACACTCATGTGTCGGGTTGTCTATGGTATATTAAATAAATTATATTTAATCAATCCGAGATTTGCAATATTAATAACAATTGTTATTGTAGGTTCAATAATTTGTATTAAGTATTTTGGTAATTTCGGAAGTCTTCTTAAACCGTTGGTGAACGGTATAAAAATATTATAGTCTATGATTCGTTCTAGATTGATGAAATATGAAAGTCATCTAGCATTCCGAATCGACCCATGACACTGAATACAGTGTTATCCTTTTTCGCTTAGGTGAGTAAGATAATTTAATCCGAAATGGATTTCTAACGACTGGTGGTTGCCGTCTAGTGTTTGGTTTTGACGCGGGATATTGTTTCAGCCCAAAACTGTAAATCTGCCGGTAGCGCAGGCGGTGATGCGGACGCTGGGCCGCATGCGGTAGCGTCCCTAAAGGCCTAACAGCTCCGGAGGTGACATCGGAACAACGAGCGGCATACGCGGGTTTCGTATTCCCTCTTAGGTATGATTTCCACATTCTTACTGGACTCTTATTTCTTGCCAACTAGATTGGGCCTTGACCGACGGAATCCCATTATGATTGAATTTAATTGTAGAAAGTTGTTCTTAGGAGGTGTTTAGTTATGGACTTTACGAGTATAGACCACGTCGCGTCAAACTGATGGAAGCTGCATGACGGTGCCTCGCTGTTCCTGCGAGCAGGCTGTCGGCGACGCTGGCGCTCGGCGTGCCGGTTGTCCAGCACGAGAGTTCAACGGGTACGCCGCGGGCCTGCGACAGCTGTAGGCCTGCCGTAGTGTAACCAGGTACCAAACCGTTAGCTAGCGCGGGAATCCGCAGCTGAGAATATACTGACCAATTGTAAGCACAAACCCTGTTTGTTATTAATGTGGGAGTTAAGATATAAAAGGAGTGTAGTGGAGGGATATTTACTGCAAATGCTGAATATAATTGTGGGATATTTAATAAATCTTGTCGCACAACCTGGGATTTTCATTTTACAAAACCAAAACCATTTCATGGCGCCCGAACAGGTTTGACTGCGCTTACAAGGTTACATCCTTTATAACTTGTCTGCGGCTGGGTTTTAAATTGGTCAGTAGTTTTCAAAGCAATTGTGTTGTGAGAAGTGTTATTGAGTGCAGTGACTATTACAACATTTGAACTTTTTGATAGACAGTCATCTAAATGAACTGTTGTATTTAAGTGAATGGCATAGTTTTAATACAGTAGTGTACTGAAATATTTCTTTAAATAGTGTTAACAATTTGAGGTTACTAATGTCACATGTTGTTTGTTTCATTGTTGTAGTAAGTTAAAGAAAGAATCATTGTAATATTTAGTAACTGGAATTACTCCTTTTGCGGATCATATATAGATAACTAAGAATGACAGTAACATAATAGGAAATATTAACATTTAATTAAGTGCTTCATTGTTAGTGATACAATTGGTCAGGATGGAGGAACATCCAATTACTTTTCACTTGTTACATAAAGATGAAATTATTTATGAAGTAAAATTGAGGGGCGAGGAACCAGTGGACACCTATCCGGAACTTAAGAAACAGATTAGGGAGTTGGCAAAGCGCATATCGAGTGATGAGATAGAATTGTTATTGTAGGTTCAATAATTTGTATTAAGTATTTTGGTAATTTCGGAAGTCTTCTTAAACCGTTGGTGAACGGTATAAAAATATTATAGTCTATGGTTCGTTCTAGATTGATGAAATATGAAAGTCATCTAGCATTCCGAATCGACCCATGACACTGAATACAGTGTTATCCTTTTTCGCTTAGGTGAGTAAGATAATTTAATCCGAAATGGATTTCTAACGACTGGTGGTTGCCGTCTAGTGTTTGGTTTTGACGCGGGATATTGTTTCAGCCCAAAACTGTAAATCTGCCGGTAGCGCAGGCGGTGATGCGGACGCTGGGCCGCATGCGGTAGCGTCCCTAAAGGCCTAACAGCTCCGGAGGTGACATCGGAACAACGAGCGGCATACGCGGGTTTCGTATTCCCTCTTAGGTATGATTTCCACATTCTTACTGGACTCTTATTTCTTGCCAACTAGATTGGGCCTTGACCGACGGAATCCCATTGTGATTGAATTTAATTGTAGAAAGTTGTTCTTAGGAGGTGTTTAGTTATGGACTTTACGAGTATAGACCACGTCGCGTCAAACTGATGGAAGCTGCATGACGGTGCCTCGCTGTTCCTGCGAGCAGGCTGTCGGCGACGCTGGCGCTCGGCGTGCCGGTTGTCCAGCACGAGAGTTCAACGGGTACGCCGCGGGCCTGCGACAGCTGTAGGCCTGCCGTAGTGTAACCAGGTACCAAACCGTTAGCTAGCGCGGGAATCCGCAGCTGAGAATATACTGACCAATTGTAAGCACAAACCCTGTTTGTTATTAATGTGGGAGTTAAGATATAAAAGGAGTGTAGTGGAGGGATATTTACTGCAAATGCTGAATATAATTGTGGGATATTTAATAAATCTTGTCGCACAACCTGGGATTTTCATTTTACAAAACCAAAACCATTTCATGGCGCCCGAACAGGTTTGACTGCGCTTACAAGGTTACATCCTTTATAACTTGTCTGCGGCTGGGTTTTAAATTGGTCAGTAGTTTTCAAAGCAATTGTGTTGTGAGAAGTGTTATTGAGTGCAGTGACTATTACAACATTTGAACTTTTTGATAGACAGTCATCTAAATGAACTGTTGTATTTAAGTGAATGGCATAGTTTTAATACAGTAGTGTACTGAAATATTTCTTTAAATAGTGTTAACAATTTGAGGTTACTAATGTCACATGTTGTTTGTTTCATTGTTGTAGTAAGTTAAAGAAAGAATCATTGTAATATTTAGTAACTGGAATTACTCCTTTTGCGGATCATATATAGATAACTAAGAATGACAGTAACATAATAGGAAATATTAACATTTAATTAAGTGCTTCATTGTTAGTGATACAATTGGTCAGGATGGAGGAACATCCAATTACTTTTCACTTGTTACATAAAGATGAAATTATTTATGAAGTAAAATTGAGGGGCGAGGAACCAGTGGACACCTATCCGGAACTTAAGAAACAGATTAGGGAGTTGGCAAAGCGCATATCGAGTGATGAGATAGAATTGTTATTGTAGGTTCAATAATTTGTATTAAGTATTTTGGTAATTTCGGAAGTCTTCTTAAACCGTTGGTGAACGGTATAAAAATATTATAGTCTATGGTTCGTTCTAGATTGATGAAATATGAAAGTCATCTAGCATTCCGAATCGACCCATGACACTGAATACAGTGTTATCCTTTTTCGCTTAGGTGAGTAAGATAATTTAATCCGAAATGGATTTCTAACGACTGGTGGTTGCCGTCTAGTGTTTGGTTTTGACGCGGGATATTGTTTCAGCCCAAAACTGTAAATCTGCCGGTAGCGCAGGCGGTGATGCGGACGCTGGGCCGCATGCGGTAGCGTCCCTAAAGGCCTAACAGCTCCGGAGGTGACATCGGAACAACGAGCGGCATACGCGGGTTTCGTATTCCCTCTTAGGTATGATTTCCACATTCTTACTGGACTCTTATTTCTTGCCAACTAGATTGGGCCTTGACCGACGGAATCCCATTGTGATTGAATTTAATTGTAGAAAGTTGTTCTTAGGAGGTGTTTAGTTATGGACTTTACGAGTATAGACCACGTCGCGTCAAACTGATGGAAGCTGCATGACGGTGCCTCGCTGTTCCTGCGAGCAGGCTGTCGGCGACGCTGGCGCTCGGCGTGCCGGTTGTCCAGCACGAGAGTTCAACGGGTACGCCGCGGGCCTGCGACAGCTGTAGGCCTGCCGTAGTGTAACCAGGTACCAAACCGTTAGCTAGCGCGGGAATCCGCAGCTGAGAATATACTGACCAATTGTAAGCACAAACCCTGTTTGTTATTAATGTGGGAGTTAAGATATAAAAGGAGTGTAGTGGAGGGATATTTACTGCAAATGCTGAATATAATTGTGGGATATTTAATAAATCTTGTCGCACAACCTGGGATTTTCATTTTACAAAACCAAAACCATTTCATGGCGCCCGAACAGGTTTGACTGCGCTTACAAGGTTACATCCTTTATAACTTGTCTGCGGCTGGGTTTTAAATTGGTCAGTAGTTTTCAAAGCAATTGTGTTGTGAGAAGTGTTATTGAGTGCAGTGACTATTACAACATTTGAACTTTTTGATAGACAGTCATCTAAATGAACTGTTGTATTTAAGTGAATGGCATAGTTTTAATACAGTAGTGTACTGAAATATTTCTTTAAATAGTGTTAACAATTTGAGGTTACTAATGTCACATGTTGTTTGTTTCATTGTTGTAGTAAGTTAAAGAAAGAATCATTGTAATATTTAGTAACTGGAATTACTCCTTTTGCGGATCATATATAGATAACTAAGAATGACAGTAACATAATAGGAAATATTAACATTTAATTAAGTGCTTCATTGTTAGTGATACAATTGGTCAGGATGGAGGAACATCCAATTACTTTTCACTTGTTACATAAAGATGAAATTATTTATGAAGTAAAATTGAGGGGCGAGGAACCAGTGGACACCTATCCGGAACTTAAGAAACAGATTAGGGAGTTGGCAAAGCGCATATCGAGTGATGAGATAGAATTGTTTGAGGGTGATATAGCAAGTGAGCTTAGGCTGGTGCAGGGTAAAATTGAGGAATTGGCTGGTTTGCTAGCAGGTTCTCGCCTTGCTTTAAAGAACTTAAATAGAATTCAGGCTTTGTGTAACCATTTGTTTCACCGTCTTGGTCGGATTAGCCCTACCTTACTGGCAGATGTCACATTGTATGAACTACTTTTCAGCAAATATCAGTTGGCGAAAGTGAAGGTCGATGGCTTATTTAAAACATTTAAAAGTAGTCAGGAGTACTCTGCGGGCCCAGCGGCTGGACCTTTACCAGAGCTGGGGCCAGCACAGATTCCGGAAATTAAAGTAACTTGTTTTAAAAAATAAGGGTGTACATACACTTAATGTCAAGTTTTCGGGCAAATCGTGTGTTGTGGCTTTTATTCAGCGGTTGGAGGAGTTAGCACAAAGTAGGAAAATTACAGAAGATGAGTTGTTTGCATCAGCGGTGGAATTATTTGTGGATGAAGCCTCTTTTTGGTATCGGGGGGTTTGTGATGGGGTAAATAGCTGGAATGAGTTAAAGAAACTTCTTTTAAAAGAGTACTTACCCTTCGATTTTGATTATAGGCTAATGAAGGAAATAGAAGCTAGGACCCAGGGTCATGATGAGGGAATTATTACATACTTGAGCATAATGAAGAACTACTTTAATAGACTTCAGGTTCGAATTAGTGAGGAACGGCAATTACACATAGTAAAATATGGTATCCGGCCATTTTATTCAACACAGTTAGCTTTAGTTAATATTAATTCATGGTCTGAATTAAAAGATCATTGGAACATGCCTATTACCGCACTTTAGCTTTTAAGGAACCACCCGTGTCATCTTCTAGCATGCTTTGTCCGGACTTAGCAATTAAGGCTCAAACTTCACAGCCACAATGTAGCGCTGTAGGGAGTAGGGGTTTAGAAGCCACCTCAAAGAGCAATTTATTTTGCGTCCAATGCAGGAACGTTGGGCATCTGCTCCGGGATTGCACTGCTCCGAGAACTATGATCTGCTATCGCTGTGGTCAGAAAGGGGTTACGATGCGGAATTGCCCGCAGTGTGTCCCTAACCAACCAGGCATCTCAAAAAACGGGTCTGGTTGAACCGGGAGTTTGTTTCTTCGAGACAAAAAACACAGGCCGATAAATATGGCAAAGGCCGTGTTTTTTATAACTCTTCTAGTAACTTAAATTCTGGAAGACGCAAACCCCTGGTTCATGTGATTGGAAGTGGAGATTGTCGACCTTTTAAGCCAGTCCACATTTATGGTTCTGTGCACACGGGCCTAATGGATTCTGGATCTGAAATTTCTATTATTAATATGTCTTTCCTGAAATTGTTATCGGACAGTGTCATTGTACACAGGCCGTACGATTTGGATGAGATTATATCTGCGAACAACAATGCGTCTCCTGTTACAGGACTCGTTTTTCTCCCAGTAACAGCTGATGGCAAAACATTAACTATTAAATTTTATCTGATACCGGAAGTCAATACGCGGTTGCTGTTTGGTGTGAATTTCTGAATAGCTTTCAATAATGCACCTGAAGTTATTGCTTTATGCAACCTTTCGAAGGAGCTTCGTAGGATTAATAGACACACACTTGAAAGACCTTGAGTCTTTAACGGAACCCCAGAGGCTGGAAGCCGATAGGGTAATCAAACAATTTGAGGATATATCTGCGGAAAGGAAAGGTTTAGGTAGGACCGATCTTATTACTCATGTGATTGAGACGTGGGATGCCATTCCCATCAAACAAAGGCATTATAGAATGTCGCCAGAACGCTTAAAAGAGCTTAACCGACAGTTAGATGATATGTTACATAATGATGTGGTAGAGCCTAGCACTAGCCCATGGAATAGTCCCGTCACTTTAGCCCCTAAGGCTGACGGTTCTCTCCGCTTTTGCTTGGACAGTAGGAAGCTCAATGAGGTTTCTAAACATGATTCTTATCCATTGCCACACATTACCCACATACTCGATAGCTTGCGGGAAGCTAAATATTCAACTTCAATAGATTTAAAATCTGCTTTTCATCAGATACCGTTACATCCGGCCTCGCGAGAAAAAATAGCATTCACGATACCTGGCCGCGGTTTATTCCAGTACAAGGTAATGTGTTTTGGGTTAACTTCCGCGCCGGCTACGCAGCAACGGCTGATGGACAGGTTGTTTGGTCCAGAATTTGATGGGAAGGTTTGGTGCTACTTGGATGACCTGATATGTGTGTCTGCTACATTTCAGGACCACTTGTCCTTGCTGCGTACGGTAGCGGAGCGATTTCGCCAGGCTAATCTTACTATTAATTTATCGAAATCAATTTTTTTCCGCAGCCCGTTAAAATATTTGGGCTACGTAGTGGATAAGTATGGGTTAAGGACGGACCCTGATAAAATTTCTGCTGTTAAAAATTTTCCTATACCTGCGAACAGAAAGGATGTTAAACGAGTTTTGGGTACTGCCTCTTAAATACTATAGGCGATTTATAAAAAAACTTTAGTAGCATTGCGGGTCTTTTGAATTCCCTTACTTCTACGCGTAAAGATGCACCGCCGTTCGAGTGGTCCGCTGAGGCAGACAAGGCCTTTGAGGAGCTAAAGCACGCCTTAACCAGTGCCCCGGTTTTAGCTTGTCCGAACTTTAATGAATCATTTACGGTACATTGCGACGCTTCAGATTTCGGTATTGGTGGGACTCTGACCCAAGTGTTGGAAGGTGAGGAGCACCCGATAGCTTTCTGTAGTCGTGCCTTAACATCTTGTGAGAAAAATTATTCAGCAACCGAAAGAGAAGCTCTCGCAGTCGTTTTTGTTGCGGAGCATTTTCGCCCGTATTTGGAGGGAAGTAGACCTTTTAAAATATATACTGATCACGCCAGTTTAAAATAGTTTTTAAACTTAAAAAATCCTAGCGGGCGGCTGGAACGGTGGGGTTGTCGCTTATCACCATATAATTTCAGCATCGAACACCGACGCGGAGTGGATAATGTGGTGCCTGACGCGCTTTCGAGAGCTGTGCCAGTATCCACCATTCATACAACTTCAACGGACCAATGGTACTGTGACATTTTAACTCGATGCCGTGATAAGCCTAGTAGCTGCCCTAATTATCGAATTATGCATGATAGGCTATTTCGTTACACAAAGACTAGCGGTAAATTAACGATCGATTACGAGTGGAAGGAAGTTGTCCCTCGTGACCGTGTAGAAGAAGTACTGGCTGCGAATCATTCAGACCCTATGGCAGCTTACCTGGGGATGAATAAGACTTATAAAAGACTTAAACTACGCTATTTCTGGCCAGGAATGTATAGTGACACTGTGAAATACGTCGCAGAGTGTAATACATGTCAGGCATATAAAATTCCGAACACGAAAACACCGGGGTTAATGGGGAGTGCTCGGATTTGTTCACGCCCCTTTCAGACGATCAGCATTGATCTGGTCGGGCCCCTGCCATTGTCAAGGTTGCAAAACACGTACTTGCTCGTCGTGATGTGTTATTTTACGAAATACTGCTCGCTCTTTCCGTTGCGTAGAGTCACCGGCAAGGTCAACGAATAGAAGATATTATATTTTTAGTACACGGAGTACCGCAGACTATTATTTCTGACAACGGCTCGCAGTTCTGCAGCTGGGATCTTTTATCAATGTTCGGGAGGTATCGCATTCCCAACGTAAATCTGGGCCCGGTTTATTGCCCACAGGTTAATCCGGTGGAACGGCAGAACCGTACGATCATGACGGCAGTTTCTAGTTTAGTAGGTTCTGACCACCGAACGTGGGATGTTTATATTCATAAAATACAATTTGCAATTAATACCTCGGTAAGTGCAGCGACGAAATATAGTCCTTTTCTCTTAAATCACGGTCGAGAGGCTGTAGCAGACGGTGGAGTTTACAGGGGTTTTGAAAATTTAGACGACATCATTTTCTCCCCTCGAAAGGACCTCTACGAAAGCTTAGGCGAACTCAAACAAATATTCACAAACGTTAAGGATGAATTAGAAAAAGCCCATGTGGCAAACGCTAAGCACTATGATTTGCGTCGAAGAGATATGGAATTTGAGGTTGGCGATATCGTTTGGAAACGCACCTATAAGCAGAGTGATGCATCGAATTATTTTGCGGCTAAGTTAGCGCCCAAATATGAAGAGTGTAGGGTAGTACAGAAACTGTCGAAACTAGTTTATATACTGGAAGATGGGAATGGCAAACTATTAGGGAAATGGCACATAAAGGATTTGAAGTTAGGATGCCAAAAAGAGGTTGAATCCACAAATTAATATAGCCACGTAGGTTTAGTTTTATCGCATCGCCGACGTTTTGAGCTAAGCGTGTCTTGAATAAAATGGGAGCAGTGGACGGCGGACGTGCGGCCTGTGTTACCGCTCACACTCGCCGCGCCACCGTTGTCGACTGTCCCTTTGCTTTGTTTCGCTTTTGCCCGGTCTAGTAGGGTCTATGTTGAGGAAAGTTGAACACCTGTCCTAGCGGTTGGATAAACCTTTTCAGCACAACGGGTTGTTGTGGTGAAAAGGTTTAGGAAAGAGTACTGTTTGTTAGGGTTTGCATATAGTAATAGTAGGTTAAAAGTGTTACTCCATTAGATTAACATTTTTGCATTCGTTTCTGAGCAAGACTCAGGATTTTTATTTTTTATTTTTCTCACTACTTAGCCGCTTCTGTAGTGGTTCGGTAACTTCTTTCATAAACTACTGCATGCATGGAACCATATACACGGTGCCCGTGAGCATTGCGAGAGATTTCAACCACGCATTTCTGAGGTCAAAAGAAGAAAAAAACATTATATGACTTTAGTTGTAAAACGCCAAAAAAAAATTTTTTTTTCTTTATTTTTTTCACTTTTTTGGAAGGCTGTTCTACATAAAAAGTAAATGTCATTAGAAAAAAGTTACGGAAAAAGTAAATTGCTAAATTTTTTCTCGTAAAACTAGTTCATGCAAAGTGTTTCTTTAGGTCTTTGATATCAGTCAATAAGAGATGTCTAGACTATGCCCCATACTGGTGAGATCACCATCAAAAAAGCATTTTACACTGAGTAACAATTAAAAATGTTATTTTTTGTAAGTAGTATTTACTCTGAAACTATGGCAAATTCCGGAAAAGTTTATAGGACATTTTTTTCTCTAAATATCATCATTAATACACTGTTAAAGTCTCTCGCAATGCTCACGGGCACCGTGTATATATATATTTTTTTTTTGTGCGACAACTTGTGAGGTTTTCTGAGATTTCAGCTGGGGGCCAGCTGGAGTTTTCCGCTTTAACGGAAAATTCGTCTGGCAGGAGGGGTGTAAGCATGTCCATTGTTGTGACAGTGACATGTTATTTTTTCTTTCAGCTGTCAAACGCTGACGCTGTTTCAGCTAAGTTTATTAACGTTGTTGTATGGGAAACACTCATTTGTCTATGGTCTATTAAATAAATTATATTTAATTAATCCGAGATTTGCAATATTAATAACAATTGTTATTGTAGGTTCAATAATTTGTATTAAGTATTTTGGTAATTTCGGAAGTCTTCTTAAACCGTTGGTGAACGGTATAAAAATATTATAGTCTATGGTTCGTTCTAGATTGATGAAATATGAAAGTCATCTAGCATTCCGAATCGACCCATGACCCTGAATAAAGTGTTATCCTTTTTCGCTTAGGTGAGTAAGATAATTTAATCCGAAATGGATTTCTAACGACCGGTGTTGCCGTCCAGTGTTTGGTTTTGACGCGGGATATTGTTTCAGCCCAAAACTGTAAACCTGCCGGTACCGCAGGCGGTGATGCGGATGCTGGGCCGCATGCGGTAGCGTCCCTAAAGGCCTAACACCTCCGGAGGTTGGAACACATCGGAACAACGAGCGGCATACGCGGGTTTCGTATTTCCTCTTAGGTATGATTTCCACATTCTTACTGGACTCTTAATTTCTTGCCAACTAATTGGGCCTTGACCGACGGAATCCCATTGTGATTGAATTTAATTGTAGAATGTTGTTCTTAGGAGGTGTTTAATTGTGGTCTTTATAGACCACGTCGCGTCAAACTGATGGAAGCTGCATGACGGTGCCTCGCTGTTCCTGCGAGCAGGCTGTCGGCGACGCTGGCGCTCGGCGTGCCGGTTGTCCAGCACGAGAGTTCAACGGGTACGCCGCGGGCCTGCGACAGCTGTAGGCCTGCCGTAGTATAACCAGGTACCAAACCGTTAGCTAGCGCGGGACTCCGCAGCTGAGAATATACTGACCAATTGTAAGCACAAACCCTGTTTGTTATTAATTAGGGAGTAAAGATATAAAAGGAGTGTATTGGAGGGGTATTTACTGCAAATGCTGAATATAATTGTGGGATATTTAATAAATCTTGTCGCACAACCTGGGATTTTCATTTTAAAAACCAAAATCATTTCAATTTGCATAAAAAAACAATAGCATGGGCTAAAAACTTTATTTATATGACTATCTTATATACCTATGTCATACTTTTTACATCTTTGCCTAAACTTAAATCAAAAATATATTAAAATATGTACTATAAATTACTAATAATAACAAAAAACGTCTTATATCTATTTGTATTTACACTTATCAACATAATATCATTTACAGGTTGCTTTGATCTTGGGAATCAATGGTGCATGTAGAGGTATAGAGCTGACCAATATAACTACCAGTGACATTGAATTTCATGGCGAAATAGCGATATTTAAGCTTCGAGACACAAAGACTAAAATAGACCGATCCTTTGTAATCCGGGACGAGTTCTTGGATATTTAAAAAAAATATTATACCCTACGGACATAATATTTCCGGACATCCTCCTCAGGACATCCAATCTAATAGGCTTTTTCTAAACTATAGAAATGGAAAATGTACCAGGCAAGTGATTGGACGCCATAAAATGTTATCCATACCGAGGCAAATAGCAACATTTTTGAATTTAGAAAACCCGGAGCTCTATACTGGACATTGCTTCTGCCGTACATCCACGACGTTCCTAGCAGACTCTGGAGCCAGTCTACTGGTTCTCAAAAGGCATGGTGGATGGAAGTTCGACAAAGTTGCAGAAGGGATTCCATTGAAAATAAACAAGAAATCACAAAAAATATCACAAAGAATATTGTCCTAGAATCCAAACTTAGCACAGCCGTGTCTTATGAATCTGAACACCACCCATCATTATCACACCAGCATCCATCACTGTACACAAATCCACAGCCAAGCAGTTCCCGTGACCCTCCAAATTTCATTGAGCATCATAGTCTTCCAACATTCGAAATTATTAATCTGCCAAAATCTGGCCCTTGTCCACCGCCAGTACACATCAAAAAACACACTCCGGATTTGCACCTGTATGCACAACAGTCTGCACTTGGTGAATCATATCCTCAGCCACCGTTGCCTACTCAGGAGGAAATAAGAGCAAGTGAACAATCCACCACTCGCATTGTGTCATCACAAGCTGGTTCATCGGCAGAAATTCAGCAAACAAACATTATCGTACCTGGCAAAACAATTATAATATCAATAACTAACTGTCCTAATATGTCAAATGTTACATTTAATGCTACCTAAATGTCAATAACTTGTTAAATAATCTGTTTTACTTGCATAAGTTAAGTTTACCTACCCATCAAGGGATAAATAATTAAAGTATTCATATTTCCATGAAAAACTTAGGAGGTTATAATGTTGATTGTCACAATTGACAAGAATAACAAGAGTCGTTCCAAAGGTCGATCGGTCGATCGTTTCGTTCAGAAATGTGTTGTCGTACATTTTTGTAGTATAGTTTGCCCGGAAAGAGAAGTGTCGTGGTTTATATGGGAGCCCATACATCCTACGACACTCTTTACGGACACACTCTAGTGGTGTGTTCTATTCATTCCGAGTTGGATAACGAAATAAATAGTAATAATACGTGTTAGTTATATTTTTGTCTATTTTACTCTTAGTTTGTCTAGAAATAAAACTTTGATTTTTTGGACTTTTTTATTTTATTTATTTCATTGCATGTTTGAGAAAAGCACTATACATACCTCGGCGTGAAAAGGGGTTGCCAGCCTCGTAGCTATCCATATGTACTCGGCCGGCAACCCCTTACTTCCCGGCCTCTGTAGTAATGTACTATTGTTGTACAGCCAGACGCTGTAGCCACAGGCATTTTGTAATGGAACTGTTATCCGTCTGGTACAATAATATTTACAATACAATTTCTAACATTCAGGTTCAGAAATACACATTAGGAAGGTCGATACGTAATAAGACTCAAATTCAGACAAATCTAAAGAGTATTCATCTGATATTGATAGAATAAGGGCCAAGGGCCACTTCATTCGTTCGTTCTTTTTAGGGCCCTGTGTTCCGTAGTCAACTAGGAAGCGCAGAAATGGTTCCGTACGTAGAAATACATCATCTGTAAAAATTTCAACTGTCTTACTACCACGGTTCATGGAGATACGGACGGTACGGACGGTAGGTCCTGGTGACAGACGGACAGACAGACAGACGGACAGCGGAGTCTTAGGAATAGGGTCCCGTTTTTACCCTTTGGAGACGGAACCCCAATCAAATTGACACTTTTATGCTTTTAGGTACTAACTAATGAGAATAGTGTCGAACCAGCACATTATAAATAAGTTGGAAAGGGTTATTCTAGAACGCAATATGACTTGTGTAATATTTTGCCAATATCGCTTTATATCGCAGTCTAGAACGCAAATGTCTACATATTTTTCATCGTTTTATCTTTACGTTAGCGATGTCGACGGAGTCCCGTTGCCGCGGGGCACCTATTTCTGTGCGGTTTGGCCTTCGACCATTAGAAGATAACTAACGAACCTAACCTATGAGAGGTCACTCGGGGATCAATGTTACCCTACGTCCGTAGGAAACACCTTAGACAACCCTACACGCGGTCCCTGGGTGGTGCTAAAAGAGGAGCAAACTTGGCAGCTGCACTGTCCCATCTGGACCTCGCAGCACTCGCTGGATTTTCTTTATCATCTGTTTTCCCACTACTACCCCAGGGAAGAAATGCCTATATCCAGTGACATATGTAGCCATACGATAATAACAAAAAAAAAACCGGCCAAGAGCGTGTCCGGCCACGCTCAGTGTAGGGTTCCGCAGTTTTCCGTCCGTCACAGTAAGTGTCCCCACTTAAGAGTTTTTGAAAGCACGTCATTTCATTGTGATTTTGTAGAAATCACAGGTACAATTAAACACCTGCTTATAAGGTTAAAACAAACTTAGTTCAGAAATTATTTTATATATTTTTTCAAAAACTATTCAACCTATCAAGTTCAAAATAATTTTCCTAGAAAGTTTTTATAAAGTTCTACTTTTGAGATTTGTTCATATTTTTAAAACTTATGGTTCAAAAGTTAGAGGGGGGGGACACTTTTTTTTTTTACTTCTGTAGCGATTATTTCCGAAAATATTTACATTATCAAAAAGTGATTTTAGAAAACCCCTATTCATTTTTAAATACCTATCCAACAATATATCACACGTTAGGGTTGAAATGAAAAAAAAAAAAACACTCCCCACGTTATGTATAGGGGAGGTACCCTAATAAAACATTTTTTTCCACTTTTTATTTTACCACTTTGTCGGCGTGATTGATCTACATATTAGTACCAAATTTCAGCTTTCTAGTGCTAACGGTCACTGAGATTATCCGCGGACGGACAGACGGACGGGCAGACATGGCGAAACTATAAGGGTTCCTAGTTGACTACGGAACCCTAAAAAGGGGTCACTTTGCGTTCTAGACCGTTCTACATATATAGGCAAAATATTACACTAGTCATTTTGCGTTCTAGACCGTCCGTGACTATACAAACACCAATTTACTAAAAGAACTTCTCTTTTAGCCCTAAATTCCCGATATCGCCGAAATGTAAACACCAAACCCAATCAGCTCGATTAGTCCATCTACCGCTACAGCAGATAATTGAATTAAAACGTATGGAACATGGGATTTCAGTTAACAAAATTGGTTTCAATTGCAAAATGAATGTTGTGGCAGCGTTATGGGTAATTCTATTCCAGTAATGTAAAAATTGCATTTAAAAGCACAAAATACTTAGCCATTAGAAAATATACAGTACCTTCTTCTCTCTTCTTCTTCTTCATGTGCCATCTCCGTCCAGCTAGCCTACTATGGTCGGATTTTTATCGCCTGTCACCATATCTGTCACGTTCTAACAAGTATGTAAGTGCGAAAGTGATGCATGACGTGTAAGCGATAAAATTACAACCATGATACGCGTCCAGGAGGTCGGCGACCATATGTCTATATGTCTGTCTATCTTTAGTCATGCGAATTAGTCTATCTATCTATGCTCTTCACCTCTAACCAGTCTCTTATACAGTACCTTGACTACTGTTTTATAGAATCTCCTTATCAACCAACTTCAAGATTTTGAAGGAAGGTTCTCAATTCGTCGGGATCTTCGCTTTTTTATGTATGTTCACCGATTATTCGAAGAAGGCTGGACCGATTTGGAAAATTCTATTTTTGTTTGAAAAAGTATACTTCACAGTTGCTTTCATTGTCATCAGGCCAGGATCTGATAATGGGATCCTGGATAAATCGAGGGAACTCTTCAACTATTATAGGCACACACCTATAGGGATTTGAGTGTTTTTTTACCGTAGCTCGGGCATTTGCTTTTGGAAAGGTGTAGGCTAAGTGAAGTCGGTTCTTTTCTGTTTAAAATTATATCTACTAGTAGCGAACCTATGTCACCTTAGTCACCAGGCTATTAAAACGAATTGACACCCTCTGTCACAAAATTTTGCTGTGTAGTTTTGACACAGGATGGTTTAAAAAAAAAGTGTTAATAAGCATATAAGTATGACAAAGACTTACGATTTCTGTAAGGGCATTTTATTTATCTTGTGTTCATATACCTACTTATGTATATACATATTTAAATTGTATCAAAACCTTGTTAGTATCCATAGTATAAGGTTTGCTTAGTTTGGTCAGAGACTATACATAGTTACCTATTTGCCGTATAATGTAGATTATACGGCAGCTTTGTTTGGTTTGGGTGGTTGGTCGTTTAGATGGCGCTTCGGACTTGGAGCCTCAGAAAGTTCTTAGACTGTGCGGTGGCTGTGTTATAATAAATAAATGAATATTATAGGACAATCTTACATAAACGGACCTAGTCCCACAGTAAGTTACATGATTGTATCGGTTCTCGACTGCGTACTTCCTGTAATAGTTGACATCATCAACTCTTCTTTGGCTAATGGCGAATTCCCTTCTCTTTGGCGTAAAGCATTTGTGATTCCGCTTCCCAAAATTAATAATCCCACCACTCTCAGTAACTTTCGACCCATCTCAATCCTACCATTCCTTTCGAAATTAGTTGTAGCGGTGGTGCACAGCAAGCAATTTTCTAATTTTGTTTATTCGCATGGTCTGTTGTGCCCCTTACAATCAGGTTTTCGACTTAGTCATAGCACTAGTACAGCGCTTATTAAGGTGACAGAAGATATTAGGCGGGGCATGGACGGTCAAATGGTAACGGTCCTAATTTTAATCGACTTCTCCAACGCATTTAATACCGTGGACCATGACATTCTTCTTGCCCTGCTCAAACACTTAAATGTCTCGGAAATAACCCTTAATTGGTTTGCTGCCTACCTCAGAGGCCGCCAGCAGGCAGTGCGTGTTGACCATTCTCTGTTTGATTAGTGTGACCTGGCTACTGGTGTGCCTCAGGGAGGAATCATATCTCCACTTCTATTCTCAACCTTTATTAATTTTATTACACCTGATCTTCGCTGTTCCTATCATCTTTACGCCGACGACCTACAACTCTACGACCAGTGTGCCGTGGCTGACCTTCCCAGTTGCATCATTAAACTTAACCGGGATCTATTACATATTCAGCAGTGGTCTGAGAGGTTCGGTCTCTTTGTTAACTTTTCGAAGTGCCAGGCTATCGTTATTGGTAGCTCCCGACAACTTGCTAGACTAGACTTTAACACGATTGCGCCTGTAACTTTAAACGGTACACCCATACAGTTTAGTCATAGCGTTAAGGATCTGGGTGTTCTTTTGGACAGTACACTTAGTAGGAGAGCACAGGTTACTGAAATCAGCCGGAAAGTCATAGGCTCGCTTCACTATCTTAACAAGCTAAAACACTTCTTACCCATTAAAACTAAAATCTTACTATTAATACCTTGATTCTACCCATTATAGATTACGGTCATGTGTGCTATCCGGACTTAAATGAAGAACTTCTCAATAAATTATATCGCCTTCTCAATAATTGTATTCGCTTCATCTTTTGTCTTCGTAAATATAATCACGTCTCCTCCGTTCCGCTCTCAGCTTGGCTGGCTTCCAATCCGTCAACGACGTAATCTCCGCATGCTTTGCACTCTCTTTTCTGTATTTAACGATCCTCACTCTCCTGCTTACCTCAAGTCTTTCTTTAAATATTACGGCGTTACACGCGTCCGTCAACTTCGCTCTTCCGGCAATTTGTCTCTGTCCATCCCTATTCATCGAACTGGCTTCATGTCGAACTCGTTCACTGTGCAGGTGGCGCGCCTTTGGAATGCTCTTCCCTTTAATGTCAGAAATTCCCCAAATAAGTTTGCATTAAAAAAATCTTTACATACGCTCTTTGCTAGCGGAATGAAAGTCTCGTAGTCTGTTTTGTATGTTTCGTTTTCTATTTATGTATTTAGTATATGTACATTGTATGTATATCCATATGTGTATATCTATGTATTTGTCTTTTATTTATTATTAGTAGCACCGCCCACAATCTCTCTGCTTTGCCTTAAGGTTGACTGGTAGAGAATGCCTCATAGCATTAAGTCCGCCTTTTGTACTTTAAGTTTTTCTTTTGTGCAATAAAGGTTAAATAAATAAATAAATATCTGTGATAAACACGCATATAAATGGCCTTACCAGGATTCGAACCCGGGACCTCCTGCTTCGTAGGCAGTGCCACTACCGACTGGGCTAGGAGGCCGCTGTGTTGTAGAGCAGAGTACTCTCTGCCCCTCAGCGCCGTGTAGTAATTAATAGCGTTACTATTATATTATTACGGTATTACTTCGCAAACTTTGGGTTGGTCTCGTTCAGATGTCACTTCAGACTTGGAGTCTCAAAAAGTTCTTAGACTGTGGCTGTCTATACAACGTGTTACTTGAGCTACTAAAAACTCAGACACCTCAAACGATTTTTATTATTGCTAATTAATCTAGAGTATTTATTATTCAATCAGTTAATTATTTCGAAAGATATTCGTATGTTTAGTTTCCCTTGCAATTCTATTCAATTGTTAACTCTACATTTTTTGCGTTGTAGTATCATCTCTACGTGTGTCATATCATGTCAACCTATCAACCTACTTTGTCAATTTGTATGACATGACATAAGATAACATACTTTGACAATGACAACCTACATGACACTATTTACAGTGAAAAAACAAATATATCAAAGCTGCCAGCCATTATTAAATATTCAACCTCTTTAAATATTCTTCTAACCTGTCGATAGAATTGTAAACTGTAGTATTCGAAACTTTTAGACTAACACGTAAAAAATTGGAAAAATTAAAGATAAAGTATACCCATGTTATGATATTATATACCGCAATCGATTCCACTATCGATTGTGAACAAACTCTTTTCAGGTTTTTAGTCTTGGGTGTAACACGTTGTATATACTGTATAGTCTGTTAGGTTGATCTAGGTTGTTGTCTTTCCCAGAACATTTACTCAGGTACCTATTTATTCATAGACTACAAAATTTATAGCCCATTTGTCGGCTTTCATCTCAGCGCTCAAGTACGAGTAACTTCTTAGTCCATGGCAATAGGATGTTTACTAGTTTATGTAAGTACTTCATATCAGATTTATTACGGAAACTACAAATAAATCATTCTGAAACCATTCTTCGTCAAGTCCCTTTACAAACCTTTATAATTACAATAGTACACGAGGAACAAAGCAAAATGTTTACATAACTAATAAATACATTCAAGTCAGTTAGTCGCACGAAACCCTCGTCTTTACTTGTAAGAAGACTTACGTCTTGAGTTTCACCAATCATTTCTAA
The DNA here is from genome assembly GCA_947086415.1 of Pammene aurita. Lineage (NCBI taxonomy): Eukaryota > Metazoa > Arthropoda > Insecta > Lepidoptera > Tortricidae > Pammene > Pammene aurita. The sequence goes on from OX352301.1 coordinate 31,190,452, forward strand.
ACTTATGTCCACCTTGTCTTGATCCACTTCCCTCCCGTCTTCTACAGTTTTACAGGTTTACATCGGGGTGAGAGACAGATAAGAGAGGTCTGGGTAAGCTGGTTTGAATGTCTGTATTATGTACGGAGAAGGTAAGAGGCTTGGAAATTGTTTTACGTGACACATTATGATGGGTAGACGTTGTGCGCCTTTCGAATAGCTAATGTGGCTCGGAGATGTATGAAAAGTGATATTTTATATTGTAATAAAGCTTATCCTGATTATGCGGGTAAGGAAACTGACAGACGATCTAGGTAGGTATAATATATCTTTGAACACGTTTACAAATTTTATTACTAAAGCCCCGTTGAATATCTGGGGACACGGCACTGCCCCCGCCAAACAAACAACAAAGGCACGGCCGTACTATCCTTTTCCCGAAGCCATTCAGGCCATTTTCGACCCCCTTCTAATTCTGTTGTCGATAAAACTAGAAAACTGAAATTTCTTTGAACAAGAGGCCATAACATAAGGAACTTATATTCCCAATATTAATATACACTTTTAGAATTATTGTAAGTCAAAGTTCCTTAATTTTGTCATGGACTCACTGACTCACGGACTCACTCACTGATTCACGATAATCGTATAATTAAGGTACTTCTAGCAGTCTATTCATCATTATCATCTAAGGCTCGACATCCTGGGGTGGGCCTTGGCCTGATCGAGCAGCTTTTTCTATTCCGGTCGGTTCATGGCTTGTTTCTCCAACATCCAACTCCTATCGTTTTGAGGTCTTTCTGAACGCCGTCCAACCACCGGAGCTTTACCTTTACCGCGGCGTCCGTCTGGCTCTATGTTCATCCATCCGCGTTACGTGTCCAGCCAAGCGTAAATGGCCTATCTTTATGGTCTTGATGATGTTCGGCTCCCCGAATAGGTCATAGAGCTCGTGGTTGTACCGCTATCGCCAAAATCCATCCTCCAACACACCGCCAAAAATCCTCCTATCTTTCTCTCAAACACTAAAAGGTGATTTTCGTTCTCTTGACTCAATACCCAGCTCTCTGAGCCATAAGTAAGGATTGGTCGTACTAAAGTCATATATAAAGTGAGTTTCAACACTCTTGACAATAATTTGGACTGAAAGTATTTTGACATTCCAAAATATGTAAAGGTTGTCTGGAAGAAATCGCTCATTAGCGATAAGACCGCCTGTTGTTACCTCTCCCTAAATTTATCTAATTGTAAAATTTGTGCTTGTAACTGTATGAGGTGTGCAATAAAGAGTATTTATTATTATGCTCTTTATTTATTTTTCTTCTTAGTTTAGGCTTTTTACGATATTTTTATAAAAGTAAAATATAAAAATACATCTAAAACATATAAAAACAATAAAAGCATTATAAAAAACCTAAACTAGGGTGCCGCCGGCAACGGAGCAGGGCCCAGGCTGCCGGTGGTTAGGGCCGCAGAGTGAGGAACCTTCGGACTATGCGCGCCGTGTCCAAGATTACCGCCTTCTGAATCTGACCCCTAATCCAACCACAACCCCGTAGCGAAAGTCTCTCAAGATGTTGGTCGAGACTCTTCGCTATGAGACCGTTCGCAGAGACAACTATCGGCACAATGATCGCCGAATCGACCTCCCACATGGCGGTTACCTCGTGAGTCAAGTCTAGGTACTTGCTGGACTTGTCCTTCTCGGCCTTCACGAGGTTCTCGTCACATGGGACGGTAATGTCGATGAGCATGGCCCGGCGTTGCGGTCGATCTATTACCACGATATCAGGCTTATTGGCTACAATAGTCCTGTCCGTGATAATAGATCGATCCCAATAGAGCGTGGCACGACCATTTTCGAGAACTGGCGCAGGTGTGTACTTGTAGTACGGCACTTCGTGGTCCACAAGACCGTATAGGAGAGCAAGCTGCTGGTGTATAATCCTGGCTACGAGGTTATGTCTGTGCAAGTACTCGCCGTTAGCAAGATGAAAACAACCGGAAATGATATGCCTTAGTGACTCTCCAGGACGGCGGCATGCCCGACAAATGTCGACCGTACCGTCCTTCAGGATATATTTCCGGTAGTTATTCGTCATGATAACTTCGTCCGCAATTGCACAGGCAAAACCTTCGGTTTCTTCAAAGAGGTCCCCGAATCGCAACCAGTTCACCGACGCGAGCAGGTCTACGTCGGGTCCCGTGAGGGCCCTGTAGAACTGCCCGTGTAGCTCCTTGCTCTTCCATACCGCCTTGCGATCCTCGGTGCTTAGCACCACAGGTTTGCGCCAGTTCTTGTTTGCCAAGGAGAGCGGCGTGAGACCCTTATCTACTGCCACCACATCACGAGGCATCCCACACTCGTTGTTAAGGAAATAATTCCTGAGATTGTACACCTCACGGTTGTGGAGATTTTTGGCGTTTAAAAAGCCGCGACCTCCACACTTCCGTGGGATGTACAATCTCATAACAGACGAGCGTGGGTGAAGCATACGGTGTGTGGTGAGCAATAGACGGACTCTCCGATCCAGGGCATCCAGCTCGGTCTGTGTCCACCTTAGTATGCCAAAGGAGTATGTGAGTAGGGGCATTACCCAGGCATTGAAGGCGCGCACCTTGTTGCCACCTGACAGAAGACTATTAAGTACTTTTGTCAGCCGACCAAAGAAGCGCTCCCTCAACGCCTGTTTAATACCCACATCCTCAATGCCCAAAGACTGTGACATACCAAGGTATTTGTAGGTTTCTGATTCAGAGATAGATCTGAACGTCATTGTCTCAGAAAGCTGTATATTTGTTGAATTTACTACTTTCCCCCGCTGTACATGCATAACCGCACATTTATCAACACCAAACTCCATCTTGATGGAACTACTGAACACTTTAGTGGTCTTCAGTAGTTCCAACAAGTCTCGATTATTTGGTGCAAATAACTTGAGATCGTCCATGTACAGAAGGTGAGATATGACTTCACCCTCTCTCCGAAGCCGGCAACCTAGCCCTGAATCCTTCAGCAGATTGCTGAGCGGATTTAGAGCTAGGCAGAACCACAGGGGACTCAGACTGTCGCCCTGAAATATTCCTCGCTCGATCCTTATAAAGTCCTGCGGGCCAGGGGGGTCATCCCCGCCTCCTGGTTGACGAAGGACTGTGGTCCACTGCCTCATACACGCGCCAAGGAAGGATCTCAAAGCTGCATCAATTTTATACAGCTCTAAGATCCTCTCCAGCCATGAATGAGGCACCGAATCATAGGCCTTCTTGTAGTCAATCCAAGCGGCCGAGAGGGCCCCCCCTGTTCCGCCGGACTCGTTGGCAAATGGTCATGTCTATGAGGAGGAGCTCTTTAGTACCACGGGACCCAACCCTACATCCATTTTGAGCGGAGACCAAAATGTTGTTTGCGACCATGTGCGCGATTATTTTTGCTCTCAAAATGGATGTAAGAAGCTTGTAGAGCGTAGGCAAGCACGTGATGGGTCGGTAGTTCTTCGCTTCCGTGGTTTTACCGGACTTATAGAGCAGGAAGGTTACACCAGTTGTTAAGGAAGGCGGGAGGGAGCCAAGTTCAAGGGCTTGTTGAAATTGCGTTGCCAGCCGCGAGTGCGAGCACCGAAACCATTTTAGCCAGAAGTTGTGCAACCCATCCGGGCCAGGACTTTTCCAGTTCTGGGCCATACGGATCCCGCAACTTACGTCGTCGGGGCTGATGGTGATAGCCCCCATTGGTTCGATGGACTCGCACTCACGTTCAACAACACTCATCCACTCGCCCTCCGTGTGTTCAACGGGCGCTGACCAGATGCTACGCCAGAAATTAGTCATGGCAGTAGCATCCGGCAGTCGCACGTCGGACACACGGGGGTCGGTTTCCTCCCACCTTCGGTATACCTTCCTTTGGTCACTTTGAAAAAGACGATTCTGCTTGAATCGGTCCACACGCTCTCTGTAACGGCGAATACGGCTTGCCCATGCATAAACTTTCTGCTTCAGAAAGTCGATGCGCTCTACGACGTTGGCCATGTAGTCGCGGGGCTCGATATCCGTCCCCGCGAACGCCTGGTGCACAAAGCGCATTACTCGGGGGCGGTTATTGCCCCCCCTGAAGCAGATCAGCTTTGCAATGAGAGTCCTAAATGAGTTGATACGACGCTCGATCCGCACCTGTCATGCGGGGACACCCCCGGCGGTCCTAGGTGCACGTTCAGCGTCCGGAAACTTGACTCGAGCAACACGGCACGCCGCGATGGCTCCGCAGTACATTATCGAGTGCGTATCATCTAAGTCTTTACTAGTCCGCAGGAATGGATCTAGCAAATCATTTAGGACTGCCATTAACGCTAGATTGCGTCTATTCATAGGCAAGCGTGGTAATCGTGGCCTAGGATGTTTGTGGAGCAATACTGCGTAATTGCCTCTTCCAAAGTCCTCCTCAGTTGCTCATTGGCTGAACTACTCACACTCTGATTCGCGATCCCCTCTTCATCGGCACTGGGATCAACCCGCGGTGCCCCCGATGCCAAGTCGGGTGCAGGCATCGGATCCGGCGACGTGGCGAGCGGATCCCGCGCCGAGGTGGTGGTCGCGCGAACAGAGAGAGTCTCCAGGCGAAGCCGATCAAGTGTCGCGTCATCCAACCGCTTTAGCCGCTGAATGACGCGCACCTGATCCGACAACCGCTGCGCAGTCGTGTCAATGGTTGGTTCAAGGGCCTGAAACAGAGGAAGTATCCGGTCACGATACGCGCACAGATTAGTTCCCCCCTCTGTAGCCCCATAATAGGCGCGCATGACGTTTTCATTCATGGATGAAGTCCATTTCATGCGACGCACTATACCACCGGCAGCGGGGGCCCTGGGCGGGACAGGTTGTCCCGCAAGCCCCAAGCGTGCCGGCAGCGGTGGCCGTCCTCGTCGCGCAGGTGGTCGTGGCGGCGGCGGCGGCGGCCCGCACTCGTCGCTCGACTCGCTGGTGTCGGGCACAGTAGCGAACTCATTGCCCGACAACGATGGTGAGGAGACTGACGAGGCGGGCGAGGATGGTGGGCGTGCGTTTGGTGGGGACGCTTTTTTTTTTTTTTTTTTTTTATTATTATTATTATTCTCTTTATTATTCTTTTTTCTTAGGCTAGGTCATTTTATAATATTTTTACAAAAGTAAAACATAAAAATACATCTAAAACATACAAAAACAATAAAAACATTATAAAAAACATTATTATTATTATTATTATGTAACATCCCAAGGTATGTAAACTCTTTAACTATCGCAAATGTGTAGTTGCCTATGGTGATGTCTGGTTGAAGTTCGTGGGAGACCTTCGAGGCTCTGAGGTATTGGTCTTCTCCATATTAATTAGCAGGCCGGCTGACCTGGCTGATTTTTCTAGAGCAAGGAATGCACTCTGTATTGCTGGTATTGTTCTCCAGCTGATCCATGAGCTACGCTCTCACAGAACCTACTTAGACTAGAATACTAGCTTCACCCCACAATCACCAAAAAAAAAAAATTCAAAAAAAAAAGGTCTATTAGATGTCTATATTTCCATGATAAGTAAATAGAATGACTTGGCAATCGCATAGGACAATAAATCATCTAATTCACATTATGTAATAGAATATGTACACAGTGATAGACCGGCTTATGCTTTATTTACATATTATGTAGCCGTGCAATGGCCAGATATTTATTATAAAAAAATATAGACATGTTACATGTCACAATGACATGTTATTAGTAAAATCCAGTGGGGATAGAATTCTGTGGACACCGGCTTGGTTTACATTGGATCATTATACTTTTTGCAGTAGGATAACTGCGTTGCGAGACTGGCATTTTCAACCAACTTCAAAGTTTCGAAGGAGGAAGTTCTCAATTAGTCGGGATTTTGAAAAGACTTTTTTTGTTTGAAAGATTATTCTTTACAGTTGGTCCCATTGTCACCAGGTCAGGATATGATGATGAGATCCTGGAGAAATCAAGAAAACTCTTCAAATATTATAGGCACACCTATAGTGATTTAAACATTTTTTACAGTAGCTCGGGCATTTCCTCTTGAAAAGGTGGAGTCTAAGGTGAAGTCGGTTCTTTTTTGTTTAAAATTATTGTACATGTTATGTTTATGATGGGAAAAGAATTTATTGATTATTTTCAACCGACTTCAAGATTTCGAAGGAGGAGGTTATCAATTCGTCGGGATCTTTGTTTTTGCTATTTTTTTAATTTTTTTTTATGTATGTTCACCGATTATTCGAAGACGACTGGACCGATTTGGAAAATTCTTTTTTTGTTTGAAAGAACTTCACAGTAACATTGTAATCAGGTCAGGATCTGATCATGAGCATTTGCTTTTGGAAAGTTGATGCTAAGTGAAGTCGGTTCTTTTTTGTTTAAAATTATTAACGTAAGTAATGAGCCGCGCTTCTTTTGGAGAATAGTGGTCGGCAGAAGCAGATATATGCATTATAATTTCCTATGATTACTGGTGCGTTATTCTGATCATTATAAATCCGTACACGGCGGGAAGAAGTTGATATCTCAAGATTTAAAGTTGAAGAAATTGGAACCCCATGTAATTATATTTTAAGTTCAAATTTCTTCAAGTTTTGAGATATCAACTTATTCCCCGGTGCGTAGCCAACGTGCCAGTCTTTAACGTATCGTAGTCAGTCACCTCTCTCTATTACTCTTCTTATATTAGTGCGACAGTGACAGTTGCGTCTCGTTCGCTACGGAGCATTAACGATTGGCACGTTGGCTATGCACCATGTACGGAAATTATCGATTAATAATAGGGATGATGACATTGATGACACATGTTGAATTTTGTAATAAAATTAAGTTGAATGGATGCAAAATGATAAATATATCCTAATAAAGTAAAATTTTAAAAAAATCTGTTGAAATGGTTCAAAGACACGAGACTTCAAAGTTCTAAAATTTTACGATTTTTATAAAGTATGAACTTCAAAAAAACAATGAAACCATTCGATTTCTCACATTTTATCGTTAAATAAATTGTATATCAACCATATATACAAACGCAATATTTTACCCTCAAACTACCAATTTCATAATTTTTCCATACTTTAAACAGGGTGGCCACCGTGACGTCACTGTTGCATATCATTTTGTTAGGAGCGTTCTGAGAAACAAAAGCGAGTGACAGATTTTGAATCTCATTTCTGCTTTTGTGTTGCTTTGACACAATTAGCCACATATAGACATTTTGTCCTTACAACAAAACGAATCGATTGATACCATACATTAAATAAATTCATCATGCCTATTAAGGAACGCGGAAAAGGGGCGTAAATCGTTTCAACTAAACGTAAAAGTAACTTACGTTCTGACTCTGAATAAAATGCATTTTTATTCTGTTAACGATGTTCAAGAAAAAGAACATTAGTAACTAATGACCTTTAGGAGTGACTTTTTCATATAAATGTAATGTTTAATTTCGTGTTTAGAACAAACAGTTCTGTTCTAAATACGTACTTGTTCAACCTGCAAACAGTTAATATTTATATTACAATATAAATGTTATATTTTTATGTACGAGTATTTGCTATAATTATGAATTAAAAAAAATACATGTATATTTAGGTACTTAAAAACGTACAGTCCGTTATACCAGTAAATACACTCACATCCTCTCATTAAAAACACGTACGAACAAATATACCTACCTATTAAAATAAAAATCCATTGGGTCATAATTAGTACTTTTTGCATTCATTAAATACCTACGTAATGTAAACAACTTGGCAAAAATTTTATAAAATGCAAATACATTTGCTGATATATTTTTAAAGCCGACAGGATTACTGCCAAGCAAACGTGGAATTTAAATACAAGCGGAAAACGCTGTTTGCGCTTAACAGGCATCATTGGTGCATGGAAAAGTTTAGTAAAATTAAGAAAAAAATGTAATTTGTTTAGATGACTTTTGATTTAAGAGATGGTGACTTATTTTGATAACAAATAATTACAGAAAATTATTTAAATATTATTATTCGTTCCTGAGTTATGGACGTTATTTTGTAAATCAGAATACTTAGGTTTGTCTTTATCTGTCTTAGTAGAACTCCAATTTCATCGCTGACCACACGTTTTACAAGATTTACTTATTTTTGAGCTATATAGGTCGATCTGTGTACGGTAAGGTGGTCTCCCAATATTTATCATTTATTTATTTATCTATAGTAATTAGATATGAATTATGTACAAACGCTCAAAAAATAGTTATTTGTTATGGAAGGCTGCAAAGTGGTTATCTGGCGCGAGTGTTGAAATTGAAAGACACTCAGCTTTAGCGAGGCTTTAAAGACACGAGACGCCATATAATTTTGCAGCCGTGCGGAACTCACAACTTTTCACCTCACTACAGCGAGGAAAATGCGAGATGCAAGAAAAACAATAAAAATATAAAAATAATCATATTTAACTTCAAATGACTTTTGCACGCTAGCGGATAAAATAGACTTTTGCACGCAGATTTCGCGTTATAAACTGAGGTTTTTCGAGCGAGTGAGGTGAAAATAATATTCCTAATTTGACAGCAGGGTAGTAAGCTCAAGTCTTAGAGGTATTATCGTAACATCCAAGACCATTTTCCCTACCAAGCGTCTGGCAATATAATCCCATGTATTTGTCAATCCATCTAACTCATACATCACGGCAAAGTTAGAAGCTCTCAAGTTCAAGTACAGCCTAAGAAAGGGTGGAGCTGACAGTGATCGACGATCTGCAATGATTTGAGGATCGCAATCAGACTGAGTGCGTGTAATTGAAGTTGTAAAAAAATGCTTATGTTACCATGACGAGAAGAGCTTAGGAAATGGGCTGATTTCCGGGATTTCCTCTTTGTTGGTAATTGTGTACTTATGTTTTTTTTTGCGTTTAACTCTAGTACTTATAGAAATATTTTAGCAGACATCGTGACTTATATTTTGCGTCCACGATTTGGTCAGACAATTTAATCAGATGGGCGATGATTGTCCTGTTTGGAGTTGCCTTTACACGTTATTATGTTTAAAAAAGTAACTAATAACACGTTTGAATTTCAAATATTCTTTGCACTCTTGTGAATAAAATGCAGTTTTGCTATCTGTTTTTAAAGAATAAAAAAGGGCTTTCCGACGTAGTGAGGTGAAAAATATGTTTTTCAGCAATTTCACTACATAACTAAATAGCGGCATACAAAATACACCTCATGTCAACATTTTATTAAGGTATATCATATAGTTTTCCGAGTAAAATAGCTGTGACATACGGATGGACGGACGGACAGACAGACATGACGAAACTATAAGGGTTCCGTTTTTGCCATTTTGGCTACGGAACCCTAAAAACGAACAGAATATAGATCGTAAAAGCATCAAGTGAGTTTTTAGAAACTATTTTTTGCCGGCTCCTAAAGTACGATAGGTTTTCAAAAATAAATTTCATACATTTGATTAAGTATAAAAAGTCATGTCATAATTCCCAAATAAAATAAAATAAACGTTCTCCTCCATTTACTGCTACGTTTTTACAACGATTTAAGTTCTTCAAAAAAATACTTAAGTTAGAAATTGAATTTCTCCCAACTATTTTTATACTTTAATAACTTAATGAAAGGCCGCACGCTACAATATTACACATGAGTAAATATTTTAGTATTGGTGGATCAATTAATTGAAAACATTTCAGTGTTTGAACTCTTCTGAAGTTCACTCGTCCGTAATTGGAGAAAACTTATCAAATATAAATCGTTTTGCGCCTGACTTTATTACATCTTTATTTTGAATTAAATTGCAAAAACTTACTTTGTATAAAACATACTCTCTATTTTTCAACGTTGGTAGTTTAATTTTAGTTTGATTCAATAAATAATGGTTACAAGCAAGAGCGTTAAAACAGACACACTAAAGTCACTGGTCATTGTGTCTATAATTTTTCTACTAAAAAGCAACCTGTTTTCATTGCCCTGAAATGTGTTATTTTTATTTTAAAATTTAAATAAAAAATAAATAAATGTTTATTCACGAAACGGCTTACAATTTTTCTATAACAGTTTTCCTGTCAAACCAGTGTGGTTTGTTGGCAGACGAGGGTCCAGTTTACAAATTCTATAGTAAGCTATATATATATTACATTATATTTCCACCACCACCAACAAAACAGTAACACCTATGACCATTGATAGACCCTATCCCAATAAGGTCCAGAAACGGTCACCCATAAAATACCATTTCTTTATAATATGTAAATTTAATGTTAATGTTATTACGGATGCAGTAAAATGAAGGTTTGGTTACCCTTTTTAAATATTTTTAATATGTTAGTCTCACGAGAGTTTTATAGATCAAACGTGTAATAATAATTATTATTAGGTACTTCTATGAATTTTGAACGCGTTCATACACTGCATCTATATTAAATCTTAATCTACTTAGGACATTCGAGTATCACATGAGTATTTAGAACTATTTTAAAAAAAAACTTATAACTAGAATTGTACATGATTTGCAAAATCTCTACTATGAGATTATGTGCGCGGTCACTCAGTTCGCTTCTTATTATATTATTTTTTAATAAACATTTATCTTATCTGGTTTAGCTTGTAGGTACCTATATTTTCTGGTATATTTTTCTTGCATGAAATATAGTTTTTTATACACGGTTTCGGAATTAATGCGTATAGTAGACCTTTATGTGCTACCTATTGGATCCCTAGTTACATAAGTTATGTTCATCGAAAATGAATAGTTGCGCAGAGGTAGCTACGAATATCTTCTATCATTGGCTTGCGTTTTATCTATAATTAATGTATATGTATACAGTGTACGATGCACCTACACAAAGACAAAGTATACCTACCTTTCAGTCACTCAGCTTGAAAGCAACTTTCTCAACCAGCCTGTTGAGTACTTGATTCGACTAAACGCAGTGCAAACAAAGTATTGCATTAAATTTAATTGCGGTAGCCTTTTCATCTGTACAGCTGCAGCCTTTTCTTCCCACGGTTGCAGTCGTAATGACGTCGTTACACTAATGTTGTTGAGAACCGGGCTGTATTCTGCAATTCGGTAACGTGTTGGGTGTTGGCTTAACACGTTCCCTGTGCATGCATCACATGTGTAGCATTTGAAGGTATTGATGATACGTGAATGCTGCACATATGATGCACGACCCTATTTAAACATAAGGACAATTTGAAATCTGCACGTACGAGCTAAGCAACGTCAACTTGCTTGCACGTATCGGCTATGAAAAATTATAATTTGAAACTAGGTAAAGAGGCACTTTATAGAATGTTGCCAGGCTATCGAGTGTACCTATATACGAAAAAATTGCACGTGTGGGGTGAATACCTGTTCTTAGCTGCACAGGTAACGTGTTAACCCTTTTACCGTCTGTGACTGTTTCATAATTAAATTTAAATAAAAATAAAAAACTTTTACTACCTAAAACACAGAAATTAGTGAAAGTGTAATTAACCTATCTTATAATAATCTTAGGTAAGGTTATTTAGAGTTCTGTTATACATGATGTGGCCGTTAAAAGGTGAAAAGACTGGTCAGAGTTTCATTATAACGAGTTCACTAAAAGGTGACGGAATACGCAAACACGTAAAATTGAGGTGTTTTTGTGCGAGTTTTAAGATGAAATCAAAGCATCTGAAGAGACATATAGTTAGGTTTAATGTTATAAAGTGCTACTAGATCCCGTGCCGCTACGCCATAATATTTATACCTAATAATGATATACAACAGAAAACCATTAAGCTAACATTAAACTTGACTATATGTATCGACGCTCCTCGGATAGCCTGAAGAAAATCATAATGACGGGAAAAGTTGAAGGCAAAAGACTAAGAGGCCGTCCCCCGGCAAGATGGTGTGCCCAAATTACTGCACCCATGCAATTAAAACTGCAAGAAGCCATGCGCTTAGCGAGGGATAGAAGCCAATGGAGGAACCTGGTCTTCAACAGAAGGACATGATGTCACGTTCCTAAGCTCTGAGGGAACGACTAATGACGATAATTGTCGTCCCTCCACAATATATGATGCCTGTATCAAATACTTAATGTTGGGTTCACACCTCTGAATGGACGACATGGATTACATTACACATTTTGATTTACCATGACAGTGGAAAGATAAGTCGACCATTTTATTCTACTCTCGCTGTCATTAATGTGTATACTAATAAAGTGAGGTCGTTCCTCTCGCTTGTGGCTATGCCACTCACATTCATGTTTGGTTTTACCAAGTGCCTTGCCATCTCTAGTTACCTCTGCGCGTGGTTGCAGACCCACGTCTACCATAGAGTAACCATTTAGCCATTAGTAGCGGTGTACCGCTTTCCTATGGCTTCGCACCTCAAGTTGTTGGGCATCGGTCGACTTGCTCCGGTCTAAACAGGGTGCAGCCCTGGTGACTCTAATCATGTTTGCATATTAGTCACTTAGCCGGACAGGGGGCCTTTGGCCTCCCGGAGACCTCCACCTTCCCCATAGTCTCGCCACGGATGCTCCAACTCAGTCTACCGTGCCCAGTGTGTTTCCCGACACACCTCTGTCCAATGTCATTGACTACCAAATGTGCTTTGCACTGCAAGATTGGACTACTAGTAACGGAAAGAACACAATGCCTTATAGGTCTCCTCATCTTTCCATCTCCATATCATGCACATATAGGTCGACATATCAATATAGTAATATAAACACTCACCCGGGGTGTTCCACTGGGGCACAGGCCTCCTAGAAGCTCGTAGCAACTAACTGGTCTTATGACCACACGATTTTTCTGCTCACTCACCGCTCGTGTACCGCGCGGCCATTATTCCCGCCATCTTTCTACCAAGGTACCGACATACAAAATTAGTCAAAGACAAGAGTGGTGTTACCACACTACAAATAGATTGACATTACTAGTGTTGATACATACCGAGTTTTACATGGCAAATCGCGCTGCGCGCGACAATGATGATGATGTCCCTTCAGATTATGTCACATCCACACTCCCAAGTGCTTTTATTTTATCACAAAACATGCACAAAAACATTTCAGTTTTACGTATTTGCATATCTCGTCACCTTAATAAAGAATTGATGGTGAGTTACGCAAAGGGCTTGCTTTTTGGATTTTATAATTTTTTGTGAAAATAAAACGAATAGAATCATACAATTTAATAAATATAAGATTTTTGATGTACCTATGATAAATGCTAATGCCTATGATAATGCTTTTAAACATTTTGAAAGGAAAATTAACGGTAAGTATTTTAAAACTCAGTTTTAATTGAAAACAAGCAATATTAATTTGTGACTATATTGCAAATCTAGATAGCTCAATAGGTAGATCAAATGAAAAACTCGTACTTTACTGGTCCATAAATAAAATACAAAAATAGCAATCGTCAACTAGTCCAACTATAAAGACATTAGAGCGTCCAGTTAAATGGTGCCCCAAAAACGTCACAACTAATGCAATTTCAGGTGTTCCCGTCGAAGTTGCTGTCACTGCAGGATATTTGTATGGAAATTAGATTCGTGAACTAGCCCGCTGTACCTTTAGGGAATTGGAAAAAGGAATTCTTTGCTGAAACTATAGATTGCTGAAAAGCCGCACTAATAGATACTCTATATTTATATTTATATATTTGCATCGAAATGGTGCCTACAATCCTTAAGAGTCAACTTTTTTTTTAATACCACGACGGTGACAAACATGCATACGGCCCGCCTGATGGTAAGCAGCTACCGTAACCTATGGACGCCTGCAACTCCAAAGGAGTCACATGCGCGTTGCCGACCCTTTATAAAAATGAGGATTCACTGTGTTGATGGCTAAAGGAACAAGAAGGTCCCTCATCGTCAACACACCGGGAACAAACTCAATTCAAGAACAAATCAAATTATTTAAATAAATATTTATTAAAATAATTGGATTTGTTCTTCAGTTGTACTGACGGCAGCGCCATCTCTCTCGCTTTCAATGAACTCCTAAGAGTTCGGATTGGAAGTACGAACTCATAATGTTCTACCTTACCTTACATTAGATGATTGGCTAAAATGCGCCTTAGCATTCACAAAGATTGCATATACACGGGAAAATTCGACCGGTGCTACTGTGACTCGGGTGGCCAAGTGGTTAAGGCGTCTGCCGCGAATCCAGAAGACGCTGGTTCGATCCAAGTCCTGGACACCGGAGGCCTAGGTCACTTTTTCGTTTGTATATGACATCTGTATAAGTTTATAATTACTTAAGAGTCCTTATTGGAGTTATAAACTTAAGTAGATATCATATACGAATGCACTGACCAAGGCCTCCGGTACCCAGGGAATCGAACCAGTGTCGTTAGCGTCGAAGTCAGATAAAAAAAATAGTGAATAGATTATTCACTTAGAGCTTGGCAGCGTGCATAAGACACCTATATTATAATCACCCATCATAGCAGTTTAAGATCGGCCAGATTATTCGTTCAGACTCTGAACTTTTAGACGAAGAGCTAGCCACGTCAGATATGATACAATAATGAGAGAGACGAAACCCTTCTCGCTAGTTTCCTATACTATGCTTATTTCTAGATCTGGGCATCGGGCAGCTGTAAAGTGGTGGAGGTCAAAGAATGCAAACCACTTTAAGAATACAAATCCTAAAGTTCTGGTTTTGATGCATTATTATGAGAAATTAATTTTGTATTAAGCAGAACGTCTGCTAACGATACCACAATGCTTAGAAATTATCGGTGAATTCTCAATACAACTTGGGACTCCGATGGCCGGTTGAGAAGTGTAAGACTTCGGCAGTTGTCGCTAGGCGTCCCCCTAATACGCATATGGGATATAGTGGAGAAATTCGCAGCTATCAGGTGTGTCTCAGTAGCTCAGTTGGTCAGAGCGATGGGCATGTATCCCAGAGTCCCAAGTTCGAGTCTCGCCTGAAGCAGTGGATTTTTCTACTTTTCCATTTTTTCTAAGCATTATGAGAAATTATATAAATAATTAGATTATATCATTGTCAAAACTTTCTAAAGGGGGATAGTACATAGGCTGCTATTTATATATCCGGAAACCGGGATTACAATCTTCTTAAATAGCATATTTGACCTCCATGGTAAAATTTGAACTTTTTTAAGTACTGGCCGGTATATTTTTTCTTTCTTATTAACGCTCGTGTTTTGTTTTTGACGGGTTTTAAATGTCATCTCGCAGCAAGAATGGAACTCACTCGTGAAAATATTCGTGCTATGATTTATTATGATTTTCGGCGTGGTTTAACGCAACAACAGTGCATAGATCAACTAACTTCAACTTTTGGTGATGAAGCCCCATCTAAAACTACTGTGTATCACTGGTTTAGTGAGTTCAATCGTGGACGTAGTATGCTTACGGACGAAGTTAAGGCAGGTCGCCCGAAATCGGTCGTTGTACAACAAAATATCGAGGCTGTGCGAAAACTTATAATGGACGACCGACATGTTACGTACCGCGAGATAGAGGCGACTCTGGGTATTTCTATGACCAGCATTAATAGCATATTACATAATTATTTGGCTGTAAAAAAAATTTGTTCGCGTTGGATACCCCACAACTTAACAAAAGAGCAAAAAGATGCTCGCGTCGAATGGTGCAATAAAATGTTAAAAAAATATAACCGTGGTGACTCAAAAGCCGTTTATAACATATATACAGGTGACGAATCCTGGATCTATGCATACGATACCGAAACGAAGCAACAATCAACGGTATGGGTGTTTCAAAATGAGCCGAACCCTACGAAAGTTACTCGTGCAAAAAGTACATTGAAACAAATGGTGGCCTGCTTCTTCGGTAGTAATGGCCATGTAGCTACAGTGCCACTAGAAAACCGTAGAACGGTTAATTCAGAGTGGTACACGACCATTTGCTTACCGGAAGTATTTGAACAAATTCGTAAAACTAACCAGCGACGAAGAATCATTCTTCATCATGACAATGCCAGCTGTCATACGTCACGCGAAACAACTCTATTTTTGGAGGGTCAAAATGTGGAATAAACGGGTCATCCGCCGTACAGCCCTGACTTGGCACCCAACGATTTTTATTTATTTCCAAATATAAAGAATAAATTACGCGGTCAACGATTTTCGACCGCTGAAGATGCTGTCGACGCATTCAAACAACACGTTATGGAGGTACCTCAGGCGGAGTGGCAGAAGTGCTTTAAAAATTGGTTCACGCGAATGCAAAAGTGCATAGATCATCAAGGGGAATACTTTGAAAAACAATAAAACCATTTTCAGCCGTGTACGTTTGTTTGTTTTTTTGTTTCCGGATATATAAGTAGCAACCCTACCTAGTCCAAAACGACTTATAATGTATTTCATAGTTTGTGGCCTACTGTTTCTGTTTCCGAAATAATACGCAATGTTTTTGTTCTAATGTTAAAATATAGGCCCCGTAATCTATAAATAAGATAACTTACTACTAATTTTGGTATTACTATTTTCCAATTCAAAAAATTTGCTAGACTGTCACTCTGGCCTCCACCCATTAAAAGCGACCAGATGCCTGGATCTAGCAATAAGGATAGTATTGCAATCTTACTAGACGGGTTTCGTTGCTCTCATTATTGTGTCATATCTGACGTGGCCAGCTCTTAGTCCATTAGTGATGAAGCGTCGCCTCACTTGGTTAAGAAGTTGAAATTTCTGTCTCTTTCTTTGCAGGGTGCAATGGTTATCTTGAAAGTGTCACAGCTGCTTTCAAGAACCTGTTACAGCTACTACCAAGAAACTATCTTCTTAAAGCATGAAAAACTACTCTTGTAAAACTAAACTAACTATTTTGGCTCAACGATCCAATATACACAGAGTTTTAGAATCAAAGTGGGAAGTGACGACCATACCTTGTTTTCTTCTACCATACACGCCATTTGTCGGGATCCTCTGTAACTTCTTGCCAGTTACTGACGCGAAGCTGAAGCAGGTCCGCTGCCACACTGTCTCCCCAACGATACCTGGGCCAACCTACAGGATGGCGACCAGTCAGTCCAGTCGTCTCAAGAACGCTCTCTTGATAGCCCGATCTTCAGTATCCTCACCCAATGATGACTATGTGGGGGGTATAATATTCTGGGGTCAAAGTGACGGTTGTTATTTGTCTACTTTTGTCCCCTAATCTACTTTTACTAAGGATATACATCACTAAATAATCTACAAGCTTGCTTACATCAATGAAACAGTAAATACGAAACAGAAACCCCTACCCGCTCCTGACCCGGTCCCATGTACAAGGTTAACGTCCCTTTGGTTCTCAAAATTGTAGCTTCCAGCTTCCTGCTCAACCCGAAACAATAAAAACGCGTACGCATGCTCATTCCGCCCTGCTCAACTCACCTAATCCTCTTGGACTTTTGCCCAGGTTTTTAAAACGAGTGTTTTCAGAGGCAGTAATTGTTTTAAAACAGTATTCTGTAGAACAATGGAATTGCTAACCATTGTTGTTTTAGGGTTGTTTTTGGTAGGAGTGTTTAAGAGTTTTTGGACAGTCTGAAGCTTTAAACAGGGTTTTGTGACGACAATATTGTTACATTTACGTATGCATTACACAAATAAAATGTCATGTTTTAAAATGTACCCTTTACTCGAGTGGGCACCAATGAACATTTAAAACAGGTCACGTGTTGTATGAAGTTTTCTATGCGAATGTCATGCTCAGTACCCGAAATAATAACTATTATTTATCTGTCTCTTCCGTGACCAACGCGAGCGCTGCAAAGGGCTCGAAACGTCGGAAAATTTTGAATTACAAAAACACGCGATTAATCCGTTTTTATTGTAACATTCATATTTTCTTCGTCTTATTGTTTTCCCGGCCTAGCGCCAGGGTCTGATTTTCTTCTTAGCCTTCTTTACTTTGCCCAGTCGTCGGCATCCTGAAATGTGAGATTGTTCTATGCCATATCCGTTTTCACGATGTCCAGAATTTCTTTCTTGGCCTGCCGCGTGATCTAGGACCTTGGATCGATTGTGATATAAGATCACTTGCTTTAAAAACGTGCTTTCAAATAAATAAAAAACGTATTTAAATCAGTTCATAAGAGTATACAGATTCACAGGCAGACACATATATAGCGGTCCAAATTATAGCACCCCTCTTTTTGGGTCGCGGGCTAACAATACTCGCCCGACAATGCTTACGTATTATGGGTAACTTTATAATCCCGTTACCTGTAGCCATCATCAATAGACATCAGACATCACATATATTACCTATACAGTTTCTCTTACCCTTGCCGCCAATACTAGAACACACGATACACTATTTATGCCACTTTCATAATTGAGAACATGCGTAAAAAAATTAATTAGTTTGTTCAATAAATACGTTCAACAACACCAAATTAATATAAAAAAGTGGAGACTTTAATACCCAAATATATTTTCAAAACCTCAATTCGATTACCTATTATTACAAAAACCTAAAATTACAAAAACCTATCCCTTCCAAACAGTTTTCCGCAACTTTGAGGCCGGTGACGTCACAAATCTCACGCTTTATGTATGGGGCCTTTTGACGCGCGGCGCAGACGCCTAACGTATTTTCGCATTGTTGACGTTTCGGTGGGCTTAGATAAGATGACAATCGTTTGTAGAAAACGAATCGAAACGCTATCCGTCTCTCTATCGCACTAATATGAAAGAGTGAGCGAGAGCGTGTAGCGTTTCGATTTTTGGAAACGATTGTCATCTTGGCTACAGGGCTAGGGCTACAATAGATAGTAGGTTTATTAGATATATTTGAATCTAATGGGAAATATAATCGAATAGCAAAAATTCATGCATGTTGTTTATTGCACTGAGTCACCCGATTTCCAGATTTTTGAACATAAATTGTAATCGACAAACTTTCTGTAGTATATTATATGCCGTAGTCGCTTCACTAACATCTCCACATCAAACACACGCTAGTTCCCTCTTAATTACCCCACAATGTAATACACAAATCATTAGAATTAGCGACACGCCTGCAGTACAAATATTAGCACAGGTAACAAGGCTCGAGGTTCCAGGGGCTTGGGATTGTTTTGGTAACAATGTGGGCTAATACTGAACAAAGCTGTGTTTGGTCTTGTTGTTGAGATTGCATTTTATATGAAGTTGAGTTTGGCTTTGGAAACTTACTTACGCCTGTTGTAAGTAGGTTTACGTCACACAATTCTGAAGTTTGAATATAATACTTAGGCGTATTCGAGTAATACCGAAAGTACTCAGTGAGGGGGGGGGGAGCGAATCTAATTTAATAATTAAGTACCTATAAATAAGTACCCATGTAATAATATTGTAATTTGACATGTAATATTTTAAATATTATAAATAAATGACTATGACTATGAGGAGTCGGATCAGAGGTTGAGAGTTAGGATTTGTTAGATCATTTTCCCGAACTCATTATTTCTTCGAAGTAAATTTGCCGTTCGTATTTTTCCCCAATCGGTAAAATTCGTATGCACCATAATTTACTTTTTGTTTTTTTAGGTTGTAAGTACACTTTCCGTTCGTATTTTTTCCCGATCGGTACAGTTCATACCTACCACAATTTATTTTTCTTATTTTTTTCGATTCGCGTTTTTTCTTAAACGTAATTTATACTTATAGTTATAACGTAATATGAGATATGTACAGTTGCCATCATATATATATGAGCTGCCAAGGTACTCAGAAATATCTGAACAAGCACTAAAAATAAACACTAAACATCGAAGAAACTTTGTGTAAAAACTTATCTATCTTATCGTATGACGGTACGAAACCCTCTATTTTGCATTGTCCGACACGCACTGGTCCGGTTTTTTGCTATTTTTTCATTCAATCTATCAATATTTACATTATTTCTTTATACCTACCAATTTGGGCATAAAAGGTAAATACCGGGTAGAATGGGTAAATACCCGGGAATTTACCCGAAATCTACCGGAGGAATTTTCACACCGCCCATCTCAAGTCCGTCTGCCTCCCGCCGTTCCCTGAACCTATTGAGTATTGGTACCTAAACTATTTAATCCCCGAAGTGACTGCCCCTTGATATTAATAAGTATGCAGTGAATCATGCTAAGTGCTCGTGTTATGAGGAATTGATTAGCTGCATACGTAGTTACATTCATTATCAAGTACCTATAAGTATACTTATTCGAGTGTTTGCAGTTGTGTAGCGAAAAACCTCTTTATTTTCGTATTACTATGATGTACTGTCATTATTTTTATATTGAGTCGATGACACTACGTTTGTTGAGTTTGACAATGACTTTTCGTAAGTCTGCCAAATTACATGGTTCGTATCACAGATTTAGTTCGTATTTAACATTAAATACTTAAAATGGATTCTGATTCTGATCTATCCAGTTGCAGTGTCAATGCCGATTTTAAGTTCATCGAAAGCACTCACGGTGGGCAACTGTTGATACGAGCCGGACGTCGTCATTATTTCCACCGGGCCAACAAGGATTCTTCAGTATGGCGATGTTCTACAAAATATTGTAATGGTACAGTAACAATCAGTTCTAAGGAACCAATCATTCTAAAATCCAAGGATCACTCGTGCATACCCGATTATGAGAGCATCGACGTCGAAGAATCGATTATAGCTCTAAAGAAAAAAGTCGCTACTGATTTTCGACCCGTCCCTTTAATTTTTAAGGAAGAAATGCGTAAATATCATAACCGGTTAGAGTATGTCGACAAAGTCCCAACATTTTATGAAAAGCGGGATTCTTTGTACGCAGCACAGAAGAAGGCTACGGGGTGTAGTAATACCTTCCAGACTTGTGAAGACGTCATTATCCCAGATTTTTTATCGAAAAACTTTTTGGTACATAATGAAGATAATATCCTAATATTCATTAGCGAACAATGCAAGAACTACGTCAAACAAATTGACTCCTACTTTTTTGACGGAACATTCAAAATTGTCCCGAAGCCGTACGCCCAGCTCTATACCATTCACGGAGACTTAGGATCTACTGAAGAGCATACAAATGTGGTCCCATTTATATACGCGTTGCTTGGTAATATAAAACAGAGCACGTATGAAAAATTATTCCTTGCTATTAAGAATACTATACCCAAATTCTCACCCAAACGTGCCATGATGGATTTTGAGGTAGGCCCAATCAATGCAATTAAGACAGTATTTGAGGCTACAGAAGTCTCAGGTTGTTACTTCCACTTCTCAAGAGCAGTGTGGATTAAGGCTGAGGAATTGGGGATGACGCAAACTCGTGAAGGCAGCAGTTACGTGGCTAAATGTGTCGCCATCGTACATTTACCAGACTCTAAAGTACTAGAGGGATGGTTCAGCGTTTCCGCAAAGCCCCCGACTCTACCAGCGGTTAAAACGTTCAACGGCTATATGGCCTCTCAGTGGTTTTCGATGAAAAAAATTAGGCTGGTTTCATGCTATGGACAGAGACATAGAACAAACAATGTTGTGGAGGGGTTCCACAGCCAGCTTAATAAAGAGATGCAAAGGAACCGCAGTTTATTTAACATGATTTCAAATTTGAAAGAGCAAGCAAAAGATTTCGATTTTAAGATCCTTCAAGCTGAATTGAAAACGGTTTCACGCAGAAGAGCTCTAAAATTCACTCACATGGATCGAAAAATTCAGAGCATTGTTGACAGATATTTAACGCAAGTAATAGATATCGAACATTGCATAGAAAAGTTATCTTACTTAAAATATTAGATAAGTTTCAATAGTTTTTTACGCGAATATTCAGTGTTTGTGTTTAATCTTAATAATTGGTAAGAGTGGTACGTTACCTATTTATGTTGTGTCACGAAGAATAGAACGTTATTTTTAAGATATATAAGTAGTTTAGGAATAAAAGTTAAACATGTTTTAAATTGTTTTAATTAAGAACTTACAACTTACCCTAGGTATTTAATTTGGATTTAAGCATATTGTATATAAAATAGTATAAACGGTTGTGTTTTTAACATTGTCGTGTTTTCGAAGGTACCCGTGCAGTTCAAACGTCAAAAAGTTTATTAAATTCTCTGGCAGCATGGCTTATTTTTACTTTAGTCTATCCAAAAGATTAAAAAAATATACTATAATCTAGAGGATAAAACTCATTGACATAATAGAGTGGACTTGGCGGATGCATAGCAGAATGTGCAAGTCGCAAAATGTGCAGGCTACGTAAAATGTGCAAATCGCAAAATGTGCAGATCTCATTATGGGCAGATCCCAAAATGTGCAGATCGCAAAATGTGCAGATCTAATAATGGGCAGATCGCAAAATGTGCAAGCAGATTGAGCAGTAGGTCTATTGTGGTGGTCAGCTTGTCATGCAGTTACAAGACATACTTCACTCTCGCACTCATACACATGTTAGAACTGGAGGGCCTCCTTATCCCAAGGTGGCAGGTGACCAATTCGTGGCCACAATACAGGCCCTACGGGTGACAAAATATGTAGATTTTGAAATAGAACACATTCAGCACACAGTAAATACCAAGTATCTACCGACGACTGTACCTACTTGAAATGTAGGAGTAGATATGTGGAAGGCCGATCGTTTAATCCGCCAGATCATGAAATGCCTAGGCATATCGTCGAATATAGTGACTCCTGCTCGTAAAATTTCTTGTTTTAGGCCTTTTAGGGTAGAACTAACAACCCGAACTACACGGACCCGCCAAGAAACTTTTCCTGATGAAACCTGAGGAAGGGGTCCAGGTCAAGTTTATGTCCGGATCCGCGGGTCTCGATTTCGCTCGGGTATTGAACACCCATGACCCGCCCGGGCAAAGAGAATTCAAGACGACTTCTCATTCTCAATTTTCCACTCGTAGCTCTTTTAGACAACCTATCGGATTGCCAGTACACGTCGGTGGCGGAGCGGATCCACTTGTACGAGAATAGTGTGATCTGCATGCACACATTGCAACCTGCACATTTTCGATTTGCACATTTTACGACCTGCACATTTTACGATTTGTACATTTTACGGTTTGCACATTTTGCGACTCGCTCGTTTTAAGATTTGCACCGTCTGCGATTTGCACTAGTGCACATTTTGCGACTTGCACATTCTGCTATGTATCGGACTTGGCATATAGTAAACTCGACGTTGAAAAATCAACGGTCAGATTCGATTTGTCGCTATCGCAGAATAATATTTCTGATCACTGTGGTGCTCATTTTGGTCACTTGGATTAAATTTACAATCATTCAAATTGTCCAAATATGCAGCATTGAAAAAAAAACGTTTTAATATAATCCCGAAAGTGTAAATATGCTGCATTGAAAAAAGACGATAAGAAAATATGCTCATATAAAAAAAAGAAAGTGTTAAAATAAAGAACCAGGAAACTATAATACTGTAAAAAAAAACTTTCGGGGAAAAATGCGAACGGAAAATTTACTTCGAAGAAATAATGAGTTCGGGAAAATGATCTAACAAATCAGAGTTAGAACCAGTGGTAGTTTTTTTTCTCTGACGTTCATAAGTGTATTGTAATGTGCCTTAATTGCAGAAATATCTTTTATCTACACTCATATTGTAAGTTCTCTAAAACGTGTTCGGAAACGGTAGGCAATGGCTAGCATTACCACGACCGATTTTACTATGATAAGCTTTTTATCCGTAGCAGTAACGTAATTTTAACTTTTCATGCTCAATTATTGATGTGCTATGAGTTTTGATAACATAATGTACACCTGCACCCTCCCGGGGATCCGCCGACAGCCCGACACGCGCCCGCGCGACCGCCGGCACAATCGAGTTGGCCATGGTGGCGGTGCAATGGCGGCCATTCTATGGTTTCCAAATAAGGCATTTAGAATAAATAATATGAGTGTAGATAAAGCAGTGTATGCAACTGTACGTAACTAGGCCTTAAAACACTCGTGTGATCTTATTATGAAAACCACACTCATGTTTTATGGACCCTTATTACGTAACAGTTACATAAACTACTATTATCCTTTTTTTAAGTGACGGATAACACTTTTTATGATGGAACCACAGAAAATACATTCAAGCTGCGTTTCCATCAGCCATGCTAGGTAGCGTTCCACCAGAGATGTACGAGGTAGCTAAGCGGTGCGACGATGCGCAGCGAGGGCGTGTCGCCTCTGACAAATGCCGTCTAGTAACTGATACATAGTTTATTTAGTACCTCGCAACACATCCTTCCCTAGTTTTGTTTGTACAATAACCTCGCTCCACTGAGCTGTTCCCACTAGAGCTGCGCTGAGCGAGGAT
Organism: Pammene aurita; assembly: GCA_947086415.1. Lineage (NCBI taxonomy): Eukaryota > Metazoa > Arthropoda > Insecta > Lepidoptera > Tortricidae > Pammene > Pammene aurita. Next base: position 31,214,683 of record OX352301.1, read on the forward strand.
AGGTAAATCAAGCGTCTCTATTGGTTTATGACAAACACATTCCTCGCAACGCATCCTCGCACGGCTCTGGTGGAAACGCACCTCCGTGTACTCCGCGTGTTGCTTTAATTGACCAAGGATTAAGTAGCTAAATGATGAATTCGTGATGTCCCAACTGTCAGATTCCTTCAATGTCACTTTAATACAAAATATTCTCAAACATCATTCCTCGAATAATCGTTTGAGCTCAACATGGCGACGACGTCTTGGGAATAGTTTTTGGTTTTTGCTCATTTACGTAGTTCAATGTTGTCATATGTTGTCAATAGTGTCATATTGATAGCTTATTGTGCGGTGACCTAACGAACAAGTGTGCAGCTAATGCAAAATTAGTCTCAAAACGCGCGTAACCAGAACCACTCTTTAGTTGAACAAACGGTTATCCGGGATCTCGGCCACCCACGTGTTTGTAGGGAGGCTATCACCTTACAATCAGCAAGGCCTCAACCGAACAACGTTGCTTATATTTATATTATGAAAGATTAATAAAAATCTAAAGTATAGAGACACCTCGACAGTGGCAGAATTCACCTCGCTAATACCGGCGAGGAGTAAAAGCCATATATATAAAAAAAAACACCATTCCTCTTTTCCTAATTACAAACTCATTGATTAGTCTCAACAGCCCTTACTCAACCGAACAACGTTGCTTATATTTATATTATGAAAGATTAATAAAAATCTAAAGTATAGAGACACCTCGACAGTGGCAGAATTCACCTCGCTAATACCGGCGAGGAGTAAAAGCCATATATATTAAAAAAAACACCATTCCTCTTTTCCTAATTACAAACTCATTGATTAGTCTCAACAGCCCTTAGTGTAGCGTCCTCCAAACATTCAAGGAACTTGCAAAAGTTGCAAACACGCGAATCCCTGCCTAATTAGCAAATATAGGTTGTCATCAAACATGCGCGTCCTTAATGAGTGAGAGGCTTGTATTGAATATTCTTATAACGTGTGTTGCCAACTGGTTCATGTGTCAACCCTGAGCCTTTAATGACGAGGAAATGTGACCGGGAAAATGTGAAAGGTTTAGGAGTTCACATATTGTTAGCTAGTTTAGGTATAGCATTAAGGTCAGCGCTTTGTATGTAAGGAATTTTGTATGTAACCAGACGGTTAGATGCAAGTTTATCGATTTAGCTATATCGATTTAGCTCTATAATTCACAATACATAGGAGTAATCTTGGCAAGTGTAATGGAAAATGGTTACTGTTAATATTTTGTTGCTAATAAGACTAATATGATATCCTCGCACCCTGGAGCCCAAAGGGTCGCGCAAAGTATGGTTTAAGAGGAATTTCCTCCCACGAACGCTGCGGCTGTGGAATGAACTCCCTGCCGAAGTTTTCCCAGCGGGCTACAGTATGAGGTTTGTAATGGATCCAAGACATCCATATAGAGCCTATTTCAATGAGACTGTAAAGTTGTTCGATATTGGGGCTTTGCTATTAACTTTGTGTAGGAGTTGATTTAATTTTCAGTTTCGGGAAAATTATGAGTTTACGATTAAGCTTGCATGAAAATTATACTGTAATATGAAAGGTCAAATTATATATAACTCACCTGGAAAATATGGAGTATCATAAAATCAATTAGTAATTATATCTTAATTTTCATAGCTTGGTTCAGTTCGTGAAGGGGAATTTAGTGTTGAAATAAATACTGAAAACTAGCTTTATTTCTAGCGGCTTTTCTAAATAATATGCATTTTCGTTTAAATATTAAGATGGTAATTCATTTGGAATACAGATGACAGTATTTTCTAATAAATGTTGGTTCCTAAAAATCTAACCTCGAATTTATTGATGTTAGTGAATGCAGCAGAAAACAAATGTAAACGTAAAATCTAATTCCTTGATCTAATAGACATTAAAAGTAACAAGGTACATTATAAGATCGAATAAAAACAATAGTTATTTTGGAAGATTTGGTTAAGAACAGTATTGTGTCATAAACACGTGAATATTTACTTCTGAGTACAAAAAAATATTTTCATTCGATAAAAAATATAGTCCTCTTAGCATACCTATTGATATTTATTAGAAAATATATGAGTTTTTATAATTATTGGTAAAAATTGACCATGCGGTTACATTGAATTTGCTTTCGTTTCCTGTAGAAACACTATTGTATGTATATAACACTATCATATATATATTCCCTATATTTTTAGCGTATTTATCGAAACATAGTTTCTAAGTTTTAATCAGCAATTTGCCATAAAATCCTAAAATTGTAATTTTCAATTAATAATTTCACTTGAATGCGGGTAGGAATAATCTTGCATCGGGCGAGGATAATCTTAACCCACCCGCATATTTGCTTAGATTTTCGCAGGCGATCGAGAAGCGGTTCGCAAACGACGAGTAAGAAGTTCATAAGAATTTGAACTTTGTCTGTTAGCCATTTATTTGGTTTTAGTACCCACAGGTTGGATCTCCACCCTTATTATGTAGACAACTAGGTTCAATAGTGAATCGGGATAGTAATCGGTAAGATTTTTAAAGAGGTGTTTGGATTAAAGCTACAGAGGGGAATGTAGGTGATTGCGGGAGACAGGGTACGGAGATTATAAAAACGGGTGGTAAAGGTCGAACTCAACTTAGTCAGAACGAGAATTTCAAGACATCAGCATCTCTCAGCTAGATCGAGGTCTACAATTTAGTCAGAACAAGAACTTCGAGACTCCAGCATCTCTCAGCTAAGATCGAGGTCTATAACTTCAGGTGAGTTCTTTTAAATATTTCACTTTTATCTTAATTGTTTGTCCTGTACTAGCATTTTACAATATCATTACTAGTCAAGCGTACGAATATTATAATAACGGTCAATACCTTTCTTTTAATAGTTGGGTTATCTGGGTACTAATATTACAGGCGGTACGCTTATTTACCTGCAGTGAGTGTTAGAATAATGAGGGATATATTATTAATCCACATTTGTAAATATTTAAGCTGTGTTTGGGGTTACAATAAAGTAGGGATCTGCGTTTAAGTATATTAGTTCATACTATTACTGAGCGAGCGAAGCGAAGCACTATTCCGCTGTGCCGAGAGCCGTCCGTATGTCTAAAAAAGTACTCTCATGTTTGATTATTTATTTAGTGCGTAATGTTTAAATACAAAGTGAAACTATCTTCATCTTCTATCATCATCATAATCGATTCGTAAGTTGTATGTATGTTTTAACATAGGTTTAAACTCCGAGCAATGAGTTAGTATTTTAGTTATTGTTTGATGTAGGATATTATTTGACTTGGTTTTCAAACACATATTAACACAGCTAATAAATAATAGAATTTTGCATTTCTGTGGAACTCGTTGTCGTGAGGAAACCATTTAACTATTTGATGATATTCTATGTATTTATATTCTACTATATAGGCTGATAGCCTTTATACTGACCAGATTCTTCATAATATATCACCTGTGGTTGTTGTTTTATTTTATCATTGAACCTTAATCTTTTTCTATATATGACTGTGTGTATTTATTTGTCCGTATATTGTATTTACAATACCTAACTATTTAGAATACGTAATATTTATTCTCCATCGTAGTGTATATATGTACTGTTGACGTGTCGAATAGGTTCTATTTTGAATGTGCCAAGCCATATTTTATCTAAGTAGATTTTAATCCACTGTTTCAGGTAACTACATTCTATCTGTTAACTATTTCTTTCTACTACCTTATAAATATATAGTTTTAATGTAACGTTTAAGATAGATAGGTTTCGATCTTTTAAATATTAATTGCCGATGTCGGTTAACTATTGGCCATGGTTAAACGATATCGCGTACTATGTACTTCCATGTAACACTTTAGTAATTATATAAGGGATTTGCTGCTGGATTCCTGACATAGAGGATTATTCCATGTAGAATGCGTGTCTGTTGTAGTGCCTAGGTGGCAACGGACTCCCCTCGGGTTTGAGGCCAAAGCGTTCTGTATCACCCAATGATCTTGAACATATGACAGGGAAAACAGCATGTGCTTACAGAGGTTTATTGCCCATGTAGGTACGCCATTAGTGTACAAAGTGTTCTTAGCAAATTCCATTCTCTTGCAGTGATGAATTGGACACGGTGAGGGTCTTACACGTCTGGGTTACTGCACAGATGTTGCTTATTAACGATGATAGGTACTTGCTATTTACTTCCTAAATTAATATACCATTCGTCATAAACGGCGGTAGGTATTTGCTTACTTAATTATTAATTAAATGTACCAGCCGTTATTTGCATATGTGCTGTGGAGGAATTGGCGGTTATCTGTCAACTATACATTGATGTATGGAGCGAGACTGTAGGCTACTGGCCCAGTCGCATACTTGGATCATAACAAATGCTCAGAACGCACAACCGTCAGGTCTGTAGGCCACTGGACGTGGACAACATATATTACCAGATCCATAAAGCTCCGGATTGTAGACCACTGGTCGTGATCCCACTGTTGGACGACGGAACCGTTAAGACTGACATGCCACATATTTTGTACTGGCGTACTTCGCCAAACGCCAACAATCACTAAGTTGAGAGTCCAGCAAACCTCCTTACTTATATTTTGTTGTAAATACAACTATTTAACAAACAACGAAATATTTAATTGACCATAATAATTCTAGTGTAATTTTAATATTCAATATTATATTACTATTTATTAGTCTGTTAATTAGGGTATATTTTTATGATGCTTCTTATTCTATTTTTAACGTCAACAGTTAATATGCTAACCTATCATTGTCTATTGTATTTGTATTCCGTTAGATTAAAGTTAGGAATTATAAGTAAATATTTTAAATATTGCGGTTATTTCTCACCTTATCGAAAAGGACTTGCGGTAACTACACACACCACGTTGGGTCTCCACTAGCTTTCACGATCATCTAGGCCAAACTGCGTATCAGAGCAAGCTACTGTATAGATAGTTTATAAAAAAAAAAAATATTTAAATATTGTATTTATTAATTATTGTATTTGATATCTAGACACGCGGCAGCGTGTCAAGCCAAGTTCAAGCAAAGGAACTGGCTAGCCAGCGCCGATTGTATATTACACGAACCACTTGGTGCCACTTTTGACCCTTCTATAACTCAAAACTTCTTTAACGTAAACACATCAAACTACGTGTGTTTAATTATATCCATAAGGACATCTAGAAGCCCAAATTTAATGAAGCTAGCTCAAACGGTTATAAAGATATGAAGGTCAACAAGTCATAAACTTTAGCACTGACTGACTGACTGACATATAGTACCTAAATCTAACCTACTGCCAGATGACCTAGAAGGATGAAATTTGGAATCCAGCTCGGTAATTGCGTGTAAGCGTAGGAAAAAATCTAAAAATAAAAAAAAGTTAAATAATTGGGGGGTCCCCATACAAAAAAAAATTAATTGTATCGTTGGAACCGTTACAAGCAGATATTTTAAACTATCCCAATATATGTATTATTGTATTTGCTATATGTATAACATAAATATAAAAATAAAATAAAACAATTAAAAACGGATTTTATCGCGTGTATTGAGTTTAAATTACATCCCGACGTTTCAAACACTTTACAGCGTTCGTGGTCAACGGGTCGACGGGGCTGTAAAGTGTTTGAAACGTCGGGATGTAATTAAAACTCAATACACGCGATAAAATCCGTTTTTAATTGTTTTATTTCATGAATAACTATCGCGGCAACCGAAGACAATATTATATAAAAATAAAGTTAAGTCAAAAAATAAGTGGTGTCCACATACAAAAAACTTGTAATAAGCGCTAAACGACCGGCCAACGGTATGTCGTCGGCGGCGCGCGGTACCACATAATTATACACAGAACAGAAGTAAAGAGAATGTAGCATAAAAAAGAAAACCATGCAGCGGAAACGCAATAAAAAACATTAAATCTCAATACCTGCCTAGTTTTCTTTACAAAAAGTAATGATATCCCACCAAAAACATAAATGTAAAAAAGGAGAGCCAAGTTCAATACAAAAATTATGCTTGGCTGTAGGCTTCGCCGCAAAAAGAATAGAGATCTAAATGAGTGCCGAATTCTATGCAAAATCCAAATATGTATTTATAGGAACAAAATAACATTATGAACAAGTATTAAACTCTATTTCTTTGCTTTATTGGATACCTATAACAATTGCTGTTATTTAAAAATGTGAGATCTTAAGGCCAAGTCAAATCTAACCTACTTTAAGATCTCACATTTTTAAATAACAGCAATTGTTATAGGTATCCAATAAAGCAAAGAAATAGAGTTTAATACTTGTTCATAATGTTATTTTGTTCCTATAAATACATATTTGGATTTTGCATATAACATGGCACTCATTTAGATCTCCATTCTTTTTGCGGCGAAGCCCACAGCCAAGCATAATATTTGTATTGAACTTGGCTCTCCTTTTTTACATTTATGTTTTTGGTGGGATTATAATTACGTTACTTACTTTACTGTAATACGTCGCGAAGGTTATTGGCTTCGTTAGTTTCGTTTTTACCTTCTCAAAGTCTAGGAATCGGAAACTAACACCTAATGACGTCTGCAAAGACAGCATTAGGGGTAATTAGTCAGTGTTTCGCTTTTAAATAACAAAAATCTATAATTATTTTACATGTTTTAAAGTGGGTATTCCACTCATACATTAGTATGTTATTCAATCAAATACAAACATTGAAAACATTGAAAAAATAATCAACCCAGTTGGACTTGAACCAACATCGATACGCCTTACCGGGGCTCGATATCGCTTTACCAATTAAGCTATGGGTTCAGTTACCGAGCAGACGAAATTCTCAATGCCTTCAATCATCTTTTTGCATTTTTTTTTTTACATCGACTTTATAGCAGCCGTAAGCTACATCTAGGTGCCAACCACTAGAGTTAGATACCCTTCCCGCCGACCCTTTTACAAGTGTCACAACGGAAATAACAGATGGCGCCTGCTATCAACTCATAATTATTTTACATGTTTTAAAGTGGGTATTCCACTTATACATTAGTATGTTATTCAATCAAATACAAACATTGAAAACATTGAAAAAATAATCAACCCAGTTGGACTTGAACCAACATCGATACGCCTTACCGGGGCTCGATATCGCTTTACCAATTAAGCTATGGGTTCAGTTACCGAGCTGACGAAATTCTCAATGCCTTCAATCATCTTTTTGCATTTATTTTTTTACATCGACTTTATAGCAGCCGTAAGCGACATCTAGGTGCCAACCACTAGAGTTAGATACCCTTCCCGCCGACCTTTTTACAAGTGTCACAACGGAAATAACAGATGGCGCCTGCTATCAACTCATAATTATTTTACATGTTTTAAAGTGGGTATTCCACTGATACATTAGTATGTTATTCAATCAAATACAAACATTGAAAACATTGAAAAAATAATCAACCCAGTTGGACTTGAACCAACATCGATACGCCTTACCGGGGCTCGATATCGCTTTACCAATTAAGCTATGGGTTCAGTTACCGAGCTGACGAAATTCTCAATGCCTTCAATCATCTTTTTGCATTTTTTTTTTTACATCGACTTTATAGCAGCCGTAAGCGACATCTAGGTGCCAACCACTAGAGTTAGATACCCTTCCCGCCGACCCTTTTACAAGTGTCACAACGGAAATAACAGATGGCGCCTGCTATCAACTCATAATTATTTTACATGTTTTAAAGTGGGTATTCCACTCATACATTAGTATGTTATTCAATCAAATACAAACATTGAAAACATTGAAAAAATAATCAACCCAGTTGGACTTGAACCAACATCGATACGCCTTACCGGGGCTCGATATCGCTTTACCAATTAAGCTATGGGTTCAGTTACCGAGCTGACGAAATTCTCAATGCCTTCAATCATCTTTTTGCATTTATTTTTTTTACATCGACTTTATAGCAGCCGTAAGCGACATCTAGGTGCCAACCACTAGAGTTAGATACCCTTCCCGCCGACCCTTTTACAAGTGTCACAACTGAAATAACAGATGGCGCCTGCTATCAACTCATAATTATTTTACATGTTTTAAAGTGGGTATTCCACTCATACATTAGTATGTTATTCAATCAAATACAAACATTGAAAACATTGAAAAAATAATCAACCCAGTTGGATTTGAACCAACATCGATACGCCTTACCGGGGCTCGATATCGCTTTACCAATTAAGCTATGGGTTCAGTTACCGAGCTGACGAAATTCTCAATGCCTTCAATCATCTTTTTGCATTTATTTTTTTTACATCGACTTTATAGCAGCCGTAAGCGACATCTAGGTGCCAACCACTAGAGTTAGATACCCTTCCCGCCGACCCTTTTACAAGTGTCACAACGGAAATAACAGATGGCGCCTGCTATCAACTCATAATTATTTTACATGTTCTAAAGTGGGTATTCCACTCATACATTAGTATGTTATTCAATCAAATACAAACATCGAAAACATTGAAAAAATAATCAACCCAGTTGGACTTGAACCAACATCGATACGCCTTACCGGGGCTCGATATCGCTTTACCAATTAAGCTATGGGTTCAGTTACCGAGCTGACGAAATTCTCAATGCCTTCAACCATCTTTTTGCATTTTTTTTTTACATCGACTTTATAGCAGCCGTAAGCGACATCTAGGTGCCAACCACTAGAGTTAGATACCCTTCCCGCCGACCCTTTTACAAGTGTCACAACGGAAATAACAGATGGCGCCTGCTATCAACTCATAATTATTTTACATGTTTTAAAGTGGGTATTCCACTCATACATTAGTATGTTATTCATCAAATACAAACATTGAAAACATTGAAAAAATAATCAACCCAGTTGGACTTGAACCAACATCGATATGTATGAGTGGAATACCCAGTTTAAAACATGTAAAATGATTATGAGTTGATAGCAGGCGCCATCTGTTATTTCCGTTGTGACACTTGTAAAAGGGTCGGCGGGAAGGGTATCTAACTCTAGTGGTTGGCACCTAGATGTCGCTTACGGCTGCTATAAAGTCGATGTAAAAAAAAAATAATGCAAAAAGATGATTGAAGGCATTGAGAATTTCATCAGCTCGGTAACTGAACCCATAGCTTAATTGGTAAAGCGATATCGAGCCCCGGTAAGGAGTATCGATGTTGGTTCAAGTCCAACTGGGTTGATTATTTTTTCAATGTTTTCAATGTTTGTATTTGATTGAATAACATACTAATGTATGAGTGGAATACCCACTTTAAAACATGTAAAATAATTATGAGTTGATAGCAGGCGCCATCTGTTATTTCCGTTGTGACACTTTTAAAAGGGTCGGCGGGAAGGGTATCTAACTCTAGTGGTTGGCACCTAGATGTCGCTTACGGCTGCTATAATGTCGATGTAAAAAAAAAAAATGCAAAAAGATGATTGAAGGCATTGAGAATTTCGTCAGCTCGGTAACTGAACCCATAGCTTAATTGGTAAAGCGATATCGAGCCCCGGTAAGGCGTATCGATGTTGGTTCAAGTCCAACTGGGTTGATTATTTTTTCAATGTTTTCAATGTTTGTATTTGATTGAATAACATACTAATGTATGAGTGGAATACCCACTTTAAAACATGTAAAATAATTATGAGTTGATAGCAGGCGCCATCTGTTATTTCCGTTGTGACACTTGTAAAAGGGTCGGCGGGAAGGGTATCTAACTCTAGTGGTTGGCACCTAGATGTCGCTTACGGCTGCTATAAAGTCGATGTAAAAAAAATAAATGCAATAAGATGATTGAAGGCATAGAGAGTTTCGTCAGCTCGGTAACTGAACCCATAGCTTAATTGGTAAGGCGATATCGAGCCCCGGTAAGGCGTATCGATGTTGGTTCAAGTCCAACTGGGTTGATTATTTTTTCAATGTTTTCAATGTTTGTATTTGATTGAATAACATACTAATGTATGAGTGGAATACCCACTTTAAAACATGTAAAATAATTATGAGTTGATAGCAGGCGCCATCTGTTATTTCCGTTGTGACACTTGTAAAAGGGTCGGCGGGAAGGGTATCTAACTCTAGTGGTTGGCACCAAGATGTCGCTTACGGCTGCTGTAAAGTCGATGTAAAAAAAAAAAAAAATGCAAAAAGATGATTGAAGGCATTGAGAATTTCATCAGCTCGGTAACTGAACCCATAGCTTAATTGGTAAAGCGATATCGAGCCCCGGTAAGGCGTATCGATGTTGGTTCAAGTCCAACTGGGTTGATTATTTTTTCAATGTTTTCAATGTTTGTATTTGATTGAATAACATACTAATGTATGAGTGGAATACCCACTTTAAAACATGTAAAATAATAATGAGTTGATAGCAGGCGCCATCTGTTATTTCCGTTGTGACACTTGTAAAAGGGTCGGCGGGAAGGGTATCTAACTCTAGTGGTTGGCACCTAGATGTCGCTTACGGCTGCTATAAAGTTGATGTAAAAAAAAAAAAAAAATGCAAAAAGATGGTTGAAGGCATTGAGAATTTCGTCAGCTCGGTAACTGAACCCATAGCTTAATTGGTAAAGCGATATCAAGCCCCGGTAAGGCGTATCGATGTTGGTTCAAGTCCAACTGGGTTGATTATTTTTTCAATGTTTTCGATGTTTGTATTTGATTGAATAACATACTAATGTATGAGTGGAATACCCACTTTAAAACATGTAAAATAATTATGAGTTGATAGCAGGCGCCATCTGTTATTTCCGTTGTGACACTTGTAAAAGGGTCGGCGGGAAGGGTATCTAACTCTAGTGGTTGGCACCTAGATGTCGCTTACGGCTGCTATAAAGTCGATGTAAAAAAAATAAATGCAAAAAGATGATTGAAGGCATTGAGAATTTCGTCAGCTCGGTAACTGAACCCATAGCTTAATTGGTAAAGCGATATCGAGCCCCGGTAAGGCGTATCGATGTTGGTTCAAGTCCAACTGGGTTGATTATTTTTTCAATGTTTTCAATGTTTGTATTTGATTGAATAACATACTAATGTAGGAGTGGAATACCCACTTTAAAACATGTAAAATAATTATGAGTTGATAGCAGGCGCCATCTGTTATTTCCGTTGTGACACTTGTAAAAGGGTCGGCGGGAAGGGTATCTAACTCTAGTGGTTGGCACCTAGATGTCGCTTACGGCTGCTATAAAGTCGATGTAAAAAAAAATGCAAAAAGATGATTGAAGGCATTGCGAATTTCGTCAGCTCGGTAACTGAACCCATAGCTTAATTGGTAAATCGATATCGAGCCCCGGTAAGGCGTATCGATGTTGGTTCAAGTCCAACTGGGTTGATTATTTTTTCAATGTTTTCAATGTTTGTATTTGATTGAATAACATACTAATGTATGAGTGGAATACCCACTTTAAAACATGTAAAATAATTATGAGTTGATAGCAGGCGCCATCTGTTATTTCCGTTGTGACACTTGTAAAAGGGTCGGCGGGAAGGGTATCTAACTCTAGTGGTTGGCACCTAGATGTCGCTTTCGGCTGCTATAAAGTCGATGTAAAAAAAATAAATGCAAAAAGATGATTGAAGGCATTGAGAATTTCGTCAGCTGGGTAACTGAACCCATAGCTTAATTGGTAAAGCGATATCGAGCCCCGGTAAGGCGTATCGATGTTGGTTCAAGTCCAACTGGGTTGATTATTTTTTCAATGTTTTCAATGTTTGTATTTGATTGAATAACATACTAATATAGGAGTGGAATACCCACTTTAAAACATGTAAAATAATTATGAGTTGATAGCAGGCGCCATCTGTTATTTCCGTTGTGACACTTGTAAAAGGGTCGGCGGGAAGGGTATCTAACTCTAGTGGTTGGCACCTAGATGTCGCTTACGGCTGCTATAAAGTCGATGTAAAAAAAAAAATGCAAAAAGATGATTGAAGGCATTGCGAATTTCGTCAGCTCGGTAACTGAACCCATAGCTTAATTGGTAAATCGATATCGAGCCCCGGTAAGGCGTATCGATGTTGGTTCAACTCCAACTGGGTTGATTATTTTTTCAATGTTTTCAATGTTTGTATTTGATTGAATAACATACTAATGTATGAGTGGAATACCCACTTTAAAACATGTAAAATAATTATGAGTTGATAGCAGGCGCAATCTGTTATTTCCGTTGTGACACTTGTAAAAGGGTCGGCGGGAAGGGTATCTAACTCTAGTGGTTGGCACCTAGATGTCGCTTACGGCTGCTATAAAGTCGATGTAAAAAAAAAAAAAAATGCAAAAAGATGATTGAAGGCATTGAGAATTTCGTCAGCTCGGTAACTGAACCCATAGCTTAATTGGTAAAGCGATATCGAGCCCCGGTTACGCGTATCGATGTTGGTTCAAGTCCAACTGGGTTGATTATTTTTTCAATGTTTTCAATGTTTGTATTTGATTGAATAACATACTAATGTATGAGTGGAATACCCACTTTAAAACATGTAAAATAATTATGAGTTGATAGCAGGCGCCATCTGTTATTTCCGTTGTGACACTTGTAAAAGGGTCGGCGGGAAGGGTATCTAACTCTAGTGGTTGGCACCTAGATGTCGCTTACGGCTGCTAATAAGTCGATGTAAAAAAAATAAATGCAAAAAGATGATTAAAGGCATTGAGAATTTCGTCAGCTCGGTAACTGAACCCATAGCTTAATTGGTAAAGCGATATCGAGCCCCGGTTACGCGTATCGATGTTGGTTCAAGTCCAACTGGGTTGATTATTTTTTCAATGTTTTCAATGTTTGTATTTGATTGAATAACATACTAATGTATGAGTGGAATACCCACTTTAAAACATGTAAAATAATTATGAGTTGATAGCAGGCGCCATCTGTTATTTCCGTTGTGACACTTGTAAAAGGGTCGGCGGGAAGGGTATCTAACTCTAGTGGTTGGCACCTAGATGTCGCTTACGGCTGCTATAAAGTCGATGTAAAAAAAATAAATGCAAAAAGATGATTGAAGGCATTGAGAATTTCGTCAGCTCGGTAACTGAACCCATAGCTTAATTGGTAAAGCGATATCGAGCCCCGGTAAGGCGTATCGATGTTGGTTCAAGTCCAACTGGGTTGATTATTTTTTCAATGTTTTCAATGTTTGTATTTGATTGAATAACATACTAATGTATGAGTGGAATATCCACTTTACAACATGTAAAATAATTATGAGTTGATAGCAGGCGCCATCTGTTATTTCTGTTGTGACACTTGTAAAAGGGTCGGCGGGAAGGGTATCTAACTCTAGTGGTTGGCACCTAGATGTCGCTTACGGCTGCTATAAAGTCGATGTAAAAAAATAAATGCAAAAAGATGATTGAAGGCATTGAGATTTTCGTCAGCTCGGTAACTGAACTCATAGCTTAATTGGTAAAGCGATATCGAGCCCCGGTAAGGCGTATCGATGTTGGTTCAAGTCCAACTGGGTTGATTATTTTTTCAATGTTTTCAATGTTTGTATTTGATTGAATAACATACTAATGTATGAGTGGAATACCCACTTTAAAACATGTAAAATAATTATGAGTTGATAGCAGGCGCCATCTGTTATTTCCGTTGTGACACTTGTAAAAGGGTCGGCGGGAAGGGTATCTAACTCTAGTGGTTGGCACCTAGATGTCGCTTACGGCTGCTATAAAGTCGATGTAAAAAAATAAATGCAAAAAGATGATTGAAGGCATTGAGAATTTCGTCAGCTCGGTAACTGAACCCATAGCTTAATTGGTAAAGCGATATCGAGCCCCGGTAAGGCGTATCGATGTTGGTTCAAGTCCAACTGGGTTGATTATTTTTTCAATGTTTTCAATGTTTGTATTTGATTGAATAACATACTAATGTATGAGTGGAATACCCACTTTAGAACATGTAAAATAATTATGAGTTGATAGCAGGCGCCATCTGTTATTTCCGTTGTGACACTTGTAAAAGGGTCGGCGGGAAGGGTATCTAACTCTAGTGGTTGGCACCTAGATGTCGCTTACGGCTGCTATAAAGTCGATGTAAAAAAAATAAATGCAAAAAGATGATTGAAGGCATTGAGAATTTCGTCAGCTCGGTAACTGAACCCATAGCTTAATTGGTAAAGCGATATCGAGCCCCGGTAAGGCGTATCGATGTTGGTTCAAGTCCAACTGGGTTGATTATTTTTTCAATGTTTTCAATGTTTGTATTTGATTGAATAACAAAAATCTAAATTAAAATAAATAATTTTCTTTTCAACTTTCAATATTTTGTTTGATTTTCTTTCCCTGTAGTAAGTTCCTATATGTAGGTATTTATATTTACAGAAGTTTCAGCCTGAAGCTTGAGGTAAGTAAGGCTAGTAAGCTTTAGAAAGCATTTAGAAGCCTTCGAGGAAAAGCTTTAGGAGTAGCTCATCACAGGTTCTTCAAAAAAGGAGTGTTTATGTTTTTAAAGGGTAGGCAACGCGCCTGTGAATCCTCTGGCGTTGCAGGCGTCCATAGGCTACGGTAACTGCTCACCATCAGGCGGGCCGTATGCTTGTGTGTTTGGTAGATATTAAAAAAAGATGCGATCAAGAGCGTAGGTAATATGATAAAAAATCCCATAAAAAAATTATGAAAAATCATAAAAGATTCCTTGATTACTTAGTATTCTCGTGGAAAAACCTTGAAAAATAACCGATCGCAACACCTGGCTCGCATGACCTAAGCTGACAGAATACATCAGCGGCAACGAGCAAAGTTTGATTGGGACCACTTCAGAAATTCATTAGGCCCGGCAGACATCCGAGGAAATTACGCCTGGTAAAAACTTTACTTGATAGGCGTGTTAGCTTGGTATAATACCTACTCACTTGGGTCACAGAATAAATAATAGTACCTACTAACTACGTACAGATGGTTCTATCTGAAGGTTATAAAACTCTTGTTTAGATAGCTATGTCAAACTTGGCTGTCTCCGTATATCGGGAAAATAAGAATACGGTCCGCTTTATGGTAAGCAGCTACCGCAGTTTACGGACGCATGCAACTCTAAAGGTGTCACATGCGCGTTCTGTGTTGACGGCTAAAGGGGCAAGAGGGCCCCCCATCATGCATCATGCATTATTTCATGCAACGACTGTAATAGGCCTTGAAATTCTATCATGTATGCATAGTAAAAGAGTTCATTCATAATATATCAAAATACGCTAGACATGTGGTAAAAAAATATCGTTTTACCCGAGTGGCGAAATGAGGATGTTTTTTTACCCGTACAGTGTCCAACATTAGCGCTATCAAAATTTACGTCCTTTTAAAAAGGTAATATAATTTGCACTCCGCTTAATGTATGAAGGTAAAAGTATGCATCCGTTCCATTATCATAAAAAGGTGTCGGTTTGCTGTGTACACCTGTAGTATACAGATGAAAAACAGCAACCTAATCGAGTAGATTCACACAATTTTAAATTGAAACTTTAAGTAATCTGCAATTTTGACAGGTTTTTAAAGGGCCAGCAACGCGCATGTTAAAATTCTGGGTTTGCGGTTATCCACAGGTTATGGTGATCATGACAGCTTTAAGCAAGTTGGCTACCAAAAGTAGTAAAAAATACATCATCTTACTAGTATATCCTTAAACTCATACATGCTCCAAAAATACCCATTGTAACAATATTTTTTTCTAGAATCACCTTTGTCAGAAGGTCATGACAAAAAAAAAGTAACCAGCCAGTGCACATATGACATACAGATGCGTTACTATTAGTGCCCTCCCTATTAAATAATGGTTAATTAGGTCGGTAACAGGCTGTTTTCCACTGAGGCGGGAATGAGCGGAGATGAGAGGAGACGCGCGGGAATGAACCAGTAGCATCATTCGCCACTCATATTCGCCTCAATGGAAAGGCAGCCTTAACTGCGATGTTTTAAGGGGCTCCCTGGCGCCAATGACCTTCGATCTGAATCCCTTAGTCTTCTAATGATTTTTTAGCTTATCATATTATCAGTAACGGCCTTAAACAATATAGTATCCTATATTTACTTCAACATTCATTATCTTCGAGATATTTGACATCAAAGTCGAACAATTTTAGGCCACAAAAGTGGTTTTTAGGTCATAACTTTTGTGTTAATTAGTTTAAAATTAAATTTTCTATTCAGTTTTTGGATACATCAAAAAGGAACCCTTATATGCATTCGAATATCGATAGAAGTATTTTTTAGACCATATTTAAACAAATCATAAAAAAATAAGTGCTCATTATTTCAAAATCCGGCTGTACAGAATGGAGATAAAAGATTGAATAACCGATAGCCGTTTGCCTTATAATTCTATCAGTAGTGCAAATGTTGGAATATCGACACAAAACTGGTCGAAAATCGATAAAAAACGTGTGGACTCCCTTAAGTGTACGGACCCAGTGACAAGCGTCTGACGGCGGTGTTATGTGCAGCGGCGCGTGCGGCGTTACTTCGATCTTCTAAGGGATTTGAGCAGCGTTTACTAAGGAAAATTCCCCTACATTTGCAATTATTTATTTTAATGTTTAACAGGGACGCGCCTCGAGAGTTCACTCAGTTTGCACCCTTACTGTCTTGTTCATTTCCACTGTTCCAGAGTCGAGCTTGCGCCTCAGAATTACGAAGAAATAAAACTTTTATAATACCCTGACGTTTTAGAGGTAGCTTTTTCGCCGCTTTTGGGATGTTTGTCCTCCATGTTTACTTTCCGTGTCGGTTTTTTGTAACTTGTAGTGTGCTTAAGGTGACATGAAATTTCACGCATTGAGTAATTTAAGACGAATGAGGTAATTTAAATAATTAAACAATCACAAGTTACTTCGATATTACAAAACACCAATGAATATAAATGCCAAAAAACCAAATGCATGATTTATTTTTTGCCATTCGGATAGTTTTATCAGAAAGTATATCCATTGACTATGACTGATTTCCATATATAGGTTTATTTAGCACAGAACGTGATTATTGAACTGATTTTAGGTTTATTTCAGATAATATTTTTATTAGTCCCATAATTGGTTAAAATTCTTAGGCAGATCTGCCTGTTTTGAAAGAAAAAGTTGACTAACTGTAGGTAACCAAAACTCAAACAACAAGTCCTCGAAATTAGTACCTACAGAACAAAATGGTTACTTCGAGTCAATGCCATGATTCTCATGTCATAATGCAAAGCAAATTTAACCTTTTTACCAATGCAATAAGAGCATTAACGCCAGCTAAATAAGTTGGTAGATCGATAACAACCAACTAGAAATGCACGTCAAAAAGTCAATTGAGCTTAAATTTTTATCTCTTAATTCATGAATACTTATGATTGGAGTAGCAGCCATAACTAGTCCATTTAGAGCTTAAATTGGAATGAAAGAGCAAATATGATACGAGGTTGACGAAGTTATTTGGGTTATTTATTTACGTCACGTAGTTGAACTTTTTGACTGATTAGAGACAATATTGACTTTTCACTTGGTGACGAACGAGGTTCGCACATTGATTGAATTCATTTGGACTCAGTTTTGGTGAGATTTTATATTTAAATGTTTGGAATAAGTTTATTTTGTAGTGAAATTTGGCTACAACTTAATTTGCGTTTGTAGAAAATGTTAATGTTTAATTACTGACTATAAACTATTACAATCGACTAGATTACAAGTTTGTAAGTGGTCCCATTAGGTAGATAGGTAGCTGATGATTTTTATTGGCAGAAAACAAGCAAGAATTGAATATCTGAATATCTAAAATTACATAAATTAACTTACAAATAACCTCCACAATGCTGGTTACAATGGAATTGAAATGCCGATTCTTTGGCCAAGAAATGAGCCAGATTTGGGGTCTTTAGTTGTATATAGTAGCTTTTTTTTAAATCCTATATATATATCGGTCCTAGTCGGTAGTGACCCTGCCTTTGAATCAGGAGGTCCCGGGTGCGAATCCTGGTCAGGGCATTTGTTTGTGTGTTTATCACAGATATTTGTTCCTGAGTTATGGATGTTTTCTATATATTTAAGTATTTATCTATCTATTATATATACCTATCGTCATCTATGTAGTACCTTATTGAGCTTACTGTGGGACTTGGTGTCGATTTTTGTAAGATCGTCCCATAATATTTATTTTATTTATTTATACAAGTATGAAAGACATGATTAGTAGTTTTCAATCACTATCCCTATTCCTATTTCCTGACTACCCCTACTTATCCATACTAATATTATAAATGGGAAAGTGTATGTGTGTGTTTGTTTGTCCGTCTTTCACGGCAAAACGGGGCGACGAATTGATGTGATTTTTTAAGTGGAGATCGTTGAAGGGATGGAGAGTGACATAGGCTACTCTTTGTCTCTTTCTAACCCCCCACTTCCCTAAAATGGGGAGTGGAAGTTTGTATGGAGCATTACACAATTTTCAAGGTAGAAAGCTAAAAATTGATATACGGACTATTTGTGTGCTGTTTATTCTGTTCCAAGTCCACTTCTGTGTTTCAAATCAGGAAAGGGGAACCGTGTTACCCCGAATTTAACGCGAGCGAAGCCGCGGGCAAAAGCTAGTAATATTATAGATGCAAAATAACTCTGTACAAGTCTTTGATACCTTTTCACGCTTAAACGCTGAACCGATTTAGATAAAATTAGGTACGGAGATAGTTTGAGTCCCCGGAAAAGATAATACATATAAGGGGATGAAAAACGGGGGTAATTTTATTTAGTCTAAGTAATGAAATGTTTACTATTATTAAAATAATCAATCGCTTTCCAAACAAAAAATATTTGCGCATTCATAAAATTCACATCAAAACAATGTGGAACGAACACGTTTTGGTATTTTCGAATGTGTCAGTGTCATATTTTTTGATGTACCTTTTAATACTAGCCCATTTTAGTTTACTCGCGTACGAAGTCACGGACAAAAGTTGTTAAATAAGATCTTGTAAATAACAAAATGTTACTAACATCTCTTCTCTACAAGAGAAATGATCCATTAATTTCAGTATCAAATGACGTTAGCGACATCTATGTGCGAACTCAGCGCAGGAATGTGGTAACACGCTAGCCAAAGAGACAGTCACGAAACCTCTTCACATAAATATTACATCCCCTTAGTGTGCTTAACATTTAGGGTATCTATTGACCTCGACAACAAATCACCTGCGGTTATCAAGACATTACGGCATTTGATCTATCGATTAATTTCGTTGCACCTATCTACCAAAATGGCTACGTATCGAAGTTGCATTCAATTTTTCGTCGTTTCGTGGCTAAAACGCGACTTTATCTACTACACAAATATTTAAAACACACACAATTTTCGAACGAGCGGAGCGTCAGCAATTGAAGTTCTTACAGACAACTTCGGACACAACGGAACTGTCAGCTGGCTACCTAGACGTGTGTGCATTTCGAGGGATTTTTGAATTTTAATAGTTGTTCCGCGATAACTTTAGTAACGTCTTTTTGATCTTCATGAAATTTGGTGAGGTTGTAGCAGAGATAAGTAAAATTTGAGAGTTCGTTTAGGAGCAGGATCTATCAAAGGGTTATGGAGCTACAATGCGCGAAACGATCCTCATATGGGTCTTATTATATTGGTCAACTCGTTTTCAAGTAAATCGCGAGTTCTCTGTTTGAGGCGGACTACTAGTCTATAATCATGTATTTACAACTGTTACTAGATACAGTACTTTTCAAATTACATCACCCGATTTTGGCCATAGCTCTTTGCCTATCACAAATCAAACTGCCTGTTGAGACCGTTGTTCCTGAATTCACGACATCATTGCCATCAATCTCTAGTTCATTACTCTATGTGAACACTATTACATATCTAATGTATTAGAAGATAAGGTTTCCATGCATTTTATATGCATGTATCTAAGTAAATATCTTAAAAGTAACAAGTGATAGTTTGATTGCGTTGGTATTGTTATATGGACCTACATTGAAGTTTGTAAGTTTTATTTTCTTCCCTTTTTAAGGACGAGGTTAGAATAGGTTTTTGAAAATATTGTTTGTATTTATATGATTCCTTCGTTGTCTATTTTTATATTGCTTTGTTTATGTAGTTGTAACTAAACGCCCTGAACGGTTAGCTCTTTTGCTTTTTATTCCATCTCCATTTAGCGCTTATAATCATCGCTTCATCTACATTTTATGTGCGAAGGACCATAAATGTATCATTGCATAATCATTTGCCCTTATTCAAATCAGATCAGAGCAATATTTATCATCGAAAAAACACAAAATAAATTAAATTTTATTTCAAACGACGTAACAATACAAGTAAGCAAAATATTGCTCCTTAATTGGTACAGGCGTATGTGCGTGAAGACAAAACGTGAAAATTACTTATCTCAAGAAACTTGGCTAGGTTAGTGTTTGCCTGAGGCCTTACTACTATATACATGGCTGAGGTACGCAAAAAATCAAGCTCAAAATAACTACACTAATCTTGGCACTCTTGAACTTTCATTTAGGGCCCACAATTTTACAAAGATTGCATATACACGGGAAAATTCGACCGGTGCTTCTGTGACCTGGGTGGCCAAGTGGTAAAGGCGTCTGCCGCGAATGCAGAAGATGCTGGTTCAATCCCAGCCCTGGGCACCGGAGGCCTAGGTCACTTTTTCCTTTGTATATGACATAAGTTTATTTCTTATATGACTATAGATAGAGTCATAAAAGAAAAAGCTGAATAAGTCACGTGTAAACGAGGCTTATATAACTATTTATTCGAGTAACAGTGACTTATATAACTGTCTTACGACGTGCCGAGTAAAAGTAATGTAGTTGCTATTATATGATCTCATGTAACATATACAGCACAATAGCTATATAAGTTTCATGATGTCATATAAACGCGAATTATAGAACTTGTTATATATGAGCATCTTACTCGAATAAAGAGTCATATAAGATATTGCTGAATAAGCTACCTCTACACGATGCTCATGTGACTATTCGGTCGAGTAATGACATATTATATGCCTTATATATCCGACAAAAGGTGTAATGGCGCTTGGAACGCTAAACTTGTTATATAAGCAGTGATTATATGCCTTCTTACTGGTATAAATGGCGTATAACCGTACCTTTCAAGATAATCAAAAAATATTTATAAAATGTATATATTATTAACTAAGAATTAAAGTGGGGCATTAAATATTTGCAATTAAACCTAGTTTACTTTATCAGTAAACTGACTTTCACAATACATTTCTATCATACATTACAACATATCTCAAAATTGCAGCCTAGCCCACGCATCTTTCTATTCTAAAAGAGAAAAATCGCTTTCATTACCCACGATGTAGCAGATTTTCATAACTCCACATGCAAAGAAAAGGCCTTTTCTTTAAAGTATGATCTACGAGTCTATTATAACCTACGAGGCCTCGTAGGTAATATATCTTATCTTATCTTACATGAATCTGATGTGTTAGGTCGTGGTTGTAGATTGCTGTCATTTTTTACTTTTAACGTTGGATGGACGAAGGGATTTCTTTTTCTTACGTTTGACACTGAGATATCTTTCTGTAACATATACCTACATATACTATTTATATGTTTTAACAAATTTATTCGAAAAGTAT
Source organism: Pammene aurita (assembly GCA_947086415.1). Classification (NCBI taxonomy): domain Eukaryota; kingdom Metazoa; phylum Arthropoda; class Insecta; order Lepidoptera; family Tortricidae; genus Pammene; species Pammene aurita. The sequence goes on from OX352301.1 coordinate 31,236,276, forward strand.
TTTTTTAATTTCACAACTATTCGATATATACACGGTGCTCGTGAGCATTGCGAGAGATTTTAACCAGGAATTCCTGAGGTCATAAGGAGTAATAAATGTTATATGAATTTTTGCTTTTTTTCGATTTTTTAAATAGATTTTGAACATAAAAACATAAATGTTATTGGTAAAAAACTGTCGATTAAAATAAATTGGTACATTTTTTTCGTAAAAAATAGTTTACGTAAAGTATTCTTTGCCACTTTGATATCTGTAAATAAGAATGTCTAGACTAGACCCCATAAAGGGTGAAATCGCCATCAAAAAAGCGTTTTGTACTGAGTCACAATAAAAATGTTTTTTTATTTGATTGGTAGTAACTCTGAAACTAGGCGAATTCCAGAAAAGTTTATACGACATTTTAGTCTCCAATTATGATCAGGAATACGCTGTTAAAATTATTCGGTTTCCTCATGTTACACCGTGTATATACACAGGATTTGGAACGCATGGCGCTTCGTATGGAAGCGGAACATCGCTATATCGTGCATACGTAGCTCTGTCTCTTACGCAAACCGCAACGGAATGCCTAGGACATATCCGTTTCAATAGAACACCTCAACTAGATATGAGCAGTATTCTGACTTTAAAACAAGTTTAGACGATCCAACTTCAATACAACTCCAATGCATTAACTACACATTACAGCTTGCGCCTAAACGTCTGAATCAAAAACATTACAATTTGCTTGAAAGTTATTCTGATGCAACTCCAATACAACTTAGATATTGGTTGGTTATTTGTTGTGTGTTGGAGTTATGTTTGAGATAGATTGTGTTCTTAATGTATTATCTATGTATTTTAAAATAAGAATATGGCACCTTGTGAGTGTAGATATAGGTAAAATCTTGTTGAATCCTTATTAAATTATAAGCGCTGAGCTGCTGTTAGCCTGACAGTAAGACGTCCGACTTTCAATCTAGAGGTCTGGAGTTCAAACCCCGGCTCGTATCACAGAGGTATTCAGAACTTATGTACGTTGTATTATTTGATATTTACCAGCCGCTTTGCGGTGAAGGAAACATCGTAAGGAATCCAGACTTAATCCTAATACATTAAGCCAGTTTATGAGATTAGGTTGCCAAGCGGGCCCCAGGCTCAACTGAACCGTGGAAAACCCTAGAGATTAGGATAATACAGGGTACATCCACATAAGGGCATAATTGGTATCTTGTTGAGACTAAGAAAAAGTAGAATAAAAATTTTTTCGACGCCAAATTTTTTTTTTTGCATGAGACACATCATCCCAGCCGGCAAATCCTGCATACAAAACCATGTTTTTTTTCGAGCGAAATTTTTTTTTCTTACACTTTGTATGCTTATTTAGGTAGCACACTCAATAAACAACGGCATAGATCAATGCACCCACTCACCCCAACTTTTGCTAAGATAATGTACACCGCAACTCTTAACGGTGAAAGCAGCAGTTTTTCATGCTAACGAAGTTTCCCGCACGCCAACTTACGATGATTTACGGGATCTCTTAGACCTTTGCCGCTTGACAATCTTCGACCTAATCATGGTACTGTATCCAACGGTATTAAGGTCTAAAATCCTTTAAATGCTGTTAGGTTCGGATTGCATTTGGCCAATTTTTTGCCTTGAACTAAAGTAGTTGAAGTAAAAGTGTTGTCTAGAATTATGAGAAAGGAGAGAAATGCTCCTTTCTTTTCTTAGCTTTGAAATATTTCTAGCTGAGCACCTATGATAAATTGTATAGATATAGGTAAGCCATATTGAAGAAACAATTGAGTGTTATTATATTTAATCTAAACTTTTTTTGACAGACGAGTGTGTTTTAACAGTTTACCGGAAAATATACACAGACGAAAATCGAAAACTACCAACATGTCAAACTCGTCTGTTTTTTAAATGGCATAATGTCAATGGAGCCTAGGGTTCGCTTTACTATCTAATACCAAGAGTTGGCGTACGCAACAGTTTTTACGAAAGACTTCCATCCAACATTCAAAGGGATAAATCAACATTCTAAGTGTCACTGAGATACCTTCGAGTATTTCTCGACCGAAAAACGACTGGTTAATATCTAAAGATCGTTATCAGCGTGGTGTATTGGTGGCAGAGTATGGTTGGCAAAAAAAAATACACAAGTATTTAAAACATTATATACTTAACAAATTATGAAATATATACATATTTAGAATTACTTATCCAAATTACATTGAATAAATAACTAAAATCTGTTCAACAGATTTGGCTGTCAGTCGTTCACGTCGATTAGAAAAAATCCATTTTAAATAACTAAATGACCTTTCTACGTTGACAGAAGTTACAGGAAGGTAATTTAACTCTTTAAAATACTGCACGCAACTTTTGTTGACGCCCTCCGGCATATCCACCTCTTTTCCTTCTATCAGTTGCTGCACGACTTTTACAGTACCATAACCAGGGTTTTTCTTCAAGACATATTTTAGTTTAAAATAAACTTCTTTACCCGTGGGATGTAATCTCAATTTCGCCATTTTTTTTATCAAGTCAGAGACAATTTTCAATGAACTTTTAAGTTCTAGTTTTGGGTCCTCCAGCAATTGAATCGACTTGGCGATAATGTTGAAGTTTGTGTCAACGAACAATAAGTCCGATTTCAAATTGCGATCGCGAAAAATTTTCTTGGCCTCGACAATTGCTCTCGCTTCACGTGAATCTAAAGCATCGATCACAGCCTTGATTTCATTGTAATATTTGTTATAGTATGAAGCAGCGTTTAGCCATGTGCCCCATCTGGTTATCACTGGTCGCGGAGGAAGTGAAATGTTCGGATACATCATTCGAAATTTTTTCGTTCTAACCGGAGCTTTAAGGAAAACTTTTTTTACACAGTCAATCAATTTGTTTATTTTAGGATAAAGACTCCTCACTTTTTCTGCGACGCGATTCAGTCCGTGTGCAAAGCATGTCACATGTGTTAAATTCGGATATTCCTGTGTAAGACATTTCCCCGCCTTGAGCATATATGATCCAGCATCAGTTATGAAAAACAGTAATTTATCTAAGTTTTCATTATATTGTTGACCCCAAAGATCTTTAAGCGTTTCGTTTACGAGTCCGGTTGTAGTTAAATAATTGGTTTCCTCCAAAACTTTTGATGCAAACAAATGCATTTTGCTGCTTGTTCCATCTAATGCCTGAATCAAAACGTTCGCCACTTTTTTCCCACATGAATCAGTGGTTTCATCAACGCTAAGGCATATCGTCTTATTTTGTAGTTCTTGCCTAATCTGATCCTTTTTTTCCTCGTAAATTTTTGGAAGATATTTTAGCCGTATATTTGATTCACTGGGTAAATTCACGTTATTACCGTATTTATTATTTAAGAGGTTCTCCATAAAATTCCGAAATGTTGGGTTGTCAAGTTTTGACCACGGTATATTACATTGAATCATAAAATCAGTCAAGTCATTGTTGAACTGTTTTTGTCCATTTTTTGTACTGGAAAATGTGTGTAAATCAGTTTTCATATGCCGGTCCAAACTAAATAAAGAAGGATTAAATGTCGAATCACATAATTTACAAAATAACTTATTGTCTTTGATTTCAAAATCAGGGTTGTCTTTTAGGCTTTGCTGTAGCTTGTAATGAGAATGTGAATCGCTTATTCTATCTCGATGAGATTTTGACTGTAGGTGCTTGTTCATATTGTATTTTTTCCTTTTAATATTGACATTGCAAATAGTACATCGCGTGCCTTCGTCCGTTGTTATAAAATCTGGGTATTGTGTCAAATCCATACTGTGAATGAGGATACTGAGATTATTCGTTCACTTTATTAAAGTCCTCCGTGCTCGTCTTACTTCGTGCACTACTTTTGAGTTGAACTACTCGAATAACAATTCTAGATAGTCATATCTAGAGTGCATTTGATTATTTGGATTAAAATAATATACACTTCGCGTAATGTATTTTTATGACATAATTAATGTCATTTGACGTATATTGTTTTAAAAATATATAGTTGGTCGGAAAAGGCTTTGTACCGTAGAGGTGTAATCCTAAGAAGGTAGGTAACTATTTATTTTGTAGTTAAGAACAAAGTGAATATTTCAATGGAAGTATTTGTTTTTTTTTTGCCAACCGTACCGTTTGCCACGAAAAGAGCACCTTGATAACGATCATTATTAATATCTAATAATATGTACGTACATAGGTATGTTGGTACTACATATAGACACAGTATCAACATCAGTCGTTCTCTCAGAGCTGAGGATCGTGACATCATGTCCTGTTGAAGACGAGGTTCCTCCATAGGCTTCTATCCCTCGCTAAGCGCATGGCTTCGTGCAGTTTTAATTGCACGGGTACAGTAATTTGGGTACACCATCTTGCAGGAGGAGGGCCTCTCAGTCTCGTGCCTTCAACTTTTACCGTCATAATAGTTCTCTCCAAGCTTTAGACACAGTATAAGGACAACACATATATATTAAAAAAAAAGAACAATCACATTAATCACACATTATGTAGCTTAAATGAATTAATATTCTGAATTATTGCATCAACAAGTACTTAATACAACAAAATAAGTTATAAAGGAGTTAAAGTTATAACTTATATCTAAGCAGCAGATTTAAGCAATTGTATTTACAATACCATTCAACCGCCCTCATTTTCCCTATCCCCGGACCTAACATAACAACACTAAGCCACTTAGCCACACAAAACGCTACAGTCAACTGTAAAAGTTCTCGGTCGTGACTGGACTTCTGGGCAGGTAAAGGTACACACACCCTACCCTTTTATTATCAACTGGCGGACCAATTTTTACAAGCATTTGCTGGGTCCGCGTTTAAAGGATGGATTAGGTTACACCGAAGCACAAAATAAGTAGTATTACTATGTAAACATAAATAAATAAGTAAAAGTTATATAGAGAATTATATCACAAGTTTCAATATATGTGCCAAATTTGACATGTTTAAGTATGTGAAATAGTTTTTGAGTTATGAGGGGGTCAAAAGTGGCTCCAAATGGTTCACACACGGTGCTGCTCGCCAGTTCTGTTATAGGTACTTGAACTTGGCTTGACACGCTACCGCGTGTCTAGATGTGTACAACAGTACAACATTTAGGATCTATGTAATAATGTCATTGGCAAAACCTCTGACTCTAACTCACCGCATTTTTTATCCTTGACATTGACTTCCAGTAACGGCATTGGTTCACGGCACTTAGCTTATCTTTGTTTTAGGTCCTGGAATTAGGGCCACGGCGTATTACTCCGCCACCTGGCGGTCAAAATCCATATGGAATAGACATAATATTGGGTTAGTCCACCTAGTTATACTACTAGTTATACGACATAACAAAATGGACAATTCAGAGCAATGACGCGTGGTTTCAGTGACCCGTAGTAATGACGCGTAGTTTGAGTGAGCCAATCGGAAATAACTATAGCTTATTTAAAAAAAAATTACAAACAGAACCTTTTCAGTTGTGATGTTTCGCAAATGTATTACGGTGTGACAGTTGGACATTCCATTGAAAAAAAGGAAATTGCCTTCGGTGAGTGGTTTCATTCGAATATTTTGTGAGAAATGTAAAACGGCTTTTAGATTTTTTCTGAAAGCACTCACACGGGAAATATGAAATTGAAATGGGTCCGTTTTAAATTTTTGTAGGTATTAAATATTAGTGCGTCAAAATATTTACAATCCAATGTCTACGGTAATTAAAAGATTTAGTAAAAATATAAGAATCAATTAGGAAATATCGAAAAAATCAGTGTTAGTTTCTGATTTGCAGCCATCTTAGGAATCTGAAGTAGTGCAGAATTGTATGTCGGCGAAAATGCGATTACACTTTTTAGGGTTCAGTACGTCAAAAGGAAAAAAACGGAACCCTTATAGGATCACTCGCTTGTCTGTCCGTCCGTTTCCAATTAACTCCGAAACTACTGGACCGATCGAGTTGAAATTTGGTATACTTATGTAAGTCGTTGTCCCAAAGACGGACGTATAACGTAAATTAATAAATTTTAAACGTGAGGGCTACTTTTAATTTGGGGCGTAAATTGCGGGGTAAATTAGGGTGCATTATTATGAGCATTTCAAATATATTTTATAAAATAATGATTCGAAATTGGTAAAACGCGTCTTTCTCGGAAACAGTTTGATGTAGACATAGAGAGGTCACTTATTGGCGACAAAATCTATAGGTTTTGTAAATACCTAGGTAAAACTGAAAATGTCCTGCGACGTTTTTAAGGTATTTTGTTTGTATACGTATGTTTGTATATATATAAGTTCAAATTTTCGAATAGGCCTTAAAATCAACGCCATGAAGTTATCATTTATACTGGAGTATACTCATCAGTCACAAAGTGAGGCCGAAATAAAGGGTTATAGGGGACTGTGTCTCGTCTTGATTAAAGGAGGTAAAGAATCATCATCGGACAATCAAACTGTCAATGTGTGTCAATTTTGTAACGAGTGCTAGTGAGACACTGATGCTCTCAATCGGATCGTTTTTAGTACCTACTTTTTACTAGTCACCTATGAACGACTGTTTATGCGGTACAACTGTGGTTAGGGAAATAGAGTAAAAGTACTGTCCGGTTTCTGTCCTTGATCAACGCACGTATTCATCGCGTGAGAAACAAAACTCACTAATTACTACCACAAGTATATAGGCGTAATGAACCGTATTGGTAACAAAACAAGGCTGATTTAGTTGAATTATATTTTAGCAATTCGTGAGTTTTGGTTGCCACCTGACAGTCTATCCGGAAAGAGAGGTGTCGTAGAATGTACGAGTTCCCATTTACACCACGACACTTGTCTTTTCGGACATACTCTAGTAAGACCAGTAGATTATTTTAATAATCAATTCGTCAATGCTCTAGATAATAGCTCAACCAAAGTTTTTGTGTTAGGTAGTCCTTGGGGTGGGCATTGTGAATGCCTCACTTTCAAAGGTGTACAATTTATTAACCATATATGCATAAATCACCAAAATGTCTTCTGAAAATTGCTGTTGAATGCATCAGGAAGGCTATCATCAGTGCAAACTAAAAGATGATTATAGCAGGAGATAATATTATTTTTGTGGACAAATCAAAAAATAAATTATCTGAATACCTTCCATCACTCGGTCTAAATCCACGTACTTATCTAAGAATATACCACAACAAAAAACTCAGCAAAACACAATATATTCAGCAATTTCCCTCTACAATCCGGCACTACAGGGCGAATTTTAAGTCGTGAATCGTAATATGTTTTTCTAACTCCATAAACAACAAGCAATTTAATACCTCAACTCTTACTAAAATCAGACAAAAAAAATTGTTTTTTTATTATTTTTTTGTCGTTTATTTTACTTTTAAAAGTGATCATGTGGAATTAAAACAGCTTTATGAGATATTTCAGATGAGAAATTAAGTAAATTTCATTTCTAACTAGGACAAATGACAAACTTGATGTCAATGACAGTTCCGATTCAAAGAGGCAATTCAATTTACTAATTTAAATATCCTAATAGGCCGTTGTAATATCCTAAATCCACTTTTAAAAGTAAAATAAACGAGAAAAAAATAAAAAAAAACAAAAAAAATCTTGTCTGATTTTAGTAAGAGTTGGGGCATCAAATTGCTTGTTGTTTATGGAGTTAGAAAAACATATTACGATTCACGACTTAAAATTCACCCTGTATACAATTTTTTTTAGTTAGTATAAACTAATTTTGGTCAAATTTAAACAGCTTAACAGCAATATCGACAATTAACGTACGGAACCCTCACCACGCGAGTTGAACTCGCACTTGTCTGTTTTTTTCTAAAAGCATTCTTATACTAAATGTGTTCTCGTATGTTCAATATCTTACTTATATAAAAATATATTGGCGGTAAATGCTTACCTATAGTCATCGGCTTCCTGCCTTTGCATTAGGGAATGCTCCCGGTTATGATTTTGTATGGCGAGAACCGGGAATTCCCGGTTCCGGTACGGGTTTGTATAGAAAACGAGTACCGGGAGCAAATCCTACTTTGCATTGATTGCCCTTCAAAAAACGATTACGGAGACCTTCTTACCTGCAAGCTATCTGCGCTTTTTTAAATAATTGTAAGTGAATAAATATTACGTAAATATTAAATTCTAAGAAAAGTTGTCACATCTAAAGCCTCAAAAATGTGAACCCAATGGATTGGAGTTTTCGAATATTACATATAATACACTAGATTTTGCCCGCGTCTTCGCTCGCGTTAAATTCGGGGTAAACCATACAAACTTCCACCCCCCATTTTAGGGAAGTGGGGGGTTAGAAAGAGACAAAAAGTAGCCTGTGTCACTCTCCATCCCTTCAACTATCTCCACTTAAAAAATCACGTCAATTCGTCGCCCCGTTTTGCCGTGAAAGACGGACAAACAAACAAACAAACAAACAAACAAACAAACAAACAAACAAACACATACACTTTCCCATTTATAATATTACCTAGTTGGTTACTAAGTTCTGTTACCAGATTTCTGACTGATAAAATATAAAATAAAGTTTTAAATAAAAAATTTAAGTAATTATTTAATAGCCTAATTTCTAAAGAACATAATATAGTATAATAATATACAAATCAGATGGGAAAGGAGATCGTCCATTCCAGGCCCACTTGCGATATGGTCTCGTATAAAGTTTGGTCTTCAATTTTAAGCAAATACCCATTTTATTACGAAACTAGACAAAATATTGCATGAAAATAAAACGGGAATTAGAAATGAAAAATAAAAAGTAATTTCGTTGATCCTTCCGCCATCCAAATAGTGCTAAATAAATTGTTAACGTCTTTACAGCATTGACATAAGGTTAACTTCTCCTGAGCCGAGACGAAACGGACATTTTCAGTAAGGAGTTACGTTTATTTTGCTAATCTTGTTTATGATTATAGTTTGACACTATTAATGTATGACGTCACTGTCTTCTATGTCTGCCGCATGAAGTTATAATTTGAAACTGAAGTGTGCTCTTCGGCCACAAGGTGGAACCGAAGAAGTTGGTGGTATGGGGGGGATGCGTCTCGTTTTGACTATTTTTCTATTAAGTAATGTCTGATACTCCCATGGATTTCTAAAAAGTGGATGTAATTCTTGCACTTTTTCCCTAACCACAGTTTACAAGGTTCATCTGATGTTCATCTAAAACCGTACCGTATTACCGTGTAAAACAGTCGTTCATAGGTGACTAGAAAAAACGGTCCAATAGAGGGCATAATATGGGGGGCAGTGTTTCACTCGAATTCGTTACAAAATTGACATACATTGACATTTTGACCTGTTGTCATGCTGGCATTATTGTCTAATGACGTCATAACTCCCTAAGTCGAAGCGGAACGCGGCTCCCTAAATTACTCTCTCTTTCGGCCTTGCTTTTTGGCCCAAGAGTGTGCTCCGGTTTAAAATTATAACTTCATGGATGCTAGTAGGAGCGCACTACAGTGATAAACCTTATCTCTTTGTAATAAGGTCTACGATTGTTTAGTTAATAGTAGCAATGATGGTTTGACAGCCATTATCATTGTTTACCCAAATACAAGAAATCTGCGGCAGGATCAATATATGACTTTTTATTATTTTATTATGATTTCCGTTTCATTATCATGTCAGATTTTGTAGAAATGCTTTAAAAAACAGGTATTTATTTTATTCTATACTTTAAATCATAAACATGTACGCTTAAAAATATTGTCCTTATCACAATCATGTTTTTACATCCCGATTTCTCAATTTTCCCGTTACATTTCATAATTATTTTATGACCACCCTGATCTATAAATTAAAGCGAATGTTTTGATATCTATTTCATAATTATACGCATCTTTATGATCTGGGGCAAATCGCCTAACAAAAATTGACGATCTCCTTTATTGAAAATCCTTGTAAAGCACAAGATTTTGCTGAAGACGCAAACACGCGGTTAATTTAAGAAAATTACACTTTACAAAAGTGCATCAAATAAATATTGCACCTTTGTTTAGAAGGTTATATTGCTTGTTTGTAAGAAACGTGTTTATTAGAGGTAATTGCGTGACCACCATTTAATTTTCTTGCGATTTTATCCCGCAGATATTCCCAGTTGAAACATTGCCTTTTTTTAAGTTTTGCACAAAAGACATAGATTTAGACTGCTATGGAACAAGCAGACTTGCAACTTATGGTCTAGTATTTTATCGGATAGACCCACGTGAACTATACGCATACCAAATTGAAGCTAAAGAATATAGCTACCGAATTGTGCAAGACTGATGCGTCTTAAACGTGATTAAAAATGAATAGGATTTAAAATCAACATGAACAAGGAGTGTAATTTTGACGTATATTTTTCACGCCTTTTTTCGAGTTATATAAAGAATTCTGAGCAACTGCGACAATAATTTTCAATTCAATATATTTTAATGTATTGACTATTAAATAAGCTTTTAAATGATGTACATGACAAATTAAAATGTTGCTACCTATTCCTATTTATTTAGTGAAAACTCTAGTAACAGAACTTAGTAACCGACTAGGTAGTATGGATAATACTTAATCTGATTCACAATATATATTAAGATCACATTGTGATATTCTTGGGATTATCTCTTAGTAGATGTACTCTCTGAAGCTTTTTTTAAATGTTATATCAGGCACGGCGCACTGGGACTGGGTTATATTTTCGCAGCCCTGCAAGTACAGTCGGTCGACGTTAAATATGTATATGTTTACATAGTTTACACCTTAATCCTTTGTAATAAGGTGCAACTTTGCCGTTGACTGTACATACCCATACCGGCGGCCCGTGGTTCCTTTAGATCCACACCGAAAGAATATAATGTTTATGTACCTAGATATAATGCGATAAAGGAAAATTACCACGTTGGGTTTATCTAAAAACTAAACGGCTTATATTACACAGTGTACGTTGTAATACCATTGATGTAAATTGTCAAAGAATAATAAAATCAACCGTTACGTTCCGAGCAAAATACTACCTGTAAAGTGTATTAACAATGCAACAATATTCCAAACCTTTTTGTATTGAAATGGTGCATCCGAGCTCGCGAAAAATCATTTCATATTTTGCACCAATATTTTCCAGGACCCAGGAGCTTGTGTGCACAGTTCCGTGTTATTTATTTTTGTTACCGGACATGCTATGATTCATTTTAGTGCTATGTTTGCCTGAATGTAACATCAAATATTTTCTGTCTGCGTTCTGCCTTATTTTAGGTGCGTTACCTAAGCTGACTCTTTGGAAAAATATTAGATACTTTCTAATCTACAGCGATTGGAGTTATAGTCCGGCTTCAAGTCATAAGCTCTGGTCCCATTTGGAAGAAAGCATGAACTTTGCACGCACGTACGAGTAGCATCATACGGACAAGATTTTGTAAAGGAGATCGTCAATTTTTGTTAGGCGATTTGCCCCAGATCATAAAGATGCGTATAATTATGAAATAGATATCAAAACATTCGCTTTAATTTCTAGATCAGGGTGGTCATAAAATAATCATGCAATGTAACGGGAAAATTGAGAAATCGGGATGTAAAAACATGATTGTGATAAGGACAATATTTTTAAGCGTACATGTTTATGATTTAAAGTATAGAATAAAATAAATACCTGTTTTTTAAAGAATTTCTACAAAATCTGACATGATAATGAAACGGAAATCATAATAAAATAATAAAAAGTCATAAATTGATCCTGCCGCAGATTTCTTGTATTTGGGTAAACAATGATAATGGCTGTCAAACCATCATTGCTACTATTAACTAAACAATCGTAGACCTTATTACAAAGAGATAAGGTTTATCACTGTTAGTGCGCTCCTACTAGCATCCATGAAGTTATAATTTTAAACCGGAGCACACTCTTGGGCCAAAAAGCAAGGCCGAAAGAGAGAGTAATTTAGGGAGCCGCGTTCCGCTTCGACTTAGGGAGTTATGACGTCATTAGACAATAATGCCAGCATGACAACAGGTCAAAATGTCAATGTATGTCAATTTTGTAACGAATTCGAGTGAAACACCGCCCCCCATATTATGCCCTCTATCGGACCGTTTTTTCTAGTCACCTATGAACGACTGTTTTACACGGTAATACGGTACGGTTTTAGATGAACATCAGATGAACCTTGTAAACTGTGGTTAGGGAAAAAGTGCAAGAATTACATCCACTTTTTAGAAATCCATGGTAGTATCAGACATTACTTAATAGAAAAATAGTCAAAACGAGACGCATCCCCCCCATACCACCAACTCCTTCGGCCCCACCTTGTGGCCGAAGAGCACACTCCAGTTTCAAATTATAACTTCATGCGGCAGACATAGATGACGGTGACGTCATACATTAATAGTGTCAAACTATAATCATAAACAAGATTAGCAAAATAAACGTAACTCCTTACTGAAAATGTCCGTTTCGTCTCGGCTCAGGAGAAGTTAACCTTATGTCAATGCTGTAAAGACGTTAACAATTTATTTAGCACTATTTGGATGGCGGAAGGATCAACGAAATTACTTTTTATTTTTCATTTCTAATTCCCGTTTTATTTTCATGCAATATTTTGTCTAGTTTCGTAATAAAATGGGTATTTGCTTAAAATTGAAGACCAAACTTTATACGAGATCATATCGCAAGTGGGCCTGGAATTGACGATCTCCTTTATTAGGGACAAGAACCAAACTATTTTCCTCACGTGCCGATATATTATCAATACCTGTGTGTTGACTGGTTAAACTGCGAAAGTCGTTATATTATGGCGAAAGGGACTAGCCCAAGAAGCTATGATGTATAATAATGGTCGTCAACTATTTATTACTGAAGTGCATTATGTAATAAATATTTGGACCACCACAGCTTGGATAGATATATGTGTCTTAACGTTTTATCGTGTAATTTGCCTAATACATTTTACAGCATAAGCACAGTGAGCAAATTCATCATATGCAATGTCGTTTACAAGGGTACAGACGTAGATACTATGTAGCCGCGATTAGAATAGGATTAGACTTGACAGATTTTCGATACACTTAAGTTAAAATTGATATGGATTGACAGCAATCTATCAATCTATGAATTGGATTGATAGCAGACTATAGCTAATTTGTCCTAATTTTAAATAATTTTAAACTAACATAATTATAATAATTAAGTTTAGTAATCTTACCGTATACATATGTATCACTGTAGAACATAAGCCCCCCTATGTCCGAGGTGGGCGTAAACAGCTGCGACACAGTTTATACTAATGCAGCTGCTTACGATCTCAATGTTTTAATATGTACCTACGTTATTATGTTCAATAAAAATCTTTAAATATTCAAAAAAAATCTCAATAATATTCTAATCGTGGTATAGTAACATCGAATGAGTTTATTGACTGTACATTTATTCTGTCTCAAAATGTTAAAAGCGGGAAAAACAATTAAAGTATTTTCATGCAAAGGGAGTGTCAAAACTTTATTTTCATCTAATGATACAAATTATTTTTCGTTCACTTCTATTCTAATAGGTACTGTGTACATATGATAGTCATTAATCAATAATATTGACTTTAACTTGCTCTAATAGTTTCGATTTCGTTCGGTTTATTTTCTTATATTTCGGATTCGCCTTCACTGATCGTCTGACGCTGCTTCTTGTCATTACTCTATCGAAAACTTCTTCACTGGTGTCTTCGCTGCCATCATCAGAGAAATGGTTGTTCATGCTGTCATCCATTTTCTTTGGCCTAATTACTAAATGTTCTATAACACTATCTGAAAGCACTGGTTCAGCCGACAAGTAAGAGTCATCGTCACTCATAACTCTTTCGCTACTAAGTTGTCTAGTCAATCCTTTTTCTGTGTATGGAATATCTAGACTGGTTGACTTCTTGTCATCTTTCTTCTTACTGCACTCACGATTACATGGTTTATATTTCATTGGAGAAAAATCTACCCTTCTCAAGAAACTTATTGATTCTGCAAATCTTCTGCTGTATTTTCGCGTTGTTTTTGCTTCGGATTTAGTATCTGATTTCAAAATGCTGTCATCCATTGCCACTCCCGAGTCAGAATTCGAATCGACAGGTGCCACGATGTTGATTTCTGGTAAACTCAGTTCCTCGTGGAGTTTTATTTTTCTATTAAGTTCCTTGATAACTTCCGCCTGTTTATGTATGATATCGTCTTTCTCGGCTAGTTGTTTTGTAACTGTTTCCTTGCTTATCGCCAAGTTCGCCTCGTAATTTTGGAGTTCACTTGATAAAAATTCTAGTTCCATTTTCCTATTAGCTTCTAACTTTTTTACTAGAGCCGCCTGCTTTTGCAGGGACTCTTTTAGCTTTGCTATTTCTTGCCTATGTGATGTGGTTAAAAATTTAATGATGTTGATGGCTTCTTGTAGCGTTGCTGGTTGCATGATGTTCTCCTTATTAGAGGGCATTTCAATTCCCAAATTAAATCTGTAACAATAAAAACAATCGATAAGCGTGGTAATTATGGTGCAATAGCAAAATCGTAATTAAATACAACTACTTCATTTATTCTTGTGCAATAATTTGTTAATGGGAGACGATTCGGGAACTGGTTTTATCTATGCGATAAAGAAAATATACATTAAGAAAACATACTAATGATCGTCCCCGTTTGCGTTTCGACGTATTTTTGATAGCCTTTCGATTATGTGAGGCTTATCAAATTATAATTTAATAATCCTATTCTTTGTTCATTCAAATATTAGCATAATTAATAGATACTCTGACACGTGTTGCTCCCAATACAAATTGCTCAAGAATCCGTAGTTAGTTAGTTATACCTAACATAACGCAAAAGCTTACACAAGTACAATGTTTATTATATCTAAGTGTACACGGGCATCGGAACCATAATATCATCTGATTGTTCTCAACAGTTGCCGTTATGGAAATAAAATATGTGCTATTTTTATATCACATCCCCACACTGACAATACAGTGTTGACACAAGGAAATATAGAGCCATGCGATGTGCAGTTTAAACAATAACTTAGTTAATACTACCAACTCATGTGACAATTACTACAATCATTGAGTTTCTTTGGGAGATTTTGTTTTATTCAAGAAAAGAACCTTGAACTTAGACTCCACCTTTCCAAAAGAAAATGCCCGAGCTAGTAAAAAAAATATTGAAATCATTATAGGTGTGCCTATAATATTTGAAGAGTTTCCATGATTTCTCCAGGATCCCTTCATCAGATTCTGACCTGGTTACAATAGGACCAATTGTGAAGGGGGGGGGGATGAAAAACGAAATCTAAAGTGGGTTAGTTCGGGTTGCACAGGGTGGTTACGTAGGGAGCTTAAATACCACGAGCCATCCGGTTGCCTCTCGGACACTGTAACCACGCGCCATTGCCTTAACTAACTCGTATAGATTCAATATTTTATTCGAGCTATAAAATCGTAACCGCCGTCCACCAAATGATACCTGTTAATGAAGACTGACATATTTTCCTGTGAAACGGGGTCGAAATTAGCGTTTTAGCGATGATAAGACGATTTAATAAAATTAATTGGTATAGCTCAGTTTGATTTGTTATAGGCATATATTATTGAGTGAAATATCACTCGTAATCCTTTCATTCGGTTTGGTCAAGTAGAGCCTGAGAAACTTTAGCATTACATACTCTACGAGAGCTAGATTAATTAATCTGTCTAAAAGTAACAAGTTGTAAACGAGTTCTTATAATACCATGAACCGTGGGACACATTTGAAGTTGTGACAAAAACTTATTTTACAAACATGTTTTCTGTAAAAGGATCTGTCTTCCCGTCCCACCTGACTGATCTCGTCTCGCTGTAACGTGGGAACCTGTATCTCGATTAATTAAAAAAATATTATTAGCTCCTTTAATTCATAAAGTGAACGTCAGCCCTGCTAGAAGGTCTTACTTTGTCCCGCGACGTACACGTATGACGTCAGATTCCATTTATAATACACGGCAAATAAGTTAATCACAAAGTAGGTATCAGAAACGCATAAATTAATTGTTTATTTCAAGAAAAGAGGATTTTATTTATTACATGAAAGTATTATTAACAATAAGATTAGTAATGAAACGAAAACTAGGTACCTTTTCTATGGAACTACCTGGAAGTGCATGAACCTATTATTGTAAGTACCTATATTATTATTTAAGTATAATAACCCAATCGTAAGTCCCAAGATGTACAATTATCCCAATTTGGTGGAATGTTAAGTAAAGATATACCACGTGGGCTTATTAAAAAACATGAAGTGATTTGTAGATTGCTACTAAACTTTATGCAATTTTTTTTTTCTAAGATGTATTTTTGATGTAAGTAGTTACTTAACTTTACTAGTATTAGATACCTGGAAATCGGTGATAGCTTTTAGGTTTAGGTTTACTTAATTTAAGATTGCTAATATAGACACCAACTGTACTATGTCGATAAATAAACATACAATTATATGTCCACCTTTTAGCTACGGTTTTCAACCCTTTTTGAGCCTATTTTTGGAACTAAAACTAGTTTAAATATTACCGTAATAATGTGTAAAAAGAGAGTCATTCAAAAACTCCAACTGGTTCACAGTTAACGTCCATAATAACTTACCACGGTAGACCTTTTGTATAAGTAGGTACTTATATCTACAGAAGGTCACAGAACTCGAAAACAAAGGAACCAAACTCTAGAATTCCATACAAAGCATCTTGAAATGTCAATGCCGGCAATACATCTGTCAAATTGAGATGCGCAAAGAATTTACTTTAATTATACAACATGACTCTTGTCTTGTTACAAAGGTCTGGCAGTTCACACATCTACATTCCCACAATATATCAACTAACCACTCAACAAAGACCAATACAATGTTATAAGTCCTATAAGAATTATACCTTCGTAGGTTCGATGGTGTTAATTTTTGTGAATTGACATGCAGTTATTTTCAATGTCAAACGTTATTTTACACCCTAATATTATCACTCTAAGGCAGAAAATCTAAAATGACAGTGTTAATCTTATGAAAATACGTCGTTTTGGCTTTCGGAAGAACAGATCCATGTGGTAATTTCTTAATTTTCATACAGTCGCCATCAGATATATGGGAGCGGCCAAGATAAATAACGAATATGTGAACAACGCCTGTATTGTCTACGAGTTAAATTGTATGCTCAGATGTTTTAAGTACCTTGGCCGCTCCGATATATTTGATGGTGACTGTACTAATATTGATGCGTACTGCTTATGATCAAATTTGTTATCCCTCTAAGAAAATAAATTGTAAAACATAAGGTACATTAATTTATGGACTTATGAACTTTTAATAGGATCAAATAACTACATGTTGACATGGATGACTGCATGGGAACTTTCAAATTTCAGAACTTACAGACGCTGGTAGCCTGCCGGTAAGACGTCCGACTTTCAATCCGAAGGTCTCGGGTTAGTCGGGTTCAAACCCGACCATATTCGTACCACTGACTTTTTAGGAACCCAAAAAGGCCCAGTTTTCCGTCTAGCTTGGAAGATCAGACAGCAGTCGCCGTCGTAAAAACCTATGGCACTAGCCTATGTCAATTCCTAGGATTAGGTTTCCGAGCGGACTCCAGGCGCAATAGGGTCGTGGCAAAAAAATCAAGACAAACGCTAGAAGGATGATGTTGGCAAACACTAAAGCTAACGATCGAAATTCCTGACGAACCACATTATGACATTAGTAAAGACACTTAGCTATAGGTAGTATGTTTAATTAAAAGTTAACTTATTGAATTCTTTAAATACCTTACGAAATGAATTCACTTAGTTAAAAGCTATAAAAAGATCGGATTGCGGTCAACCGGGTCTTAAAAAGTCACAATACTATTGAACTGATTGAAAAAGAAATCGCAGAATTGAGTTTATACCTTCAGAATCACAATTTAATAAAAATAAATCAAATATTTATGTAGGTATATAAATATTATATCATAGGCAACCATTCTCTATTTTATTGATTTTAGTTCCAGCATCTGATATATCTTCATCCCTATTGTTGAGTGGCCTCTACAGCAATCGTACCTAGTTCTGTGATAAAAACTTTAATTAATGTAATAATGAATAAAACCAACCTGCTGATATAAGATCCTAAAAACACCTCAGACTGCAGGCCATTTAACACTACACAAAATGTCACAGTACTTTCACCAACGACGCTCGAACACTGACTGAATGCTAAGACCACATTGAGACAGCAATGCAAGTGTTAAAATGCTGTTAATCACCATGCATTGTACTGACAACTTGGGTTTGCCAACCGCTAATGACTTGTCAGGCAAGTTTGGATCATAATAAAAGGGATTGAGGTGCTATTGTGAAAGAAAAGAGGATCAATGCGCGAGAGCAGGTATAATCCCAATCGCTTGAAGAATACCGGTGAATTGAAGGTTTAAGGACCAGGTATGCGTGCGCTTTCCGATAAGGATTACCTAAAGGTAACTCTTTCTTGCAGAGAGCTGCGTCCTTATCGTTAATGATAAGTTAAACTGGTTTGTGGACAATTTAACACTCCCACACTCGCGACACAAATTAAAATATATCCTGGACAAGTCTCTACCGGTTGGCCACCTGTTGCTTTTGTCATTTTTGTGGGAATCTTCAATGCTAGTTTGATGCTGTTCTTTGAATACTTGGAATTCATATGTCATTTTATATGTAGGTTTATTCGCTAGGTTCTCATAATTTGTATACGTTTATAAAATTAATGTCATTATTGCTCGAAAATTATGTGACAATATTAATTGAATAAAATTCCAGATTGTTGGACGAGTTCTTTTTTTCAAAGTCTGTAATGCCAAAAAATTTAGTTAATAAGTCGTATTGTACTATACATTATGATACTGGCACAGGCTCATTTGCTTAGTGTACCCCTTATTCATCAAATTGTCCAAAATACTCAGCGTGTTGGCATCGACTTCACGTACCATTTTATTCAAGGGTTATGATTTCGTAGATATTGGCAGCCCAGCGGCGAATTTTGTAAAGCTAGAAGCTACAATTTTACATATCTAAAGCGGCAACACTGATTAAAACGGTCCTACGAAATCTGTCAAGTGCATGTTAAACGTCGTTTAACTTGTGCCTTATAGATTTATAAAAAAACCGGCCAAGAGCGTGTCGGGCCACTCTCAGTGTAGGGTTCCGTAGTTTTCCGTCCGTCACAGTAAGTGTCCCCACTTAAGAGTTAAAAAACCGGCCAAGTGCGTGTCGGACCACGCATAGGAGGGTTCCGTACCTTCAATGGAATAAGAACCAAACTAATACCAAAAGGTCGTATCGGATGCCTAAGGAAGAAGTTTTTTGGAGATAACTCAAAAATGGCTGAACCGATAATGTTCAAAACAATTTTCATAGAAAGTATATGATAAGGCGCATCTTTTCAAATTTTTTCATCTTTTTTGAACTTACGGTTCAAAAGTTACGGGGGGGGCTACACAACTTTTCTGACTTTCGAAGCGATTATTTCAGAAAATATTCACTTAATCACAAAATAGTCAAAGAAACCTTAATGTTATTTTGAAAGACCTATCGAGTGATGTATCACATGTTGATATTTGGTTAAAAAAATTATTTTTTATTTAGTTACCTGTATGGAGAGTTTTTTTTTCAAATTTAACTACATGACTAAGTAGCTGCATACAAAATACACCTTATGCGTCAATTTTATTCAGATACGTCGTATAGTTTCCGAGTAAAATGCCTGTGACATACGGACGGACAGACAGACAGACAGACAGACATGACGAATCCATAAGGGTTCCGTTTTTTGCCATTTGGCTACGGAACCCTAAAAATGGGCTATTTGTTACATTGTTGATTTTGTAGAAATTACACGTACAATAAACACCTGCTTATACGGTTAAATTACAAACTTAGTTCAGAAATTATTTTGTAATTTTTTTTTCAAAAACTATTCAACCTATCAAGTTTTTATTTTTAAAACTTATGGTTCAAAAGTTAGAGGGGGACACACACATTTTTTTTTACTTCTGGAGCGATTATTTCCGAAAATATTTACATTATCAAAAAATTATTTTACTAAACCCCTATCCATTATTAAATACCTATCCAACAATATATCACACGTTAGGGTTGAAATGAAAAAAAAATCACTCCTGACTTTAGGTATAGGAGAGGTACCCTAATAAAACATTTTTTTCCACTTTTTATTTTACCACTTTGTCGGCGTGATTGATATACATATTAGTTCCAAATTTCAGCTTTCTAGTGCTAACGGTCACTGAGATTATCCGCGGACGGACTGACGGACGGACAGACTTGGCGAAACTATAAGGGTTCCTAGTTGACTACGGAACCCTAAAAAGAGTCTTATAAAGCTTCAATTAACACCAATTGTAAAAAAATATGTTATCGCTATTTACCGCTTTACCGCTCTTTTTAACAAATATATTTTCTTTGTGTAGATTTTCTTTCAACATCTACAGTTGGTACGAGCTTCGCTATTTCTAGCGCTCCTTCCCAATCCTACAACACAAAAGTTCTCAGCTGCCAAAAGGCATTCTTCCATTCAGCTCCAAAACTATGCGGTTTCAAGCTACAGCTTCGAGAATGTTCGGATGCCGATTGAAAATAAACGAAATACCTTGCGTTGTGGCACCACAGGCTTTTCACGTTGCAAACTTGGAATTATGTCACACTCTGCTGAAATAAGTAAAATGTTGAGAGAAATGCTAGTCTGTAGTAGAAATAATTTTATCGACATTTTTACTACGTTGAATTTATATTAAAATCTTAATACTAGTAACAGAATTATAAGGCGCGTATTTAAGACCCATAGATTATGTGAGAGGGAAGATGCTTGGACACTTGCTACAACACGACGAATATAATAAAATAAAGAACATCATAGAAGGTAGAAGTTGAAGCAGAGAGGAAGTAAGAAAGCCATGGAGAGCATGCATGGATAAATTAAACGTCGTGTCATATCAGGCTGTAAACGAGAAGGCAAATGAAAGACACGCATGGAATTTGCTCCACCGACAAGAGTCTAGCTTATAGGTAAACATATGATGATGAATGAGGTTATATTAGATGCTTTTTTTATGCCACGACGGTGGCAAACAAGCATACGGCCCACCTGATGGTAAACAGCTACCGTAGCTTATGGACGCCTGCAACTCCAGAGGTGTCACATGCGCGTTGCCGACCCTTTATAAAAAGGAGGATTCACTGTGTTGACAGCTAAAGGAACAAGAGAGTCCCTCATCGTCACCACACTGGGTCCTCTTTGAGCTCTTTGGCAACCTTACTCACCAGCAGGAACACAACACTATGATTAAGGTCTAGTGCTATTTGGCTGTGGTTTTCTTTAAGGTAGAGGTACTTCGTCAGTCGGGCTCTTTTTTTTAAATGGAGAATAGGCAGACGTTCGACCGCGATCTCGCCTGATGGTAAGTGATGATGCGGTCTACGGTGGGGCACGCTTACCTATGAGAGACCTATTTACTCTCGCTTTGAAGACCCAAATTGTACTCAAGTGGAAACACAGACTCGGGCAGGCCGTTCCACTCCTTGGCAGTTCGCATAAAGAATGTTGAAGCAAACGCTTCGTGCGTATATGTGGAATACTTCCCATGAAGCGATGCCGGAGTGCCGATTGTCTGATGGTAGTCCGATGGTAAATGGTCTGCTCTAGATTTGAGGGAGATGACATTCGCTCTGCTGTGCCCTACCACACATAGCGAGATGATATTCGCAGTACCCATACCTCTCTTTTGGACGTAGTTTAAGGACATACCCGTCTCCGGACGTAGTTTAAGGACATACCCGGGTCCAGTCCGGGGTGGGCCCAGGTGCTACTTTACTCCAAAAAATAGTACATCAATTTATATAGCAGTTCATTAAAAATAACAAGCCATATATTATATTATAAAATTGTCGGCCGGTATTATAAGAATGTCATTAGCTCCCGAAACAGCCCAAGGCCCGGGCATCGAACGTTCCAAGTTGGCCAATTATAACTTGCCTGACTTTTCTGCCAACAATGAGTTCCCGAAAGCCCACAAATTTCAAGCCAACTTATTGTGAAACTTGATAACAACAAGTTAACAATGAGTTAATAGGGATTTTTCGTTCGAGTTCGAACACGAGTAGGTTTCACATTTCAAAACATAATGAATCAAGTTGTTCTAAAAGCTGAATTTAAACTTAGGTTGTTTAGAAATGTATAAATACAATGCGCAAATGTGCTTACAAGAAACCAAAAGATTTTAACAGTTTGCACCTATTGACTTGTTCTGTAGGCCTATCACATGAGTGTAGCGACAGTATCTCGCGGTCGAGATAGACATCTGTCACTGTCTAACTGTATTCATCAGAAAGTGACAGATGTCTATCTCGACCGCGAGATACTGTCGCTACACTCATGTGCTAGGCCTACTGCATTATCTTCTCCGCTACCCAAAGGTTGTCTGGAAGAGATCGTCTATTAGCGATAATACCGCCTATTGTTTGCCTCTTGTTATGTTCATCATCTATTTTTTTTCTACTCTGCTGTAATTTTTTGAGGTGTGCAATAAAGCATTAATTTATTCATTAATTCAGTGTATTCCAGATCATTAGGTAATAGATACTTAAATGTCTAATAAACTTTTCTGGGGTTAATATGTATAATAATATGTTAGCCTATATACATCCCACTGCTGGGCACAAGCCTCCTCTCGTGCACGAGAGGGAGCGGGCTATAGTTCCCACGGGCTCAAAGTTGGGGACTTCACATACACCTTTTGAATTTCTCCGCGGATGTATGCAGGTTTCCTCACTGATTTCCTTCACTGAATAGCGATCGGTAAATATCAAATGATATTTCGTACATAAGCTCCGAAAAACTCATTGGTACGACCCAAGGTTTAAGCCCGAGACCTTCGGATTGAAAGATACTAGTTAAGTAATAAAAATAGTAGATTGTACAACAAGTGCATAAAACGTACGATTTTACGCGAGGCGTTTATCCATTTGTATAAAGTCGATATAAAGTCGAGTGTAAAATGGGTTTTATGGACGAGGGCTACAGTCTAATTTTCACTTCAATTGCGACGAAATTATTTATCGGTAATCGTAAAACAATTTCAAGTTGTAACAAAAATATTACAATGAAAACAAATATGGTTCCCACCAAATAATTTTTTAATGTTTTTTTTTTAATTTTCAACATATGAATTTAGACATAGATACTTGTTTTCTGCAAAGTCATAAAAACATTTCAGGGCATTTCTAAACTATTATCAACTCCTATTTTGTTTGATTTCATTTATTTAATTATAGAAAACACGCAATTCAAATAATTATAGCAAGAATATAATAAAAGAATAAGTTTCAGTATTCTACGAAATTTTACTGCTCAATTAAATTGTGCAATATATTATTATTTTGACTCTGTTTGGCTGTTGAGCCACATTCTTAGTCTTAGAAGAAAATTTTACTTTATGCCCTAGAGCTTAAAATGCGATTTTATGTCGTCCACGCACGACTTAAAGTCGAACTTTACGAGCATGATAAATGAAATAGTAGATTGTTTGACAAGGGTCTAAAGTAAGCCATATTACCACGAGGTGGTTATTTTCCCGAACGAAGTGAGGGAAAATTGTTCGAGTGGTAATATGGCTTTTAGACCAGAGTAATGCATACTATTTTTCACTTCGATTGCGAGAAAATAAGATAAAAATACTTATTATTTACGCACAAGAACTAAACTAAGGTTAAATTATGGTTTAACTTGACGGTCTTTTAATTTTTTTAACTTCTTTGACATAGATACAAAATATAAGCACCTCGAATAAATGCCACAGACGACGGTATAATTAGCTCTTTAAAGTAGCTATTAGACATTGCAATTTGTAGGGTCCAACCTGTCGGGTTGGTAGGTGTAATAGTACTTAGGGAGTAGGAGTCCCGATCTAGGGCGATCAGCAGTGCCCCGATACCCGCAGCTGTTTATGGAGGTCGTTAGAGTTATTTTACCTTTTTTATTTATAATGTTAGCCATTTTCTACACATTCCGTCTGGTTTTTTATTCAATATAAAAGTTAAATTGTGTAGATTCGCTGGTAATTAATATATTTATCTAGTTTTGTATTTAAATCATAGAAGGGTTGGGCAGATGAATTTAGATTCAGGCAGCTCGAGCGGTCATTTAAATATCTATAATAAAAAAAGTTTCAGATTTTATTTAATGTGTACTGTTATGAGTACTATCACCGTGCTTCACCAAATACTTTTTTTTGATGTTTTGAAGGCATCTCTGTAAACGTTGAGCTAGGGTCGGTAGGGACGATTTGTTGGTGAGGTAGGGTCGGTAGGGGCGATTTGTAGGGAAAGTGTAATAACGTGCTTTGGGGCCGACAGGAGTTGGACACAACCGATTGGGCCCTACAAATTGCCATGTCTAATAGCCGTTTAAACAGTTTAAACACGCTTTAAAGCGCTTCCAAAAAATTACAATCCTTTTTAATGATTGTGAAGTAGGAACTAAAAAACACCTCACGTTTTTGAAATAAATTCATTAGTAGTATTCTGATTGGTTGATATTAAATACAATGTTTTTTTAAGGACTTTAATTATTTACACAGTATACGCACCAAAAAAGTATCTAGCGTTCCGATTAACTTCGATATGTGTGTTGTGATTGGTGGATTTAATATGGTGAAGTGTTCCGATTGGTCAATTTAAAATGTTTTGTAAATCATAAATATGTATACATACTAGCCCTAGAGGCTAAATGTACTACTTTAGTCCGCCTTGGTAAGCATAATACGACACACTTTTTGAGCATGAGAAGTGAAAAATATATTTATTGTGAGTCAGTACAAAACGTTTTAATGGCGATGTCACGACTATGGGGCTTAGTCTTATTGACGGATAGAAAAGTAACAAGAAATCCTAGAACAATTTATAGGAAAAGAGCCCACGACACTGAACCTAGTTCCATAAGTCTCCTAGATGAGATATAAATAATTAGTCACGTCTTTAATGGGCGAACACGAAATGCTGATGCTGCAATGCAAAAAAAGTTTGTTGTAAAAGGTGCTTTGTTTTGACATACATCTACAAACTTTTGATGCTGCTGTCACTGACAAGGCCACGCACGGAGGCTTGCAGCACCGCATTATCGTGTAGCTCTACCCCTCCCCTGCTTCGAGGAATAAAGGAAATCTAGGAGACTTCATACTAGGACTTCAATCTAGGAAATCATACTAGAAACCGGATTTTTTATTTAAAAAAATAATACGCCGTCACTTTTTTTGCATTGCGGCATCGGCATTTCGTGTTCCCCCATTAAAGAAGTGACTAATTATATACATCTCATCTAGGAGACTTATCGAACTAGGTTCAGTGTCGTGGGCTTTTATACTATTACATAAACTTGTACGAAAAAAATGTACCAAATTATTTTAGTTTTATATTTGTATTTTTACACATTATAGTTAAATATTGCAAACAAAACAAGAGGCACCGTGGCGAGAAGTCTTTTTGACAGTAGCTGTCAAAATGCACCAATAAAAAAAATTTATTAAACATATTTGGTGAATTATGACAGCTAGGCCTCTCGTCACGCTGCTGCGATTTAGTGAAAATATCGATCGCCGAACCCTCATTGATTCACGACGGCCGTAGGAGGCAGGAGTGTTGAAGAGAGTTTTGTAGAAGCCCATACAACGACAGGAGAAAATCTTAGGCAGTTAACACACTGCTGCGGTTTCCGCATGCGGCGACGGTGTGTAAGAGAGATAGCGCTCTAAATTTGTGTCGCGCTGTCTCGTTCACAGGAGCGGGACGCAGCGCAATTGGCTACTTTCCTAAAAAAAATATGTAGTCCGTCAGATAGATTATCAAAACATGTGACGTATTTTTTATTTTGTCAATCAAACAAAAATTGCTGAAGATATAGCCCGTTAAAGTTCCGCGTGACGTCACATTTCAGTACAATTTTTAGTCTAATGTGACGTCACGAAATAAAAAATACGTGTCCAATATTTTTTGATAATCTAACTGACGGATTAAATATAATTATATTTTTTTTACCCAGGAAAGTACCCAATTGTGAGATCCGTCTTACCGTACCGTATAATGAAATATATTTGTTTCATCATCATCATCATCATATCAGCCGAAAGACGTCCACTGCTGAATATAGGCCTCCCCCAAAGAGTGCCACAATGACCGGTCCTGCGCCATCCGCATCCGACATCTTCAAGACTATGGACTGGAGAAGGCTAGGCATCAACATAAACGGCGAGTACATCACTCACCTTCGGTTTGCTGACGATATAGTAGTCTTGGCTGAGACCATGGAGGATTTGAGTACAATGCTCGATGACCTCAGTAAAGCCTCCGAGCGAGTTGGTCTAAAGATGAACATTGATAAGACGAAGATCATGTCAAATGCCCATGTAGCACCAACTCCCGTTGCAATCGGAGACTTTACACTCGAAGTTGTGGACGATTATTTATACCTAGGACAGACTGTCCAGTTAGGTAGATCCAACTTCGAGATAGAGGTTAATCGACGAATCCGACTCGGTTGGGCAGCGTTCGGGAAGCTACAGCACATCTTTTCGTTCAATATTCCGCAGTGTCTAAAGACGAAAGTCTTTGACCAGTGTGTGTTGCCAGTGATGACATATGGCACTGAAACGTGGTCGCTTACTATGGGCCTCATAAGAAGGCTCAAAGTCACCCAAAGGGCAATGGAGAGAGCTATGCTTGGAGGCCGTTGGGGCGGAAAGGTTCTTGAGTGGCGACCACGAACCGGAAAGGCGCAGCGTCGGTAGACCCCCCACAAGGTGGACTGATGACCTGGTAAAGGTCGCGGGAGTCCGCTGAATATTTGTTTATTTAACTTAAATTTATACATACGCTTCATTAAAGATTACGTGCAGTATAAACCTTATTAATTGCATCATTAAAACACTGTTAAGCTCACTAATTGGTATTTTACAATTAGTAAATGCTGATAAAAATAACTTCTTAAATCTCGTTAATGGCAACGAAAGCTCTTTGCGAAAAACGTTAATACTTAGAAAGCCCTCGAAGTGAAGGATTAAAATTAATTGACGTTAATACGCAATTAACAATATAAAATTTGAATTTTGCATAATTTACAAGCACTCAGAAATACTGAATCGATGATGCAGAACAATTAATCATCATCCAAGCGTATGTTCCGACTTTTAGCGACTGCTCTATTTGAGCCTGGGGTCCACTTGGCAACCTAATTTAGCATGTAAAGTACCTCAATAGACACCTTTCCTCGGAATCCACTTCACACAAATGTAATTTTTCTCCTAACAACGAAGACAAAAACTTGTAGCAAAAGTTACTAACTCCCAGAATTTAATGAGTTTGGAAACTGTTTTCGGGAAAACCCGATTTTAAAGTCACGGTCAAAGTACAATTAACACCGCTTCATGAAGCTGAATTTTGTACAATTTAGGTAGTCTCATAACCATTTTCAGTCTTTTAGTCTTTTGTTTATAATATATAGGCTGCTTACGAATTTGAGGGTTTACTTTGAAGGATCGTAAAGCCTTTATAGTGTAACAGACCGACATCTGAAAACATCCGGCTACGCTGTAAGCAATAAATTGTTTTGAACTATACCTTGTCTTTGACTTCGAAATAAAATCAATTTGCTACAGTACGAAAATGAAATGAGGGTAGCTTACAAAATTATGTTCCTTGATAGGTGACCTTTTTAATTTAGTCGTTGCCACAGTCGTTTAGTTTCTCTATGGACAGATCTGAGCCTATTTTATAAACAAAATAAATGATTATTTACTTTTTTATTGAAACGTAAAATAATAAAATTAACATAATTTTAGATTTTTTAAAATGTTGTTTGTTTTAAGTTTGTTTTAGATTTGTCTTTAATCTATGGTTCACGATAGATTATAGAATAGCTCGGTAAAATATGCGGGAAAAATGGGAACCAATCAGAATCAAGCCGAGTTAGTTGAACCAATCAAAATAAGAGTTGTTGAATGGATTGAGGAATGTTTGAATTAGCGGGGGTCGGTTTCGGGGGTTCTCATCTCAAGACATGAAAGTCTATATAAGGTTGTGGAAGGAAATATCTGGGCTTTTTCTTCAGCAGAGCGTCGCGTTTAACGGAGATCAGTGAGTTTAGGCAAATAGTGTTTGAGTTTGTTCACAGATCTGTTATCAAGTGATGGAAGCATTCGAAAGACAACAGAAATCCACGGCCCGCGCGTTTCTATGGTAACGAAGATGAGGGACCTTGTTGGAGCGCTGGAGACCATTGCATGAAGAATCTCGTGTTCCACGTGGCTCGTCATCATCCACTACTAACTGTCTCGGTAAGAAATTTAGATTTATTCGGGTTTTAATAGCAAGTGCGTATGACGGACCTTCGCGTTAGTATTTACAGAATAGTGGGTAGGTTCGGGTTGATCCGTGTTGAGATTTTAAGTTGTCATTGAGCAGATAATCTGATAGCCTTATCGGAGCGTGTTTATTTAACCAAAATAAAAGTTAAATCATTGGTTTATGTGTAGATTGCGGTTGGTGAGAATTTCAGTTCGTTATTAACTACGTCTATCTATTTTGTTGTGTTTCACCATTTAATTGAGTGAGTTAGTGGTTAGTCCAATGTATAACACTAGAATGGTGATTACAAGCATAGATTTGATAGAAACCGGGAAAAGACTTAATAACCTACAGGTATCTATAGAGGGCGTGCGATGTGGGTATACTCGTAGTTAGTTTAGAATTAAAATGTAGGATCACAGTTTATTCGTATTGCATGGCATGGCATCATTGAATTGGTGGTTGAATTGCCTATGAAATTTGTAATCAGTTTTGATTAGTATGAGTGGTTGTTCTTGTCATTTAACCAATTAAATAGGATGGCTAAGTTTATTGTGCGTCGGTGTGTATACGTACATATTTTATGTGCAATTTAAGTTCATAGTAATGAGGTCGTTAAAGTATTGATTCACGGGTTTTATTTATTCTGTTTATGTTACTATTGAATTGCGCCGGTGCGTATTTATGTTAATATTTCGTATATGGTAAATAAAGGGGAAGGCATACGTTATCTAAATTATTGTTAGTAGAAACAGTTAGAAGAGTAAATACAATTGTATGTCTGTATGTAATCCATTGGTTTATTCTATATAATTAACCGTCATTCATTCTCGAATTATATACTTCGAGTAAATTAGTAGTTACCTTTGCATTCGTTTATTTTATAACGTTAACAATATTTATACGTCGTTGTAGTTAAAGTTTTAGTTTCATTCTTGATAAATAAGTAATTCTACATATCCCACAATAGGGCGTAAAATTAGTAAGCCAACTATGGGAAAATACGTTTTGTTAATCCTTGTCTATTTCTCAAATTCCCGGTTACATCGACTGTGAGAGGGCGCCTTCACCGTAAGCTCCTGAAGGATCGTTGCCGCAGCGTGAGCGCTTCGGTGGCGGGATGCAGCTTCGGGCGTACAGATCTTCCGCCTGTCCAGTTGGACCCATCTTGAAGCCTTGACGAGCACTTCAGGGAGCTGTCGGCAGAGCTGTTCCGGGCCAAGGAGTCTATTGCGAGACTTCGGCGCCATTGCGAAGAGTCAATCCATCCAGCAGAAGTCAGTCTTCCCGGTGTGTTGTTTTTGATTTATTGCTTTATGCTCATTTTCATTTGTGCCGTATTACTTTATTATCTTCCAGTGAAAGGAGATCGTCAATTCTGGGCCACCTGATATAAACCGTATACAGTTTGTACAGCAATGTAAAATAAATACTCATTTTATTACTAAAGTAGACAAAATATTGCAAAAAAATTAAACGGGAATTAGAAATACTAAATAAATAAACATTATGTTGATTTTTCCGCGATTAAAATACAGCAAGACAAGTCGTTAATGTCCTTATGGCATTGACATAAAGTTTAACTTCACCCTGGCCTGAAACGGGATTGTTTTTTGGTTTGACACTGTCAATGTATACCGTTACATAATCTGCGTTTTGATACTGTTCGGTAAGTCAGAACATTGTAATATTACAATAGTATCTAAGTCTACGAATACGGAAGTTTAAATTAGAAATCGACTGTATTCAAACGCCTAAAGATTGAAAATGCGTATTTTTGCATTTTTGATCGGAGTTTGAATATTAAAAGTGGGTTTCATAATGGCATAATATCATGCTCCTTCGATAACGAAACGCATCTTTTTTTCAATTTTGTAATGTCAGATACTAGTGCTATCGCACTTAACGGTGGTAAACCTTATCCCTTCGCAATAGGTGTTAGGAATGTTCAGTTAATAGTATCAACGATGGTTTGACAGCTTTCTTTGTTTACCGAAATACAGGAACTATAAATACGATCAAAATATGACTTTTTATTATTTCATCATGATTCCCGTTTTGTTTTCAAGTCCGGTTTTGTACATTATCTTTAAAAAATCGGTATTTTTTTTACATTAATATATAAATCATAGGCAAGCACGCTTTCAAATATTGTCCTTGTCAGATTCAAGTTTTAAATGCATGATTTTTCAGTTTTCCCGTTAGATTTCGCAATATTTTTACCACCATCCTGATCTAGAAATTATGACGATTCTTTAAACGTCAGAACCATTCCTAAACGGTCCTAAATAATCTGGGCCAGATCACCTAAGAAAAATTGACGATCTCCTTTGTATTCACCAGCATATTTGAACATTATTGTGCGTTATGCCGCCATAATAAAATTCTACTAAGTTTCGATAAATTGAATATGATGGTATATGCATTGATTTCGTTTAATCACTATAATAGATGGTTACATTTTCTAGCTAGTCATGGTGGTGGCTTGCAGGTGCACATGGAAGCTAGTACCATGTTAGTTATGTAACATATTGGTTAATCAATGTTTTCTATGTATTGCATGCAAATACCATTGTACATTTCCAAGTAATTGAGATAGGTTGTATTTTTATTGTATTGTTAATGTATTTTTAAATTAGAATCGGCACAAGGGGTTTAATTTGTATTTCGATTGTTTCGTAAACATACAGAATTTTAATAACAAGTTCAAAACTTTTTTTGTTAGTTAATTTGGATTAGCCTACAGAATAGATACTGCTTTAGTTTGGGTATCCTAGCAATAGCAGCCTAGAATGTTATAATGTATCGTTTCGATACAAATAAATAAATAACACCACATTTAAACTTAAATGTATCATACCCATAAAATATTGTTAAAACCGTGCCAACTTTTAAACTACATTCAATATCGTAAGCAAAGTGTTCCGAACTTAATAGTATTGGTAGGTACCTACTAAACTTTTCAATTTCATTCAAATATCTAGTAAACTTACGACGAAGTTTCATAACGTTTTCAAAGTCGATTCGTTAAGTTCTGAAACTTTGTAGTGTAACGTATGGTATGGGCGGAAAGTTCTCCTTTCCATCATTTTATGGAGTAAACAATGAGTTCAGGTGAGATAAAAGTTAAAATTCTTTGCCAGTTTATTTTTAGGTTTGGTGGCCTCCTTACAATACACTTTAGCTAAAACTATATTTTACAAAACTGCCTGTCGAAAAATAGGATATATAAATTATTTAACAGTCCTCAGATACACAAAGAATATCTTGTCCTACAATACGACAGACGTGATCATTTGGCAGCTGTAAAGTGGTGGAGATCAAAGAATGCAAACCACTTCAAGAAAATAAATTCTAGAGTTCTGGGTTTGATGCAATATTATGAGTAATTATATAAATAATTAGATTATATGATTGAAAAAAAATCCTATTGGCGGAGTGTAGTGCCAATGCCAAACGGTGTATAATGTACTCGTAATTCATATATAGTTTGTCGCCTACTATTTTTGTTTCCGCAATAATACGCGCTGTGTTTGTTCTAATGTTAAAATATAGACTCTGTCCTCTATAAATGACACAACTTCGACAGTTTTCACCTATTTTGGTATTCCTATTTTCCAATTCAAAAATTTTGCTAATCTGTTTTTCTGACCTCCTCCCATTAAATGCTGCTAGATGCATCTAGCAATAAGGATAGTAAAGCAAACTAACTAGAAGGGTTTTGTTGCTCTCATTATTGTGACGTAGCCAGCTCTTAGTCTATAAAGGAGAAGGGACTGCAACAGCGGATCCTGTATGACGGCGTGTGGTTTAAAGCGGTAAACTCAGAAACCGTGTAAGTAGCTCTTATTCTTTTATTGACATGAAATTATGGCATGAAATGAAGTAAATAGTTTATGTTTCCGATTTAGACCGCAAGGTGGCAGTCCTCACGCATCGGTCCCTGACACACGGTAGGGATTGGCTGGAGTGTCTTTCCTTCCCGTCAAACTTTTATCTGGTACCAATTGGTCAGAGATGTGACTTATTTGAAATACTTGTATTTAAAATGCAAATACAAAATGCAAAATACCTATTTCCTATTTTGTATTTAAATACCTTTTTAACAAAAGCATTTTGCATTTTATTTGAAATACTTTTTGGGAACCATTTTCTATTTTGAAAATACAAAATACTTTTTTTTGTAATTTAATATAACGTTGGTAGAAAGGGTAGGTTTTAGTTATATTGCTCCTACGTGGGTGATTGGTAGGGTGTTGGTAGGACAGGATACCGCGTAACCAAGGGAAATCTCGTCATTTTGTAACTAGTCGTCTGTTTTGAAATGGAGAGTTCAGATAAGTATGGAAACCATCATCCTCTTAGCGTTTACCCCGGCTTGGTGAACTAATCACATGAATTGGCATAGACACTAGTTTTTACACAAGCGACTACCATCTGACCTTCCAACCCAGCTTTTTGGGATTAGTTCCGGTTTCCGCAGAATGTTTTCCTTCACCGAAAAGCGACTGATAAATATCAACCGATAATTCATACATAAGTTCCGAAAATCTCAGTGGTACAAAGTCGGGATTCGATCCCGAGACCTCCAGATTGGTTCCATATAGATAAATATAACTCACTATCAGATCATGAAAAAAAACATTTAATTACATGTATGCATCGAGTGCTGACCCTTAAAAATATTTTAACCATTTACCTACAAAACAAATAAGTGGCACACAAAACTCAGCTCTAGTTAAAATTTGATTAACATTTGATTTATATTTATTGATTAAAATGGCTATGCTATGACTATGACATATGATCACGGGCAGACGGACACGACGAGATAAGGATTACGTTTTTTTACATCTTGGCGACGGAATTCTAAAAAGCATTTGTATTTTAAAAAAGTATTTTGAAAATACCTATTTTGTATTTAGTATTTGAAATACAATTTTGCCAAGTATTTTGTATTTTGCATTTGAAATAGTAAATCATGAAAGTATTTGCATTTTGTATTTAAATACTTTTTCTAAACCATTTTGCACATCTCTGCAATTGGTACTCTTTCTCCTATACCAGAAACTATACATATATAGACAGCCACAGTTTAAGAACTTATTGAAGCTCCAAGTCTGAAACACCATCTGAACGAACCAACCAAAGCTGCCGTATAATATAGGGCACAGTACTCTTTGACTCTCAGCGCCATCTAGTAATTGATAGCGTTACTATTATTATGGTACATATACAAGATATATCTATACTCCGCTTAGCGCGTTATTTCTTTGAAACCTAAGCTGCCAAAAAGGGTGCGGGAGGGGAACACGCAATGCTAGACAGGGAACGCGCGATTGACCCGTGGGGCTAAGTTTACTGTCACTTCCAATATTAGTGTTTGACTATAGAGTGAAATTACTACGAGCTGGCAGCGGTGGTCGCCCGGCTATGCGGGGACTTGGGTTAATTAATTGTTATGGTATTACTATGGAAACTTTGGGTTAGTCTCGGTTAGATGGCGCTTCAGACTGTGGCTGTCAAGGATAATTAAGATATGGATTGACAATGCCTATACAAAATCGCGTTCTCTTATTTCAGGCTAAAGCACTAGCGTCATCTATCGGTCACCACAAACACTAAATTCCTACTTAACCTTTCTGTAAAGCCCATTGCTTGACTGGTAGAGAATGCCTTATGGCATTAAGTCCGCCATTTGTACCATCTTATTCTGTGCAATTAAGATTAAATAAATACATTCTAGTTTCTAATATTTTGTTCGGCGATTAACGCTGACAGAATAACTCGACTCCAGACTCAACAGATGGCACTGTAGCACTCAGTCCCGAAAACAGACGTTTGACTATATAGTCTCTGCCACATCCTCCTGCATATCTTATATAAAAGGAAACATACACGTTATGTTGGTAACTTACTGTTCCGTAACGAGACCATAGACAGGCATTAATCACGTAACTTGCTAATGCGGCCTTCACGTGCCGCAACTTTTTGATCTAGTGTTGCCAACAATTGTTTTTAGGGTAATAATTATCAAATACCTGTACGGTTCCGCAACTTTTTGATGTAGTGTTGCCAACAATTGTTTTTAGGGTAATAATTATCAAATACCTATAAGGTTCCGCAACTTTTTGATCTAGTGTTGCCAACAATTGTTTTTAGGGTAATAATTATCAAATACCTATAAGGTTAGTAATAATTGGATGCAACTTTTCGTTTTGGAAACATAACTATAAAAGTTTACAGAGTTGTCAGTTTTTCGTCTATGGTTTCGTCTATTTTTTTTAATACCACGGCGGTGGCAAACAAGCATACGGCCCGCCTGATGGTAAGCAGTTACCGTAGCCTATGGACGCCTGCATCCCCAGATGATTCACATGCGCGTTGCCTACCCTTTAGGAACCTATTCACTCCTTTTTTGAAGAACCTCATACTGTAGCCCGCTGTGTATTAGCTGTACCTAGTTACCTATAAATTGATAAACATCTACCTGTTATGTAACTTAAGCTATGAATTAATAAAGCATAATATATTATCTGTTGGTGATTCTAAATAAAGAGCAAAAAAATGGTGTACGGATATGACATACGTAAACAAAAAGTAAGTTTACTAATTCGCGACGTGTGTTTTCATTACAGTTATTTTTACTTGTTTTATGACATAAAAAAGTCTTTATTTTTAATTAAAAGTAGTATTTTATACCACGACCATGGCAAACAAGCATACGAGCCTTATGGTAGGCAACTAGCGCAGCCTACCGACGCCTGCAGCTCTTGAGGTGTCATATCCATGAAAGTCCGTGTGCATGCTTCTAAGTATAGTAAAACTGATTATGAAGAGCTCAGCTCAGCTCAGCTCATCAAGCCGATTTTAGGTAAAATTATAATTGTTATGTTATGAGAGGTACTATGGTTGTAAATCATTTTAATGATAGTTAAAACTGTCTTTTGAAGTCGATTTTAAACTATTTAATAATAAAATTTGTTGTATGAAGTCTTGCTACTGATTATGATGAGGTTTGTGGTACCTTTTCTAATAAAACTTCCTTGCGTGAATTTCATGGACGATTGCGTCCGACGTACTACGGATATGATAGAATTGTCTATGTTTATGGTATGTTAATAATTTATATTGGGGAAGTTATCGCGTTTACGATTCATGAGGTTATGTTATGTATGTATAATGTACATCTCTATTGAGTTATTCTCTATTTTTAGGTTTTATTTCGATATTTTAATCGGATACCCCTAAATTTTAAAGACATATTTTCTGTCACCAAAATTTAGATTTGTCACTAATTTAGGTCATTTAACCTAATTAATAAAAATGGTCTGTAAAGATACATCCAATAGAGAACATGCATGAAAAATATTTAATTGAATCTGTTACATAAACACGTTCAACAACACCAAACTAATATAAATAAGTGGAAATCCGTAATAATTTTTAACAGTTTTTTAAAGATATTGCGGTTTGAAAACGTAAAATTTTAGGCAATTTTTTTTATACATCAAATGTATTTTTGAAACTTCAGTTCGATTACTTATGTCCTAACAAGAAAAAAAATGTATGACAACTAGGTATATAGCTAAACGCATTTTTTCGTGCCTAAAACTACAAAAATCTTACAAAAACTTGTTCCTTCCGAACAGTTTTCTGCAACTTTGTGAACGGTGACGTCACAATCCGCACACTTTTTGTATGGGGCGTTTTGACGCGCGGCGCAGACGCCTAACGTATTTTTACATTTTTTACGTTTCAGGGCTATCATAGATAGTAGGTTTATTAGAGACATTTGAATCTACAGGGAAATAGAATCGAATGACGTCTTCCAAAAAAATCATGCATATTCCTAATTATTGCAATTTTCAACCGACTTCAAGATTTCAAAGGAGGACGTTCTCAATTCGTTGGGATCTTTTTTTTGCTATTTTTCTTTTATGTGACCGATTATTCGAAGACGGCTGGACCTATTTGGAAAATTCTTTTTTTTGTTTGAAAGAGTATAAATACTTCACAGTTGGTCCCATTGTAACCAGGTCAGGATCTGATGATGGGATCCTGGAGAAATCGAGGGAACTCTTCAACTATTATAAGCACACCTATAGTGATTTGAGTATTTTTTCCTCAGCTCGAGCATTTGCTTTTGGAAAGGTGATGGAGGCCAAGTGAAGTCGGTTCTTATTTATTAAAAATATTTCACGTAATTTAAGTCGATTTTTGCTGGACATGTTTCGATCAATTTACGATTCTTATTTGTTTAAAACTATACACGGTGAATCTGAGTAACCCGAAAGATTTTAACCATAAATTCCTGATCATAATTGGAGACTAAAATGTCTTATAAACTTTTTTGGAATTGGCCTAGTTTCAGAGTTACTACCAACTAAATAAAAAAACATTTTTTATTGTGACTCAGTGCAAAACGCTTTTTTGATGGCGATTTCACCCTTTATGGGGTCTAGTCTAGACATTCTTATTGACAGATATCAAAGTTCCAAGGATTACTTTACGTAAACTATTTTTTACGAAAAAAATGTACTAATTTATTTTAATCGACAGTTTTAACGATAACATTTATGTTTTTATGTTCAAAAGCATTTAAAAATCGAAAAAAAAAGAAAAAAAATATTTTATAGGCGAAATTTACCTAAATTCATATAACATTTATTACTCCTTATGACCTCAGGAATTTATGGTTAAAATCTTTCGGGTTATTCAGATTCACCGTGTATATTATAATTTTATAATATTATTAATCTAATGTGCGTGTTGTATTTAGTAGGTTAGAAGATTTAGGTAATATTATTTAGGTTGTTTTGTACATACTGTAGGTACGATTATGGTCATTTCCCCCAAAAGCTTAAACGTTAGATAAAAGAAATTCGCCTTTGTGTAAATGACATAATGTTACCTATTGGTCTTGTTGAGTTTTTTGTTGTACAATAATAGTAGATTTTACACCAAGGAGATAAAGGACTGTTTTATGTCACGGGCGCGATATTAAATCTTGAACGTAACGAAGGACTCCAGATTTAACTCCCGAGCGTAGCGAGGGGTTATGAGTTAATTGTGAGCGAAGCTAGGGAATTAATACTGAGTCCTGAATGCAGTGAGGGGTTCAAGCGCGCCCGCGACAAAAACAGCTTTATCCCCGAGGAGTTTACTCTACTTTTTTTACCTCTTGCGAGACAATAAAAAAAAGGCTAATAGAAACGGATTTTTATTAAAGTAAAAATTTATGTTTGGTACATTAGTCTATTTTATATTACAATATTATTTTCTATTTTTATAGAATCTGCAGTTTTCCTTCGTATACTGCAGCGTCTTATGACACTTGCGGCATTCGTTTTAGGTATTTAAAATGTGTTCCATTTATGGTGGCCAGCATGATTTTCGGAAAAAACGATTTTCAAATTAGTTCGGCGCGGCGCCGCGGGCCCCGGCTCGTGGGGATAGGCTGTGCGCCTTGCGGACTTTACGAAATTAGACTTTAAGGACATAACAATAAGAACTATGGGAAGTGAAATAACATTATTAACCAGCGAGTTATAATGAAATTTAGTACAATATTATTACGCTGCTAAAGCTTAGCTTTAGCAGGCTATAATGATTTGCTTTCGGTAAGGTTTGCATGATATATAATTTGGTATTATCGAGCAGGTGGTGTGAAAAGTGCTTTACTACCTAATACTTTACCATAAAAACGAAGTTAACTCACAACGCCAAGTGTAAGCAATATTCCCTGCAAATTAACTTACGAGCCAAATCCCTTTTTCGCGAAAAAGAAGCTTTTCGCAAGTTTTCCCCGAACTCGCTGTATCGCATCTCGCTAATGAGTTTCTCGAAGAATAGGCATGACGATTTTTTTTCATTTATAGTATTCATCGATTCGTTTTGTTGCGAGGATCAAATGATCTATATAGGGTCAATTTCATTAAAGCAACACAAAAGTCAGAAATGAGACTTAAAGTCTGACTTTCGCATTTGTTTTTCAAAACGCTCTTAACAAAATGATATGAAACCGTGACGTCACAGTTGCAAAGTCGACCTCTTTAAAGTATGGAAAAAATTATGAAATGGTTATTTTGACAGTGAAATATTGCTTTTATGTATATGGTTGTCATACAATTTATTTAACAGTAAAATGTGCGCCATAGAATAGTATCATTGTTTTTTTAAATTTCGTACTATAAAAAAAAACGCATTTTTTTTTTATTTAGAGGCTTCTTCTGAAATTTATTATAATATAAAAGAAGAAACTGACTGACAGACTGACTGACTGACATATCAACGCACAGCCCAAACCGCTGGTTCTACAGATTCCAAATTTGGCACGTAGGTTCCTTATAAGGTCTAGGGATGCACTAAGAAAGGATTTTTTTAAATTCACCCCCTAAGGGGGTAAAATGGGGGTCTAAAGTTTGTATGGCGAATCAAGATTTGTTAGACTATTTTATTCGAAACTTCACAAGAATATTCCTAACGATAAATGAGTAAACACGTGTTTCAGGTTTTTTGAAAATTCAACCCCTAAAAGGGGCAAATGTGGTCACAAAGTCTGAAAATCAACATGGGTATCGTATCCTTTTTGAGTACTTATAGTACGCGAGCGAAGCCGCGGGAAACGGCTAGTTTATTATAAATTTGTACTTTATTAAGATATATTTCTCATTTTGCATCCATTGAAATAAATTTAAGTACAAATAACACGTGCATGCAGCCTTATTATGCACATTCATCCAAGTTCCATGTATGCTTCAATGAAGGCATAGATAAGCCAAGCCACATAATAAGGTAAAATCGAAACTAATTTAGTAAAAATATAAAGATTAATGTTTTTTGAAGTAGGTAAAGTCAATTTCAAAGATATGTTTACAATTGTCGACCTTATTACAAAGAAGTAAGGTGCAAATATGTAAACATATCTTTGAGGTTCACTGTACAGTCACCGAGAATAGTATCTTCCTACATGACGGCCGCAAAAATATGTGACACGCTCGTATCTGTAGGGCCATAAGAGCGTGTCACATATTTTTGCGGCCTTCGTGTAGGAAGATACTATTTTCTAACATGCTTAGTAAATTAGTCTATAATGGAACGGGCTCAAATATTACTCAAGCACTGATTGCTGATTGATTTATGTATTCATCAATCTGTCAAGTTAATGTCCTAAGTAATTAATCAATTACTTAATATACTCCAATAACCGTTTTTAACAACCTGTGGCCTGTAGTGTGTTTGGTCCTAGTTTATTTTTTCCTATTAATTGTATATATTTAATATATATGTAACTATGTATAAGCTATGTAAGTTTTTTTTCTTTCTTTAATATGTGTAAGTTTATAAATGTTTGGTTTATTTGAAGGGTACGCGGAAATAACATGTCGAGTCACTTTGACAACATCTTGAGTTATAGCGCTTTTAAAATTTGGAACGATTTAATTAACCATAGTATTTGCGTAACTAGATGGCTTTTATGAGTTAAGAAATGGATAAACGTTAAAATTTACAGCTGTAACAGAAGTTGTTACTAATAGTCCATTGCAAGCTCTACATTTTGATGTAAAAATCACATTTTACAAAAAAGTGACTAGACCATGTTCTTTCCGTGTACCCTTAATTTGCATTTGGTTTTGCAACACCTACTTTTCTGTTTGTTTACAAAGGTTTCCGCTTCCCTAAGGTTGTCTGGACGAGATCGCTCTTTAGCGATAAGACCGCCAATTGTTTTACCTCTACTTTTCTGTTTGTAACGTTTGTATACTTTGTATCTTTAATTTGAGGTGTGCAATAAAGAGTATTTATGATGTTAATGTTTATTTGTTGAAATAAATTAAATCTGTTACTGTAGTATTTTCTGCGGAAGACTATAGCATAACACAAAATGACTTACGGTTATTTTTAATAGGAAACCATAATATAAATCCCGAAAAGGCCGATTCTCGTTCACAGACAATATAAATATTTGGATACGGCCGATCCGCACATAAAAATGACGCATGCCTGTAACTGAAAGCTTGGCAGAACCGGAATTACATGAAATTGGGTAATCTTTCGCGAATTTAATCCCGTTTCTAATATTTCGTTAAATTTGAAATATTTTATTGGTTGATAAAGATAAAATTTTTATTCTTCAATTTAGGCATATTACAATGTACTTATGAACGTCAGAGAGAAAAAAAAAACCTTCCACCAGTTCTAACCCTACACCCAGGACCCGAGAAGTATTATGACCGGCTAGAAACTCGACGGGATTTATTTTTTCAAAACAGTAATACATTAGTTCTTAAAGATATAGGTACAATAATGCGTAGTTCTATAAGAAGAAATATCAAAACAGCTTGAGAGACAGACAATGTACATGAAATTGGGTAATTTTTCGCGAATTTAATCCCGTTTGTAACATTTCGTAATTTTGAAATATTTTTATTGGAGTTTAAATACACGCTTCTTATGTTTGGAAGGCCTTGTCCTGAAAGAGCGAAAGAGCAACGCAAGGTAGAACAGTATCAGTTATAATGGACTACTAGCCTAAGTCGGTAGTGACCCTGCCTATGAAGCAGCAGGTCCCGGGTTCGAATCCTGGTCAGGGAATTTATTGTGTTTATCACGGATATTTGTTTCTTAGTTAGGTAAGTGTTTTCTATGTATTTGAGTATTTATCTATATCTATCTATTATATATATTGTTGCCTAGTAGCCACAACACAAGCCTTATTGAGCTTACTCTGGGACTAGGTAGATTTATGTAAGATTTTCCCATAATATTTATTTATTTATACTTAAGAGTAAAATACAAGAAACACAAACGGCTGGTAACTGGAGCTACCAAAAGCAAGTGACTAATTAATAAATAATTATCGTGTCTAAAACGACTGCGGTCTACTTTATCCAGTAATATTCTAGTGTTATGGTAAAAATTAATTTGGTTTAAATACAATTAGCATCCCTGTTAAGAAGCTTAATGGTTACTTTATTGTCACCAACGCGTTTAGAGAATCCAACCGCAAAATAATTAGTTTAAGAATTACCAGTTATTTACCGGTACGTGTTTTTCAGCAGTTTCCATTCACTACATGATTTTCAGGATGTTTTCCAAACTCATTTTCACAATGGCGCTCGGTCGAGCTGCAGTGAAGGACGCTCGATCTGCCGGCGGCGGCCATTTCAACGGGGCAGCCAAATGTCAAAACAACATGAGCGGTTAATACTGCTCACAATATGAAAGGTTTAATATTTTTAATTTTTTTGTTGAATAAGTTGAATCAGAAAAAATGGTATGGGTTTTTTTTGCTTTCGACAAGATTATTAAAAAAAAACCGTCGATTATCGGTGTAACAAAAAAGGGTGAGAATCCGTGTAAGGGCATCGTACTCTAATTATGAAAAACGAAGAAAAAAAATTTCACGCGGAAATAAAATTGGTTTTGTGTGGAGGGTTGGCAGGCTGAGACGACAGTTTCCATACAATTCTTTTTTTCGTCCAAAAATTTTTACTCTTTTTTTTCTTAGTCACAATATGATACCAATTATGCCCTTAAACGGATCACCAGTATGTTTGTTACACTCTGTATAGGTATTAAGTATAACAACACCATTATGTCGAGTTAAAACCTATCTTAAAACCATCGCTGGTGTCTGGTGCACACCATTTGCCATCCAAAACTACAACTAGATCGGACAAAACAATAGACAAATTACAATATTCATTTGTTTGCAGAAACCTAAACTCTAACAAGCAGCCTCTCAACCTAAATGTTTATAGGTACACTCGAGTAGTTGGATTCTTAGACCAATTATAAAACTGTATTACTAAGTAGACATAGGAATGGGAAAGGTGGACGGTAGACGGCCTAGAGGTAGAGGACCAAGCCCAACGCGGTGTGTGATCAAATATCGGACCAAATGGACATCACTCTTAGCAACGCTATCCGCAAATAGGGAGAAGTGGAGAGGTGCCATTAAGAAAATTAGTCAGCGGAGTCATGATCCTCAGCAGTGAGGGATCGACTCAAAAGAAGAAGAAGAAGTACACAGTTACTCGTACGTGCATGTGTATCCACGGTGCAGCTGGCATTATGACAAGGCTATATAGATGAATCAAGTTGGTAGACTATATAGTCTCCTACGTCACAGAAAAATTGACAAGAAAAACATTTTTCATAACGTAAAATTGTAACAGTTTTAAGCCATTTTTTACAGGAAAAAGTAAATAAAATTTGACCCCGCAAGTTAAATTGCGACGCCCGAAGGGCAGAAAAGAATTCCAAATGTGTATAAAGTACGGGCGAGTAGACGATTCTGTTAATATGAAACGTACACCCTCGCTGAATAAATATAAATACTACTGGTACGAAGGTTCACTGTGTACGTGTAATAAAACATAGGTGAGTACATCAAACGTACATAAACATATCGCATTACCCGTATTTAGGGGCAGACGGCCTTGGCTTGTATGGTGAGCTGCAAAATTTTATGGACACATTTTGAATTAATTTATTGAAAATTATTTACCCGTGCAATTTTGCAGCTCCGTGCACATATTGCGATGCGACGATATCACGCAGCAACATTGAAAATCGAAATTTTGTTATCTCTCTCTATCGCACTTGCATATGCGAGGTAAAGGGACGCAGATAACAAAATTTCGATTTGTGAAGTTCGCGGCAGGCCCGCTGACAGTGACACCGGGTCGGAATGTGCCACTAAATGCTACGGGAGTTTAAAACTAATAAGAGGTGCGCAAGATTGTATGTTTGGATGTGACATCTTGGTGCCTTGTCCACGGCTAGTATTCGTGGCTATTAGAATGTCATCGTCGTGTCGTTGTGTCACTGGACTCCATTCGGCTGCTATCGTGTGTTGTCGGATGTCGTCTCATCCGCTCGGCTCTATTTGGTGGTAAAATGTAGATATAATGTTTTATCAATTCGCGTCAGGCCTGTTGTCGCAAGATCGCAACGCATGGCTGACTATTTATGCGTCGAGCGTAGAAACGAACTCACTTGTGAGCGTCCAACCTCGAGTTTTGTCGAGCTTCCAAGGAATTGAGAAGTGCACCAAGACACGCATTGTATTTGATTAACATGGATGAAGCGCCGAAGCCGTATACGTTGCTGGTCGCAGCGCTTAATAGTCAACTCAGTTTACCGGCCTCCTAGCCCAGTCGGTTGTTGCCCTGCCTACGAAGCAGGAGGTCCCGCGTTCGAATCCTGGTCAGGGCATTTATTTGTGTGTTTATCACAGATATTTGTTCCTGAGTTATGGATGTTTTCTATGTATTTAAGTATTTATCCATATTTATCTATTATACAGCCGAAGTCCACGATGGACCTTTGCGAAAATGGAAGGTAGTTTAGCCTTAGCACTATATTTCCCCCATAGAAACTATGTAAATATGTGTAACCGTGTCCAACTTATAGCCTTTTAAACATTCACGCAAAAAACTACTTTGTGCTAACCCTTAAACAGGTGACTGGGTCAATGAACTTACTTGTAAACAATATTTAGATGACAGGATATTATGTTGTCATACATCCATTCTTAGATCCACTTGCAATGCTGAAAAATGATTGCATTTTCGGACGCGATTCTCTTTGTGGCTACACTTGTTCAATTTCGGGTAAAGTTTTTATGTTAATTCTTATTAAATAAATATTATTTTTAATCAGTCGTCAAATCTTCATAAACAATCAAAGATGATATCGTAAACTCATCATAAATATATGTATCTGACAGATAAAAAGGTTTTAGCTCGTTAACACGTTTCACAAAATCATTTTAGAATAAATTGAAATTTTGTCCTAGTTGAACAGGTATATTTTTTATGCAATATATTTTACCTGTTATTTATTTGGTTTAAAACGTGCAA
Organism: Pammene aurita; assembly: GCA_947086415.1. Taxonomy (NCBI): domain Eukaryota; kingdom Metazoa; phylum Arthropoda; class Insecta; order Lepidoptera; family Tortricidae; genus Pammene; species Pammene aurita. Next base: position 31,280,541 of record OX352301.1, read on the forward strand.
TATGTGCATGCGTTACTTTAAATACTTAGAACCTTAGAGAAATCAACCAACCGGAGTCGCCATTGACAGGCGTTCCCTCTGCCGAAAACATATGACCAGTGGTCATACACATGTATGGACTGACGTTTGTCTGACGTAGCTATTTGTACGTTGACGTTCCCGTCCCCCGCAAAAATCGGCAGACTTTTTTTGTATAGAAAATGACAGACATGACTACACCATCCGGGTTGAATTCTCTAAGCTTAGAACCGAAACATTTTTAATAAATAGCGAACCTCTTTGGGTAGTTGGAAATCGACAAGAAGTCTGATGTTTGAAATGAAATTGTAGCCTGTCCAATTGAAAGAAAAGAAATGAAATTGTCATTAAACTTACTTAATGTCATATGTCATATTCTTCAAATAAAAATGCTTTTGCTAGAAGTTCGTAATTATTTTAATTTGCTCTTTTTATAAATAAGATGCAACTACATTGCGACTAACAGTTTACGACGACAAAGATAAACATATTCACCACCGCATCCAACTGGGCATAGGAGAATTATATGTGCTTTTTATCGTGTCACCAAAAATCAGCCTATTGTACATCTAACAGCTCAAAATGACCAACGTGGAGGATCCGTTGTTCAATTTGCAGTTGGACTAGAGAAAGAGTCCTGTAAGTTCGAGATAAGAGACAAGAGTGTCGATATTTCGGAATGAGTCACCACAGTACCTACTAAAAGTTCTTAAGCATGTGCGCCTTCACCCTTACAAAATACCTACAGAGGTTTAAAGTTTTACTGGCTCGAGATCATCCTATCCGCAAAGCCTACTGCTAATGATTGTTATAATAGTAGTTTATGTAACTGTTACGTAATAATGGTCCTTAAAATACGAGTGTGGTTTTATGAAACGAGCCGCAGGCGAGTATCATAATAAGATCACACGAGTGTTTTAAGGCCTAATTACGTACAGTTGCATACACTGCTTGGGGATGGAAGTCATTTATTAAAGAATTTATCATTTATCCGCTACCGGTATAAAATTAGTATATCGCTATTTTTCGATACGGTACTTACCTTTATTATAACGATATTCAACCGGTGTTATTTAGGTATCGTTATTTTAGATCGTAGCTTGTACGGCGCGCGCGCGCGTGGAGCGGGGCGCGGAGCACAGGGAGCCGACAGGTAGAGCATACTTCAAACTCAATCTATACTTTTATGAGAACGGTTGAATTATCGAGAAAAAAAACGGTACCGTTATATTTAGATACAGATACGGTATGACGCTACCTGTATTTTTCCGATATGCATTCCCTGCATTCTTATACTGGTTATTATGAACCATCAACTCACCCGTGCTCTATATGCGATGAGAATAATACCCCAGTTGTTTATGACACATTAAATATTTTGCTTCAAACTTCAGCCGAACGTCGCTCCGGAGACATATTTTAAGGCTTTGAGTTAAAATGTGTCTCGGGATGGCGCTATTGCAAGTTTGAAATATAAAGGACATTTTGTGATAGGATCGACTTGCTTTATGTAATACTTATACTCCATTTAAGTAGTTTTAGATGACAAAAAATATGGGAATTTAAAATCTAGGCACCTGAATGCGTTGTGCATTCTTTTCACTCAAATTGTTGGGCAAATAAATGTCCTTAATTGCTTTAATCCTACACGTTTATTTTGTTAATACAACATACATGAGCTAATTAATAGTTATTTATTATACAAGGGGGCAAACTTGATGTTTATCCTCTCGTGCTTTAATTGAGACCCGAGCTAGCGAAAAATTCCTAAATTCAGCCACAAGCGTAGCGAGTGGTTCAAAAAATTGAATCTTGAGCGTACGAGGGCCGCAATGCAAGAGAGGTTGAACAAACTTTGCTGCCGAGTATTAATAAAAAAATTGCCACCACAGGAAAAATATAAGCTATAAAATTAAAAAAAGTCGAAGCTAGAGATGGGTCGTATTTACCCGTTTATACCAAAATTGGTGGGTATAAACTATTTAGAGTGCTGAAAGGGATTAAGAAATTTGAAATATATGAGTATTTTGTGAGCCGCTACTGGATTAAGTTGTGAAAATCGTAAGAAACATATTTTTAAGAGGGGCACTCCATATGTAGTTAATTGTCACAAAAATAAATTTGAATTCATCAACGTGTGGCACATCATTAAACGGGTCTTCAAAAATAACTTGAAAGTTTCGTAACATTTTTTTTGATAAATTTAACACTTTTGCAAAAAAAACCGTTTCCAAAGGCCAACATAATGTTTGTGCCTTTATAACTTTTAAACCAAAGTTCAAAAATATATATTGTGAGGCCTACTCTCGCGATATATTTTAAATAATACTTAAAAAATAAAATATTTAAAAAAATACTTTGAACGCAGGTTAAGCCATTTTTGAAAAAAAAAAACCTTTAATAAAAGGTCATAAGCGCCGCGTAAACACGCACTTATGCTTGTACGGGGTCAGGTTTGCTAATGGCGATGCACAGTGTGGGATTTTGTCTTAGTTGCGGGCATCCTTATGTTTTGTGGTTTTTGGATACCCGATAACTAAAAACATCTTCTATTACAACACCCGTGGTTTTAACTATCATAGTTTTTGAGATATTGACAAAATCAAGAAAAGTACTGAGAAACCATAGAAACGCATGATTTGTTTTGTGTGAGCAGTTTTATTATTGAATGCTCCATGGTATGATAGACAATATTTAATAGCACTAATATATGTATTTAAACATTTAAAAAATCTCTTCTATAGGCGTCAATTTATTAATTTCCATGATATTGTAATTATTATTTTTTCGGCAATTCTCTTTACGGTCGCATTTTTTTTATGTGCACAAATGTTAAGTAAGATAATAACTATAGGCACAAAAAAATCAAACGCGTCCAACACAGGAACACGGAGATATAATTTTTTTAAATTTTGGTTAGGGTTGTCACATACCGACAATAACAATTAAACAATTTTTTTCTGACTCATTTCAACTCCTTTCGTCCATACCATACACTGGTTATTTTATGAGTTTTGGAATTTGCACTCTAACCAATTGACATATGGTCGATTCTTCAATGATACTCATATAGCTACATATCTAGTAGATAGCCACGGCATTATTCGGCAACTCACTCTTGAGTGCAAGAGGTCGGGCGTTCGATCCCAAGCTCCCGTAGTATCCTTTTCCATTTATTTATTTTTAAGTTGGTATTCCTTATTGCAGGTTCGTTTAAATAACAACCATATCAGGTCGAAGTAAGTGTGTTCATAACTTCACACCAATATAAAGACTCTGTGATGATATTTATTGAGTTTACCCTCCAAAATAAAGATGATATGCATTGGTGTAGTGACATGCAAATTCTAATACAGTGAAACGTAAAATACATACAGTCGAATCACGAAATAATACTGTCGTTATGATCAAAAGCACCATACCAATCATAAAACAACTAGTTTAGACTTGTTCTATAGAGCACTAAATAAATAAATGAATATTATAAAGACTGTGTACGATAAAATCCGGACATGTATGATCTGGTATATCTTTGTTTCGGTACCACATATTCAAGCATTTCTTTTATTTTAATAATCTGGAATTAAAGTAATATATACTAAAAAAAGAATCATATTACAATTGTATGGGCTTGTGTGAGTTTTTGCCAAATATATTCCATCATAATCTTGAATTTTTTGTCCAGCATTTTTTGATAATCTTCACTTACTTCCTGCTGCAATGCCACCATTGTATTTATATTTGCACAAGCTCTTTTATGCTCATTAGAACATTATCTTACAAAAAAATGCGATTTGAAACTCTTTTGTACTTGACGCAGTCAGAAAGACTTTCTACACCAAGCACTAAAAGTAGTTTTTATATGGGAGAAAAAAATATAGGCACTGTGGAATATATAGTGATCAAAGTCACAGATAACGTAACGTTATATTTTGTTTGTAATTTTATTATGTAGCTTGATGACCATAAATTATTGAAAAGAAGTGTTGCTTGAATATGTGGTACCGAAAAATAAAATGCATGTCCGGATTTTATCGTACACAGTCTTGAGGACAATCTTACAAAAATCGACCTAGTCCCACAGTAAGCTAAGTAAGTACTAGATGACGATATACGTATATAATAGATAAATATGGATAAATACTTAAATACATAGAAAACATCCATAACTCAGAACCAAATATCTGTGATAAGCACAAATAAATGCTCTGACCAGGACTTGAACCCGGGACCTCCTGCTTCATAGGCAGTCACTACCGACTGGGCTAGAAGGCCGTTAAGCACTAGAATCGTCGACCCTTATCTGTCTTCCCGCATGCTACAAAACAAAAAACAAAAACACACCTATACCAAAAAAAGTTCTTCCCCTTCTAAAAGTAACGTCAGATAACGTTAATGTGACAACCCAATTTCCATAGAAATCAGAAAAAAACTTAGAAACGCAATTTCTCCGAGTTCTTAAGAGATAATTTATTACAATTTTCACAGTTAAAAGAAACATATATTAAGTTAATTTTATGGGTAAAAAATAATGCGACCCTTTTATAGTTAATTAACTATTTACACTTTTCTGAAATATTTAAATTTATTTATATAGCATGTCCCTGTGTTTTCAGAGACCTGCAACTTTCACAACTAGTATATTTTAAACGTGCAATCATTATGTATTTAATTCGAAATCGTAGTCTGACTTTTAGGAAATTTCGATAAAAACGATTTTTATGAAGGTCGTTGACCTCTCAGAAAAAAATCTATAACTACGAAATTAAGTGACATATTCCAACGAGAGTTTCTTAGCATGCTTTATTACCGCAAAACCCATCATAATATAAAATAAAATAAGGATGTCCGAAACTAAGGCAAAATCCCACACTGTGCGATGTCTACAAGATCGATGTAACGTAAAGCTGGTCCCAGTAACCCAATGGCGGACCTGTGGATTCTATCCCGATCTTCATTGCCATTGTTATATTGTAACGAATCTCCAATTGATTAGGCTGTATTTAAACTTTTGATGAATGTTATTTTGGCAATAAAAAAATAGCAATAGGTAGAGGTTCTTTGTTTTGCTAATGTTATATAAATAATACTTCTTAATTTAAAAGATTAGCTTATCAGTCTAGAACTTAGAGAATTCAACCAACCGGAGTCGCCATTGACAGGCGTTCCCCTCTGCCGAAAACATATGACCAGTGGTCATACACATGTATGGACTGACGTTTATCTGACGTAGCTTATTTGAACGTTACGTACGAATTGCCATACATTTGACGTTCCCCTACCCCGCAAAAATCGGCAGACTTTTTTTGTATAGAAAATGACAGACATGGCTACTCCATCCGGGTTGAATTCTCTAAGGTCTAGAAAACAAGGTATTATTATCAAAAAACACATAGGTAGCCCAACGAGCTTACTATAACAAAGCAGTAAACCAATTAGGTAAATTCAAAATATCCAGTAATCTGAACACCGATTCAATTAATTTTGTAGTGCTCGGTAATTATATTTCACAATATTTACTTGTGTTAATTTGGATTCAATTTGTTCACTTTTCCATTTTGTTGTGATGAAAGTATACAATCGTTACATAAGCGACTAATGGGACAAAGTAATGAAACTAATTGCAATTCTTTAGTTACTGTGTGAATGCTGTGTGACCGTTTGAATGTATGACAAAGTGTGGAGAGCATAAACATTAAAAAGAAAAAAAAATTTTAACTGATTATTTTAGAAAGATGAACAATAATAACATGCCAGTCTTAACTGCTAATCTTATACTAAAAAGATTTTATTAGTTAAGGAGTCTAGTAAATTAAGTTAGGTATACAATACTATTGTTAATTAAATTAGGTATACAATACAATATTGGTGCTATTAATTAAAATTATTTAATATTATTTATTATTTACATGTGTACGAAGTTGCCCTCTTAATTTAATATATTATAAACGTTAACGGTTTTACTCAGATGTGTTTAGTAAATAAGTAGTAGTAGTAGTAGTAGTAGTAGGAGTACCTATAGTAATAGTCGTAGTAGTAGTCGTTATTTTACTATCGGGTTCAGAATTGCATGGCCATTTTATGAATGATTTCATTGATAAATTGACCATGCAATTTTGAACCTGATGGTACAAGAAAACACAACGAAAGACATATACATATAACTAGACCCCGGACTCTTGTGGCAATGACGTCACAATAGGGTGATTTGGGGAGTAAACGGGACGGTGCTATGAAACACGGTTAAAAACTCGGTTGTTAACCGAATACATTAAATTAGACATTTTTAAAAATATTACTTAGTAAGTTGATCAATATTGTCGTTTGCTATATTACTTGCAAACCATGCATTTGTACGTTAAACTGGCATTGGTTTTGTCGGCCACTCGCTCCTTGTTCGTCACAAATGTCACCAAGCCAGTTTAAAGTACAATTGTATGGTTTGCACTAAAAAAAATATTGATCAACTTACTAGATAATTTTGTTGAAAATATCTAATTAAAATGTATTCGGTTAACAACCGAGTTTTTAACCGTGTTTCATAGCACCGTCCCGTTTACTCCCCAAATCACCCTATTGTGACGTCATTGCCACGAGAGTCCGGGGTCTACATATAACACAACATATACGTACAAAGGCGAACTTATCCCTTTAAGGGATTTTTTTCCAGTTAACCTTTGAGCAATTGAGAGAGAAAGTTGGAAGTGCTAGGCAGACTTAGGTACTGTACGATACGGTAAGATGAGTTATATTATAATTTATAATCTAATTAGAAAGATACTCAGTTCGGTATCATACATAAACATACATAAACTTCTTACATAAATACAAAATACTAAGCGATACATTAATTAAAAAAACATACAAAATTATTTAATAAATCTAGGAGCAAATCAAATTAATTATAAATAACCACTCCATCTCGGGAAGGCGCTCTTTATTCCTTGAAAGCGGAGGGAAAAACGCATGTTATCCACATGTGGGGAAAGTAATTTGGTGCAAGTTTTGACTTGTTTCTTCACGTTATCTGGCAGGATGGACTTTAAAGAGATGATTTTGAATTATGGAATTTTGAAAGCATTTATTTGGCTTCCATTTTTAAAATTTTAAAACTGTTTTTTTTTCTCGCGGTGGTGTGGTGAAAAATGTTGTATCTGAAGCAAAGTTTGTTCAATTGTTTCCATTTTGGAATTTTTCGCTGGCTTGGGTCTCAATATAAGCAAGAGAGATTAAACAACAACTTTGCTCCCTTGTATTAAATAACTATTGTCGAATACTTTATTTTAATTATAAATTTAAATAAATGTTATATCCTTCAAAAAAGTGACAGTCTTCCGGTCTCCGAGACCGGATTTAACAAAATTCGTCGATCAGTATCCTCTAGTTTTGTTTATGGTGGCAGTCATACTTTTTGCCAATACGACGTCCTTGGCGAGCTAGCGTGGTGAGACTCTAGTATTAAGTACCTAATGAATAATCTGTGAACGTGGAAGTAGAAACAGCATTGTTTCGTAGTTCCATTATTTTTACAACAGTTGCGTCATGTTCATTTGTCATATCCTTGTCAGCTGGGTGTTCTATATTAAACAACCAATATCGTTATAACTTCATATCGTAATAATTGCAATGTACCTACATATATGCACACGTCATACAGGATGCCGTATTATAAATTTCAATAAACTATTCTTTTTGAAGTCTAGGTGCCGGATTCTAATCCATACTAATATTATAAATGGGAAAGTGTATGTGTGCGGTTGTTTGTCCGTCTTTCACAGCAAAACGGGGCGACGAATTGACGTGATTTTTTAAGTGGAGATAGTTGAAGGGATGGAGAGTGTCATAGGCTACTTTTTGTCTCTTTCTAACCCCCCACTTCCCTAAAATGGGGGGGTGGAAGTTTGTATCGTTTATTACCCCGAATTTAACGCGAGCGAAACCGCGGGCAAAAGCTTGTTTAAAAATACATTAACAATACAACCTATCTCAAACATAACTCCAACACACAACAAACATTCAACCTATATTGAAGTTGTATTGGTGTTGCGTTGGAATATTTCTCAAGCAAATTCTAATATTTCTGATGCAGATGTATATGCCGCAGCTGTATTGCGTTGTTAATGCATTGGAGTTGCATTCCATACGTGTTTTAAGGTTAGAATACGGCCCTACGCCAATCGAATAAGATCCATAAAAAGCGTTTTGAGGAATTAATTTCCAGCAGGTTGGAAATCGTTTTAATATCTTTATTTGGTCATAAATGCGTGTAAACCGAGTTTGCCCAATCCTCCTGTGTCCTGCCCAACTTTCGGCAGCAAAATAACTACGAAATGTTTGCTCTTTTTTTCAATTATTTGCTTGTAGCTCAAAAGCGGTACCTAATTCCGTTGGAATAAGTCAACCTATTCAATGTTAAAGAGTATTAAATTCGGCTGCATTTGTTGGGGGTAGAGAGGCCAGATTGAAAGTTGGCTTTATGAGGAATTTTAAGAATATCTCGTGGCGGATTTTGTCCAAGAAGGTCTAGTAGTAGGACTAGTAGTAAAACACTTTATTGCACAAAACAAGTACATGACCAACAAAAATATAGTGAGTGTGTACAAAGGCGAATTTATCCCTTTAATGTATCTCTTCCAGCTAACCTTTAAGCAACTGAGAGAAATCGCTCTATTTGGCTTGAGGTGAATATGCCTTAGAGGAAAAGTTGATCTGCTGATATGATGTCCTCAGGATTAACACAGGAGCAAAAATTTCCCAAAAATAATGCACACCTCCTGGGATTGGGCAAACTCGGATTACACGAGTTTAGGACCAAATGAAGGTATTAAAACGATTTCCAGCTTGCTGGAAATTAATTCTTCGAAAAAGTCTAATTTGACTGGTCAATATATTATATATTTGTATTGGAATTGCAATGGAATCATTTTCAAGCTCATAATCAACCAATATTGAAGTTGTATTGGAGTTTCATCGGATTGTTGATTTCTGATTCAGACGTTTAGGCGCTAGCTGTATTGCGTAGTTAATGCATTGGAGTTGTATTGAAGTTGGATCGTGTTTAAACGTAGACGTAAACGTAGTATAGTTTGTGTAACGCTACATAATGAAGGGCATTAAAACTCACACTGAGTTAATAAAACGAGCCGATTGGCGAGTTTCATAATAAAATCACACGAGTCGCCCATGAGACACCTCTGGAGTTGCAGTCGTCCATAGGCTACAGTAGCTGCTCATCATTGGGCAGACCGTATACTTATTTACAATAATAAATATTGGGGGACAATCTTACACAGATCGACCTGACCCCAAACTAAGCAAAGCTATAACTATGGGTGCTATAGGCGACGATAAAAAAATTATATACTTAGATAAAAACATACTTATACATATAGAAAATATCCATGACTCAGGAACAGATATTCTTGAAAAACACACAAATGCCCTGACCAAGATTCGAAGCCGGGACCATCTGCTTCGTACGCAGGCGGGTTACTACCGACTAAATAGGCTAGAAGGCTAATTTGCCACCGTCGTATTATATTAATAAAAAAAGAAGTCACTACTAAACGTAATAAACGTCATATTAAAACCATTCCATAGCAACCGGCAATGCAATATAATCGTATTACATCAACTACACCGCCTTTAGTCAATTAGCAAATGAATTCACCGCAATAACTACTAAGGATATTGAAGCAATTTCGCTACGCCGCCCGTTATTTACTAAACGTCGCCTCGTTAAACTAATTTATAGTGAGTTAAGACTTTTTACTCGTGGATATTATAAGTTATTACTTAGGAATTAGGTAAACACGCTTTCGTACATGATGTTGGCTTTTACTTGGAAATGGACCGAAATTTCATGAAATAACGTATGAGGAATGAAATCTGGACAAAGTTTTGAAGACGTAAAAAGTAAGTAAATAAATAAACTCAAATTTTATATAAATGCCAATTGAAAGCTTATACATCTGTTAATGAATCCCGTACTTTTAATGGGTATTGGATTCTTTATCTTAAAATTATGGTTAATCGAGGAGAACAACGTCGCGAAACAGTATGTAATTTCTACACTATTAATTCCCTATGGCTGAAAGCGAAGACCGTGGAAAATTTTGTGGAAATGGGATAGAGCCAACAAGCTATTTATAATATTTTTGCGTCCTTTTTCTTTACAAAAATTGCCACAAGAAAGCCTGGTTCAGGCAAACATTCCAGCATTAGCCAGTTTGCTGAGAGAGATCGATTAAAGAAAATGACAGCCCGCTGAGTCACAAAATATTATAGAGAACTCGGGAAGGCATTCAAATGTGACAGTAAAACTGTTTTAAAATATCTTGAAAACATAGGCATCAGTTAACAATTAAGAAAAGTTACATCCATCGTCTTCAAAAATTAAAAAAAATAACTGAAAATACGGCCACGTCGTCTGGTCAATAAATGTAAAAACAGGGCCTCGATTCGAAAAATAAACACACACACTGGACAGACACATTGTACCAATGTTGTACCAATGTTGTACCAATGTGAGACCAATGTTGAATGAAAATCTGTTCGAATAGCAAATGTCAATGTCGTTATAGCGTTGAGTTGAGTTGGGTTGAGTTGGCTTGGAGCTGTGTCTGTCCAGTGTGTGTGTTTATTTTTCGAATCGCGGCCCAGGGGTTTTTTTCACATTTTTTGATTTTTTTAAAGATTAATATTATGTTGTTTAAAATGGAAATTCGTGGCAAGGTAACTATTATTTTGAGAACACCTATAATCCTACGGTCAAGAATGTGAAAAATGTCAAGTATACGAAGCTTCCTTAAAAAGTTATCCGATGGAAGATAAATTTAGATCTTAGAAAATCTGTACATTGTTCTTGTCGACAGCGATGGACATAAAGTACCACAACTTTCGTTTGAAATCTCGCATTGGAGTAAATTTACTCTGGCGTTTAATGTGATTAAGTCATTATTAAAAACCATGAAAGATTATAAAAATAACTATGTTATATTTACTTTATAAGAAATTGAATGTTGTTCAGATTTCATCCCGCATACGTTACCTCTGTTTTAAGTTTATACAAGGTGTAACAAAAAATGCTGGTTTGTTTATACCACGACGGTGGCAAATAAGCATACGGCCCGCTATGGTAAGCAGCTACCGTAGCCCATAGACGCCTGCAACTCCCGAAGTGTCACATGCACGTTGCCGATCCTTTACAAAAGGGAGGATTTACTGTGTTGACGGCTAAAGGAACAATGCTTGTGATCATTTGAAGGGCATATTAGGTATAGCATTTTAATAATGAAAAAGTAAAAAAAAAATTGGTTTTGAATGGAGGGTTGGCTGGCTGGGACGACGTGTCCCATAGAAAAAAATTTTTTAGGCGTCAAAAATATTTTGTCCTACTTTTTCTGACTTGCAATACGATACCAATTACGCTCTGAAACGGATCATCCTGTATAACGGATCGCGAGATATTGAAACCTGAACGTAATGTAGGACTCCAGATTTAACTCCAGAGCGCAGCGAGGGGGTTATAAGCAGAGTTGGGCAAAAATTAACGTGATTGAAACTAAAGTTAAAAATGAGAACGTTACTCATAATCACTTGAACATGATTACGAATGCAATCATGTGCTTTTCAACTTGATTGAGCACCGACATGAGTAAAACATGTCGATTTTTAGTAAGACAGAATGCTTAGTTAAACTAACGATTTAGTTGATAAGATGATTACACTTTGCGTAGCTACTAGCTCCATCACTTTTTTCGGAACCTGGCGGAACAGAGGCGATACCTAGGTACTTAGTGAGTAAAGGTACATACTTTTTGGATAAATTGCTATATTTTAATGTTTATTTTGATTTTGTTTTTGATTTTGATTTTGATTTTGATTTCGATTTTGATTTTGGTTTTTGGTTTTTGGTTTTTGGTTTTTGGTTTTTGGTTTTAGGTTTTTGGTTTTTGGTTTTAGGTTTTAGGTTTTAGGTTTTTGGTTTTTGGTTTTTGGTTTTATTTCATTTCGTTTCGTTTTGTTTTGTTTAGTTTAGTTTAGTTTAGTTTCGTTTCGTTTCGTTTCGTTTCGTTTCGTTTCGTTTCGTTTCGTGTCGTTTCGTTTCGTTTCGTTTCGTTTCGTTTCGTTTCGTTTCGTTTCGTTTCGTTTCGTTTCGTTGCGTTTCGTTTCGTTTCGTTTCGTTTCATTTCATTTCATTTTATTTTATTTTATTTTATTTTTCTTTATAGGTATCTAATTCAATATGTGAAATTCAGAACAGACGCCTTATTCTAGTAATAACATAAATCAGCTTAAGAATATTCTAATCATATCGATACCTTTGGGTTCAATTGTCGTAAAGGACAAAATGCTGGTTTTCAGGAGACGCAAAAAACAGAGATGTTTTTTAAATGTTGGCAATATTTTTTTTGTTTATCGAGCTATATCTTTGATGTGTATTAGAAAAGTACTCAGATTGTTGGTATCTCTAATCTGAATTAGCAATCTTACCCATAACTAAATACTTTAGAAGTTAGATGTACTTTACAACTGGTCAAAACGTTATTAATGTCCTTTACGCCCATGGAATTTATGAAAATTTTAAAGTGATGGGGTCGTAAGTGACGGTCCTAGATTATTTTACTCCAAATTCAGGGCGTAAGTAACGGTCTTAGATTATTTTACTCCAAATTTGGGGCATATAGTTACCGGTCACAGTACACACGTTACCTGTATTCAGCTTAGTTTACTGTTAGGAAGTCTGAAAAATGTATCAAAACGTGGTTGATCCGGCTAAGTATATCCACATTACATTTATAATATAGAAAACGCAAAATATAATATTTTTAATCAGTTATGTAATAGAAATGAATTACTCGCTCAAAAACTAGCTAATATATTCCGCGAACGAAGATAAAGTAAATGTCCCAGTGTTTAAATTTGTAACAATTGTTGACAACCTCGTCCTTAATTCAAAACAAGGGAAGTAACAAATCGGCTAGTGGCTAACAAATAGTCCATACTATTAGGATATCAAGAATTAGGACGTTTACTTAGTGAGTAAAAGACTATAAATATAATTTTAATATTATGGTTTCAAAATTTCAAGATATCTTATTGTAAAATACGATACAGCAAGATTTTTATTTAAAAGTAATTATTAATTCTTCTTTACGAAGTATTTTCTGTGTCTCACGACACGAGTCTCAAGTGAAAAGAGAGTTAACTTTACCTGAGGCGCAGAATACTTCTTTCCTAGCGTTTAACGCCCAAAAATTTCTAATTTCACATAACTAAAAATGTATCCTGTTTACTGTTATTATTCATAGACATAATATTATTCGAAATATTTATAATATTACATGTCATTTCAATTATAATTAAATAATATGTTAAGCAATTAAATGAATAAATTAAAACCAAATCTATCATAAAGTATTAATTGCCCTTCGTTCTGTCCGGATACGTTTCAAACTTGACACGTTACGTTTTGGACCCGGGTACGTCTTTACACTACTTGCGTCTAAAAGAGGGGCATGGGCACTGCGAATGTCACCTCGCTTTGTGTGGTAGGGCACAGCTCAGCGAATGTCATCTCGCTCAAATCTGGAGAAGAGCCCGACTGGGGAAGTACCTCCACCTCACAAAAACCTCAGCTAAGTATCACTGCACTAGACCTTACACTAGGGTTGTGTTCCTGGCAGGAACTTCCTGCCGATGAGTAAGGTCGCCAGAGAGCTCTAAATGGATGCTATATAATGACGACGGGGGACCCTTTTTTCTCTCTAGCCTTTAAACCCAGTGTATTTTTTTCTAAAGGATAAATATACTTCATCCATTTCTTGAAGCTTTTACTTTTTATTGAAAAGGTAACGTAGTGTACCCTGAATGAAAATGGCGTAGGATAGTAGCTTGATCGCAATGCTTTTTTAGGTCTTATACTTAGCCGACGAAATTGGTAATCGTTCGGTGTAACTAGATCAATAGTAAATTTTAAATTTAAATTATAACTGATGTTTATGTTATGAATTAAAGTAATACAATATTGATTTTCGTTGGCGTCCATGTCACATTTTAACAACTCTGATTATTTATTTTTAAACGATTATTAGATTCATAATAACACATTCAATTTAACTTGTCTCTTTACAATACAATTAAAACACAAACAAAAATTACACTCAGTGCCCTTAATAATATGATATATAATTAATAAATACATGTCCTTTATAGCCCACAAAACCTACACGTATTCATAGTAAGTGACCTTTACACCGTTAGTTTACATTGAAACTGAGCGTAAATGTTTACTAATTTGAAGGTCAAACATTACATTTTAGTAACAAAGGTCACATGAAACAATTTTTTTGACATTTTAGACCCTTACATCCATGTTAATTCTTTTAATTGTAGAATTTAGAAACTCCTTTATAGCAGTAAACCACACAACATATTTGAAAAGTCCTTTACAACCATGTTCACTTCATTATATTAAAAATCATTATGGTAAAATCATTTTTAGAGCAGGTCGTAAAGGACAAATGTAATAAAACATGTCCTTTACGCCCATCTAGACCATACGATTTGGAAAATAAGCAAGATAAAATGAAGGGCTTAAAGGATGGAAAATAAAATGAAAGTCACTTACTACATACAGTATTTATATTTAGCGACTTCCTTTACGATTATATCTTAAACTTGTAAATTATAACTGGTCATTTACGTCCCTTTAGATACGCTATTTTTGCAAGGTCATAGTATAAAAATTGGGTCGTAAAGGCAACTTTTTAAGAGATATCGCAATTTTAACTATACAGAACGATAGCCCTTGAAATTCTGAACACAGCTATATATAACTCATTTTCGCCAAAATGTCCTTTACGCCAATTTAACCCAAAGGTTCATGATTAGCCTTAGTTGATTAGCGTTACTTTAGTTTGAATCAGCGCCCGTCGTTAATGATTTACTCATGGCGAAATCACTTCATTGGTTTGTGTTATGATTTAATCAGCGGTTATTCAATCAGCGATGATTAGTAATCAATCACCGATTTTAATCAAGTGTGCCCAACTCTGGTTATAAGTTAATTCCCGAGCAAAGCGAGCATTAAATGTGCTAGACCGTTATAATTGTAGGTACTTGGCGCATCGTTCGTTATCTACAAGGTAAGCATAGGCTCCAAACAAAAATAGTCCCGTCACTAAACTTTAAGTTGTTCGAGGAGATCACATTTAATCCTATACTATTTTGTCCTTGGGACCTGGTAAAACAACATTTATTGAAAAGATGTATTAAGTTTTTCCCAAAAAATACATTGTGCTTTCTTTAAAAAAAAAATTCGAAAATTTTAATGTTTATTTCCCACAAACATTAAATCCTACACTAGAGATTTTTAATCTAAGGGACTACCTGAATATTTAAAACAGTATTTGAAATATTCACCACCTGTCAAGTTGAGAATACATTAGAAATAATAAAAATGTTAAAAAAATTCAATAATAATCAAACACTAATTATACAAATGGTGATTTTCCACTATATTGTCGAGACAATTATTACGCTTCGTTTAAAAAAAATTTACAGCGGTGACTTTATTATTACTATTTCTTAAATGATTTTCGAACACGCGCATTAATTGTACACTCATGATTTTGATGCTCCTTTTAGCTTTAATAATATGTTACATAATATCAAAATTTCACCAGTAAATATATTGAGCATTTTCAGGAATTGTAAAATTAGTAATAAAAAAATAAACATAATTGGAGCGGGGCGCGGGGCGGAAACTACAACACATAAGACGTGCGGCGGCCGATACGATGAGTGCACCTAAGGTCATTGACCGTGTAGGTATCTAAGAAGCGCTGAAGGGCATAGCGTATGGTGCGTAGTTGCTTACTTAAGAGAAATAATCAGGGTTTCCACCCTGATTATTTCTCTTAAGTAATTGCTATCATATTGCGACTAAGAAAAAATGTTGGACGCAAAATAGTAGATTGTTAACCAAGGGTTGAAAGTGACCCATTTCATGTGAGATATTTCTGGCGCTCGAACGAAGTGAGAGCGCCAATAGTTCGAGGGTGAAATGGGTAATTTCATCCGAGTTAAACACTCTGCTTTTCATTTCGACTGTGAGGAAAGTACAATACTACACGCACATTTTATAAAACAGGTATATAAAAAATAATCTATAAAAATGTTAAGTAAAATTTGAAGAACAATTTGAAAAATACTAATTCAATTTTTTTCCGGTGGTCAGAGAGGAGGACATCGGCACGGGTGTCATCGGGCAGATTTGACTTGGCCAGTTTTTATCAGAATTAAAAAATATATACAGTCGTGGCCAGATAATTAAGAACAAGTTTATTTTTGCCATACAACTGCATACAAATATGACATTTTAAATTTGATAAAAATATAAATTTTGCTTATGCTATTTATATTTTAAAAAATACTGGCTTATCCGTGTTTAAACAAGACTTAATATGGGTCATAAACATCTTCCATAAAATTTGAACTTTAAAAAATACAGATGGTCAAATCAACACTTTTTGTAATTAGGAACGATTTTCATACATCGTTCCTAATTATAGTATGAACTTATAAAAAGTGTTGATTTGACCGTCTGTATTTTTTAAAGTTCAAATTTTATGGAAGTTGTTTATGACCCATATTAAGTCTTGTTTAAACACGGATACGTCAGTATTTTTTTAAATATAAATAGCATAAGCAAAATTTATATTTTTATCAAATTTAAAATGTCATATTTGTATGCAGTTGTATGGCAAAAATAAACTTGTTCTTAATTATCTGGCCACGACTGTATATATATCATGTTGAATAACTTTATAAAATGACTGATGTACTGAAACCTGGCCAAGTAAAATCTAACCTACTATAAGATCTCACATTTTTAAATAACAGAAATTGTTATAGGTATCCAATGAAGCAAAGAAATAGAGTTTAATACTTGTTCATAATGTTATTTTGTTCCTATAAATACATATTTGGATTTTGCATATAACTTGGCACTCATTTAGATATCCATTCTTTTTGCGGCGAAGCCCACAGCCAAGCATAATTTTTGTATTGAACTTGGCTCTCCTTTTTTACATTTATGTTTTTGGTGGGATACTATTCACATCAATTTTTATTAAGTGATAGCTGTGATATTATACAGTCGACTACAAAGATATGTATCCACTTTTGAACCTTACAACGGATTAAGGTGAAAAAGTAGATACAGCCTAACTCTTTGTAGTCGACTGTACAATCCATTTTTAGGATTCCGTAGCCAGAATGGCAAAAACGGAGCCCTTATAGTTGTGTTCATGTCCGTCTGTCCGTCTGTCCGTATGTCACAGCCATTTTACTCGGAAAAAATAGGATGTATCTTAATACAATTTAGATATAAGGTGTAAATTTGTATGCCGCTATTTTAGTTATGTAGTGAAATTGCAGGAAAAAATATTTTCAGGGGGGGCACTCCATACATGTAACAAAATTTAAAATAAATACCAAATATCAACATGTTGCACATCAATTGATAGGTTTTTAAAAATAACATTAAGGTTTCTTTGAACATTTTGTGATTAAGTGAAAAGTTTCAGAAATAATCGCCTCGAAATTCGAAAAAATAGCGTCCCCCACCTGTAACTTTTGAACCGTAAGTTCAAAAATATGAAAAAATTAAGAAGATGCGCGTTAGCATATACTTTCTAAGAAAATTGTTTTGAACATTATCGGTTTAGCCATTTTTGAGTTATTTAAAAAAAAACTTCTTCTATAAGCATCAGATACGACCTTTTGGCATTATTCTGGTTCTTATTCCATTAAAGCTACGGAACCCTCCATTATGCATGGTCCAACACGCACTTGGCCGGTTTTATTATTAGTCTTTCAGCGCCGTAATCACCAAAAAAACAAACGCAATAAACCGAAAACATCAAAACAAACGGTATTATCCGATGGGTATCCTAGCAAAGAAGCTATAAATAGCAAGTATAGCTCTCCTATTCATTCATAGCTTACAAGCGAGTCACACAAGAAGAACAGATTACTGGTCACTAGACTACGCATTATGAAGCCTAAATCGACCTAGTATTAAGTTATTTTATATGTTTATATTTTGAAGTTCGCAGTGCCTTGGATTTACTGTAATGCTGTGTAACTCTTTTGAATGATAAATAAATAAATAAGTCTATTTAATACGCATTATGAAGTTTCTCATGACGTGACCACTAAATACAGAGCTGAGAATGGCGTCACTCGCTTCTATCCTATACAAAATTTACAACAATCCATGTGAATGATTTAACTCATAAACTCGATTTTTGTTGATATTTTATTTGAGTATAGCAAATAAATTCTCTTGGTGTATCGTCCTTTATATTGACCGACGTTTGTCCAATGCAAGGAGTGTGCTTCCCAGATACGAAAATAACAGTTCGATTGCATCTATCTAATCATCGAACCTAAAACCACAATTTGCTCTGTTCTGAAATGACTGATTGGGGCAAACATAATGACATTTCAATATCGGAAATCAGAAATATAGAAAAAAGTTTAAATAAAATATATCCCTTTACTAACCTGTAGTACTTGCGAGTCTTCTGATTTGCTCTATCTAATACAAGTAGGTAAGTAATCTGTACGTAGTAACCTTGCCGCGGAGGCGGGAGTTTTAAAATATGAACCTTAAATTATAAGCTGTTTATTTCGATTGCTCGTGAAGCACTTAGTATATTAACGATATTTTTTTGATTATGAATGTTAAATAAATAGACAATTTAAGGAAAAAAATATTCACAAGTGTAGGTTTGTATAAAGTGATCATATTCGCCAAAAAAAACTAAAAAAATGTCATAATAAATAGATGTAAACATGTCACCGCGGTGAAAATTACTGTAACACTTAGATCTGTATTAGTACCATACTAACAAATTTTCGAATTGTGTTCGAATTTCTAAGTCACTTTTTTATAAATATAAAGAAAAAAATGTCACTTAATGAAGCGTATAGACGAAAGCTCAGAGAAACAATTCGGGAAATCTTTATGTTATTCATCACTTATTTAAACAAATACAATAGTGCTAGATCTCCAGTGTAGGATTTAGTTAATGTAGTGTTCCAGACGTTGTCTATAATGTTTTCGATTTCCTGAAATGCACAATCACGTCACTGGGGAAAAATGTGTAGTGGGAATCTGACTACCCTACTTAATAACTAGAAAAAGCTTCCAAAAGTGTAGGATTTAATGCAAGGTAAAATTTTTTGGCCCCCGTCTAAAAGTAGCATCAGTCTCTCGTACTATTATAAGGTAGCGTTGTGTACGCGATCGTGGCAGCGCAGCGCACAGCCTCCCCCTTCGAACGCTAGAGTTACACTGAGGCTCGCGGCTCGCGCATGGTTTTACTGCACCAAATCGCCCTAAAAAGGGTTTTTGTTAAACGAAATCTTTAAATTAAACAAAAACAAACAATAATTTTGAAGATAAATATGTTGCCAATGTTATGTCAAAAGAACCGTGAAAATATATTTTGTAGTTTAGGAGCAGAAGCGACTTTTATGTTGAAAAAGTCCTATTTTAAATATTTTATTTTGCCATGATAATCACTTTTTTTCAAATATTTCAAACAATAATTATATTAATAACAAATCAATAGTTACTATATTTTTTTTTCAGAATTTTTGATTGGATAGATTACGAGCCTTAGGCCGTTAAAAGTAACCATTTTACGTAATTTCAGGTAGACACGCGCCTTAAGACAGAGTTCTCAGTGCAGTGAGGGGTGCAAGCGCGCCCGTGAATAAACGGCTTAATCCCGAGGAGTATACTCTACTTTTCTCACCTCTTGCGAGACAATAAATAATTAATCCAAGGCTACTTGAAACAGAATTTCATTTAAGTGAATCAAGTGAAAATTGATGTTTGATACATTAGTCCATTTTATTAGAATCTTATCTTCTGTTTTTATAGAAACTACAGTTTTACTCCGTATACTGCAGCGCTTTCTGACACTCCCGGCATTTGTTTTAGGTATTTAAAATGTGTTCCATTTGTGGTGGCTAGCTCGATTTTCGAATAAATTCGATTTTCAATATCAGTTCGGCACGACGCCGCGGGCCCTGGCTCACGGGGATGGGCTGTGTACCGTGCGGACTTTAGGAAATAAGAACTATGTATATATTTGTAGTATGGGAAGTGAAATCACATTATTAACCAGCGCGTTATAATCAAATTTAGTACAACATTATAACCCGGCTAAAGCCAAGAGCTATAATGATTTGCTTTCGTTAAGGTTTGCATGATATATAATTTGGGATTGTCAAGCAGGTGGTGTGAATTTTTTTAAATGTAAATTGAAGGTTAATTGCTTTTATTTATATGATCATATAACGTCATCCAAACTAAAACAAATAGCGGGGAAAACTAGGATGTTTATTTTATTTCAGATAGGCAGTAATGTAGAAACAGTGAGCCAATTAAAAGTTTCCACAGGTAGAGGATAGGAATAAAATATGCCCTAAACCCTTCTACATACTGTTTACGACTGTTACTGTATCCAAAAAACTAGCCACTTCATTATTGATAACCTCCACAAGTCCGACGTTTGTTACCGAGTAAGTTTTCCCTGTCGCTGCGAGTTTTCGTTATTGTAACGAAGTCTGTAGTTCGCGAAGTTTCCCGTATAGTTCCCGACATTAGCCACAACTCGGTTAAGCAGGCCACTTCCGTGAAAATACAATAAAAGAACTGATAAGAATGCGAGGGAACTTCGTAATTTCGAATGTCAGTGTTGCTTGTGATCTGTAGTTATGAGCTAACTTGTATTATTGAACGCTAGACATGAAATGTTGATGACATTGCACATTTTGTGTTTTTATTATTCTCGTTATTTATTTCTTCTCTTAGGTTAGGCTATTTACAATATTTTTATAAAAGTAAAATACATCTAAAACGTAGAAAAACAATAAAAACATTAACAAAAAACTTAACCTAGTTTACCGCCGGCAACGGAGCAGGGCCCAGGCTGCCGGTGGTTAGGGCCGCAAAGTAAGCCTTATTCTTTTTTTTTTTTTGGCGATCCAACAGCTGTGACATAAACATTATACATTGTAGTGAATTATACAGGAAGCCAATTATAGGAACTCACAGGTAGTGACAAGATACTTAACTAATAGGTACAAAGGTTATGCACTACCGCAAACACATATGCGAACAAAACGAATACAAATGATATTTAAAATTATAGTTTTCACTGAAACTGAAGTACTTTTAAAATTTCAACCTTATGAAGTTATGATTGACCGGGATGAGTTTTAAAATATTTCTTAATTTTGTAAAAATTGAAATTTCTCTTTAAAATACTAAAAAAGGAGGTTCTCAGTTAGACTCGTATGTTTGTATGTAGGAATGTATGTTTGTCCGCGATCATCTTGCGTTTCGCTGAACTGATTTAGAAGCGGTTTTCGAAAAAGTATTCGTTACATTCTGGAGGTTTCGGTATACCACGTTTTGAAGACGGCGGTTCCCTCATTTTTAATTTTAAAGAAATTATTGCAATAATTGTTTAATTGTTACGCCATCAACGACTTACTACTGAGAGAATATTAAAAAAAAAAATCAACCCAGTTTGACTTGAACAACAGTTAGCTAACTGAACCCATAGCTTAATTGGTAAAGCGATATCGAGCCCCGGTAAGGCGTATCGATGTTTGTTCAAGTCAAACTGGGTTGATTATTTTTTCAATGTTTCAATGTTTGTATTTGATTAAATAACACTTAGAAATAATTTTTAAAAATTTACCTCCTAAGGGGGGAAATGGGGTTCAAAGTTTGTATGGGAAACGAGATTAGTTCAACTATTTTATTCGAAACTTTACAGGAGTATTCCTAACGATAAATGAGAAAACAAGTGTTTCAGCTTTTTTGAGAATTCAACCCATAAGGGGGAAATGTGGTGACAAAATTTAAACATCAACATGGGTATTGTTGCTATGGTTTATCGGGTCGCTGATTACGAAATCAACACTTAAGGGGGTGAAATGGGGGTTGATAGTTTGTATGGGGAATTTTTAAACGTTGAACCAATTTAGATGAAACTTGGTATAGAGATAGTTTGTGTACCGGGAAACGACATGGGACAGTTTTTATCTATAAAATCAATCTTTAAGGGGGTGAAATGGGGGTTGGAGGTTTGTATGGAGATTTTTTTCCCGCGAACCGATTTAGATAATTTTGTTGTGGATATAGTTTGAGTCCCAGGAAACAATATAGAATATTTTTTAAGCCGAAAATCAATCTTAGAGGGATAGAAAACATGTTGGTAGTTTGTATGGCGAATTATTAACCGCTGAACAGACGATTGAAATGAAACTTGGTACATATTATATAGATTGAGTCGCGGTAAACAATATAGGATAGTTTTTATCTCGAAAATCAACCCTCTAGGGGGTGAAACGGGGGTTGAATGTTTGTATGGGAAATTAATAACCGTCGAACCTATTTAGATGATTTGGTATGGAGATATTTTGCGTTCTGGGGAAGGATATATAATAGTTGTTATCCCAGAAGTCATTCCTTAAGCGGGTAAAAAGGAGGGTGGATTACTAATTCCACGCAAATGTAAAAGCTTCTATTCAAGAGTAGAAATCTGTATTAATCATAATCTCTCAGTAGTAAGTCGTTGATGGCGTAACAATTAAACAATTATTGCAATAATTTCTTTAAAATAAAAAATGAGGGAACCGCCGTCTTCAAAACGTGGTATACCGAAACCTCCAGAATGTAACGAATACTTTTTCGAAAACCGCTTCTAAATCAGTTCAGCGAAACGCAAGATGATCGCGGACAAACATACATTCCTACATTCAAACATACGAGTCTAACTGAGAACCTCCTTTTTTAGTATTTTAAAGAGAAATTTCAATTTTTACAAAATTAAGAAATATTTTAAAACTCATCCCGGTCAATCATAACTTCATAAGGTTGAAATTTTAAAAGTACTTCAGTTTCAGTGAAAACTATAATTTTAAATATCATTTGTATTCGTTTTGTTCGCATATGTGTTTGCGGTAGTGCATAACCTTTGTACCTATTAGTTAAGTATCTTGTCACTACCTGTGAGTTCCTATAATTGGCTTCCTGTATAATTCACTACAATGTATAATGTTTATGTCACAGCTGTTGGATCGCCAAAAAAAAAAAATAAGAATAAGGCTTACTTTGCGGCCCTAACCACCGGCAGCCTGGGCCCTGCTCCGTTGCCGGCGGTAAACTAGGTTAAGTTTTTTGTTAATGTTTTTATTGTTTTTCTACGTTTTAGATGTATTTTACTTTTATAAAAATATTGTAAATAACCTAAGAGAAGAAATAAATAACGAGAATAATAAAAACACAAAATGTGCAATGTCATCAACATTTCATGTCTAGCGTTCAATAATACAAGTTAGCTCATAACTACAGATCACAAGCAACACTGACATTCGAAATTACGAAGTTCCCTCGCATTCTTATCAGTTCTTTTATTGTATTTTCACGGAAGTGGCCTGCTTAACCGAGTTGTGGCTAATGTCGGGAACTATACGGGAAACTTCGCGAACTACAGACTTCGTTACAATAACGAAAACTCGCAGCGACAGGGAAAACTTACTCGGTAACAAACGTCGGACTTGTGGAGGTTATCAATAATGAAGTGGCTAGTTTTTTGGATACAGTAACAGTCGTAAACAGTATGTAGAAGGGTTTAGGGCATATTTTATTCCTATCCTCTACCTGTGGAAACTTTTAATTGGCTCACTGTTTCTACATTACTGCCTATCTGAAATAAAATAAACATCCTAGTTTTCCCCGCTATTTGTTTTAGTTTGGATGACGTTATATGATCATATAAATAAAAGCAATTAACCTTTAATTTACATTTAAAAAAATTCACACCACCTGCTTGACAATCCCAAATTATATATCATGCAAACCTTAACGAAAGCAAATCATTATAGCTCTTGGCTTTAGCCGGGTTATAATGTTGTACTAAATTTGATTATAACGCGCTGGTTAATAATGTGATTTCACTTCCCATACTACAAATATATACATAGTTCTTATTTCCTAAAGTCCGCACGGTACACAGCCCATCCCCGTGAGCCAGGGCCCGCGGCGCCGTGCCGAACTGATATTGAAAATCGAATTTATTCGAAAATCGAGCTAGCCACCACAAATGGAACACATTTTAAATACCTAAAACAAATGCCGGGAGTGTCAGAAAGCGGTGCAGTATACGGAGTAAAACTGTAGTTTCTATAAAAACTGTAGTTTCAATGTTAGTATTTGATTAAATAACATACTAATGTATGAGTGGAATACCCACTTTAAAAACAAGTAAAAATAATTATTATTTCTAAGTGCATCCCTATGCCTTATAAGGAGCCTACGTACCACATTTGGAATCTCTAGAACCAGCGGTTTGGGCTGTGTGTTGATATGTCAGTCAGTTTCTTTTTTTATATATTTAGAAGAAGATTGCAATTTGGCACAAATACTTTCAAGAATTTTCATGTCCACAATATTAAATTTCAAAATCGATGCCATTTTCTTAATTAACGTCCCAAAAAATCACAAAAACTACACCCATATGGATATTTAGACATTTCAACTCCATTGTACCCTAACAGGGGAGATGGTTTCACGTCCGCCACGTCGGATTTTAAAATCGTTGTTGTTTTCGTAATCAACGACCCGATAAACCATAGAAACAATACCCATGTTGATTTTCAGACTTTTTGACCACATTTCCCCTTTTTGAATTCTCAAAAATCTGCAACACGTATTTACTCATTTATTGTTAGGAATACTTCTGTGACGTTTCGAATAAAATAGACTAACTAATCTTGTTTCCCCATACAAACTTTGGACCCCCATTTCACCCCCTTAGGGGATGAATTTTGAAAAATTATTTCTTAGTGCACCCCTAGACCTTATAAGGAACCTACGTGCCAAAGGAGATCGTCAATTCTGGGCCACCTGATATAAACCGTATACAGTTTGTACTGCAATGTAAAATAAATACTCATTTTATTACTAAAGTAGACAAAATATTGCAAAAAAATGAAACGGGAATTAAAAATACTAAATAAATAAACATTATGTTGATTTTTCCGCGATTAAAATACAGCTAGACAAGTCGTTAACGTCCTTATGGCATTGACATAAAGTTTAACTTCACCCTGTCTTGAAACGGGATTGGTTTTTGGTTTGACACTGTCAATGTATACCGTTACATAATCTGCGTTTTGATACTGTTCGGTAAGTTAGAACATTAAAATAGTATCTAAGCCTACGAATACGGAAGTTTAAATTAGAAATCGACTGGACTGTCTGATCGACGCCTAAAGATTGAAAATGCGTATTTTTGCATTTTTGATTGGAGTTTGAATATTAAAAGTGGGTTTCATAATGGCATAATACCATGCTCCTTCGATAACGAAATTCATCTTTTTTTCAATTTTGTAATGTCAGATACTAGTGCTATCGCACATAACGGTGTAAACCTTATCCCTTCGCAATAGGTGTTAGGAATGTTCAGTTAATAGTATCAACGATGGTTTGACAGCAGTCTTTGTTTACCGAAATACAGGAACTATAATACGATCAAAATATGACTTTTTATTATTTCATCATGATTCCCGTTTTGTTTTCAAGTCCGCTTTTGTACATTATCTTTAAAAAATTGGTCCTTTTTTACATTATTATATAAATCATAGGCAAGCACGCTTTCAAATATTGTCCTTGTCAGATTAAAGTTTTAAATGCATGATTTTTCAATTTCCCCATTAGATTTCGCAATATTTTTACCACCATCCTGATCTAGAAATTATGACGATTCTTTAAAAGTAAGAACCATTCTTAAACGGTCCTAAATAATCTGGGCCAGATCACCTAACAAAAATTGACGATCTCCTTTGGAATCTCTAGAACCAGCGGTTTGGACTGTGCGTTGATAGATCACTATGTCAGTCAGTCAGTCACCTTTGAGTTATTTATATATAGACTAGCCATTTCCCGCGGCTTCGCCCGCGTACTATAAGTACTCAAAAAGGATACGATACCCATGTTGATTTTCAGACTTTGTGACCACATTTGCCCCTTTTAGGGGTTGAATTTTCAAAAAACCTGAAACACGTGTCCACTCATTTATTGTTAGGAATACTCCTGTGAAGTTTCGAATAAAATAATCTAACAAATCTTGATTCGCCATACAAACTTTGGACCCCCATTTTACCCCCTTAGGGGGTGAATTTTGAAAAATCCTTTCTTAGTGCACCCCTATACCTTATAAGGAACCTACGTGCCAAATTTGGAATCTCTAGAACCCGCGGTTTGGGCTGTGCGTTGATATGTCAGTCAGTCAGTCAGTCAGTCAGTCAGTCAGTCAGTTTCTTCTTTTATATATTTAGATTTCAATGAGTAACTAACTAACATTTGTTTAATTATTATTTACTAATACTATAAAACATGGAATAAAAATAATTTTGTTACATATAAGAGATCCACGTATTGACTCTGTACGGGTGTAAATTTATTAGTGATTAATAATTTATTATTTTATGTGAAAAATCGCTAAGATACGAGTTTTCAGTTTTATCTCCCATCCCCGAAGTTAACCCCTTAATTTGACTATTATTGAGGCCTAGGTGAATATACAATAATAGAGCATTTTGAATACTGCATTGCATAAACCTATTTAGGCTAAAAACACTAAGTTCAACACATATCAAGTATTAGGGATGTCAACGTGATATCCTTTTTCTCACATTCGCGAATGAGAATGTTACGGAGTAGCTTTAAAAAACTCAATCGTTGTCAAATTTAAACTTTCTTGAGACATACATACTATCATTATAAAATATAACGGTTATACTCACTCGGTGTGTTAATTTAGTCCTAGTATATATTTTCTTATTTTATTATATTTATTAAATGTATATATGTATGTATGTATGTATGAGCTATGTAAGTTTATTAAGTTTTTATTTATATATTTTTCTTTCTTTTATATGTGTAAGTTTATTAATGTTTTGTTTATTTGCTTTGCAACACCTACTTTTCTGTTAATTTACAAAGGTTTACGCTTCCCATAGGTTGTCTGGAAGAGATCGCTCTTTAGCGATAAGACCGCCAATTGTTTTGCCTCTGCTTTTTTATTTGTGACTTGTGTATACTTTGTGTCTATTATTTGAGGTGTGCAATAAAGAGTATTTTTGTTATGTTATGTCACAATATAACATGTCGCGCGAAGTGACTAAAGTGACGTGAGTGTAACCGTTATGTTTCAATCGTTGTCATTTTATTTTGTTTCCATAGTTCACAAAAACAGAAAAAATATATGTGATGAGTTATATTATTAGTGATGACGTCAAAATAAGTCAAGTTTGTGATACCGTCGTTTGCAAGTCCCGTGTATACGTAAGCATAATTATGTCCAGCAGCTGTGTCAGCGGTCAACACGACGCATCCTGCAAATATTCGCATTCGGAAAATATTTACATCCGCATAATGTGATTCGTTACATCCCTAGTTCCCAAGTCAACTTCTTTTCGAACGTCCTACTTCGCAAAGCGGTAAATATCAGTAGAATGAGCCAAGTTGTCACAGGTGGCTTCACAAAAATCGATCTTCCCGTAGTCGGGGAATACATGAATAAACTTCGCGTATTGGCAAAAGTTTTAGCACGTCTAGTCTGAACTAAATGCAGTTACTTCTTATGCAGTATGCTGCAAATCTTCTTTTTATATCACGACTGTGGTAAACAGCATACGGCCCGGCTGATGGTAAGCAGTTACCGTAGACGCCTACAAGTCCAGTGGCACATGCACGTTGCAAATCTGATCATATATTTAAATCCCTTTATTGATAAAACTTATAAAACCTCTTTTGTATGTTTCTAACAAACATAAATATAAATAATTCGAACAAAAAAGAACCGACTTCACTTAGCATCCACCTTTTCAAAAGCAAATGCTCGAGCTGCTGTAAAAAATACTCAAATCACTCGATTTCTCCAGGATCCCATCATCAGATCCTGACCTGGTTACAATGGGACCAACTGTGAAGTATACTCTTTCAAACGAAAAAATAATTTTCCAAATCGGTCCAGCCGTCTTCGAATAATCGGTGAACATACATTTAAAAAAAGTAGCATAAACAAAGATCCCGACGAATTGATTACCTCCTCCTTCGAAATCTTAAAATCGGTTGAAAATGAAGAGTAGGTACATAAAGATTTTACTTATATAATCGATCGAAGTGGATCGCATAGGCAAAAGTATATCAGTGGTAAGACACACAAGTTAGATGTTTTACATCGGTTAGGTAGATGTAACTGACTTTGGCAGCCTATCTTGTGATACAATTAAACCTATTTTGCGTTATCACTTAGAGAAAAGATTCAAGATTCAAGATATTATTCATGACGTACACAATATTACATAAAAATTTACAGGCAAACAAAATAAAGACTTATTATTATTGCTGTATACGTATTGGTGTAACACCACGAAATGGACCCTGCTCAGCAAAATGCTAGTTATGTCAGTTAGCGCTGGTCTTTCGTAGGGCCCACTTGGTGATGCCACGACAGATAACACAAACTGAAGACAAAAATAGAAAACAAAGTTATACTTAATACAAACTGAATGAAAAAACTACACATGTACAGGAAAATATAAGGGACATACACTACAGGTAAAAACATTAATTTATGTACTTATTTATTAAATGCAACTAGTGTCGTCGTGACTCAAAGTTTTCTGCTTCAAACTCCTGCTGTTGTTTGTTACTGTTAAAGCGACATAAATCAAATTCACGTAATGATTTTTCAAATTAACTTGCCAAATAATTGTTTCTATTGTAAAAACACACCTATACTAACCAGTAATATTTTAAAGCTGAACCTACCTAAAGCTTGAAGTTAACTGAAACTTTTCTTTGAAAGCGAAGATCTTATCACTAAGGGAAATAATAGGATTTAAACAACATATAAGTTAATAAGAAAATTTATTCAAGTAATAAGAAATTACTGTTGATGGAAAGTTAAATGAATCTATAAACTATTATATCTAATGTAATCGTTAGGTCACATTGGATATACCGCTACAGTTCAAGAGCCAAAATATGTCAGAGAAAAACTATAGCGGTGAAAAAAAACTCTGACGCCCAAGTTTAACCTGCACACATACATAATAAATTTTGTAAAGATTAAAGGCACACAATTTATAAAAATTATAAAATAATGGCATGGTTGTCTAGTGGTACATATTGGATTACATTATGATAAGTAATAACCAAGGTCTCCTGAGGTGTGAGAAACGCTAAACAACAGAATTAAATTTGAACATTGCTCAAGCAAACACAGAGAACCAGAAATTAAAAGAAATAAATACAACGTTACATAAAAGAAATAAAATTTGGTTTAAAATATCCTACATTAACCTACAAACTTTTAAAACAAGTATTATAACCTCCTCAATATTTAACACCACAATCATATACTAACTACTATTGTGAAACATACCTACTCCCTACATAATGCTATTGTTGACTATGTAAAAATCTTACATAAGAATTGAATAAAGCAAAATATTGAATTTACGGTATACACTGTATACTACCGTATATACGATAAAACAGAAGGATTTTCCTATATGCAGTAAACCCTGTAATTGTAATAAGTTAAACATAAGAGGTAATTATATTATGTTATAATGATTGATGTAATTTTATTAAAAGATTGTAATATTAATAATGTGATCATAATATCATATGTCATAATATAGATATATGGGAATAGGATAATGGAGCTCTGGCTCATTAAAATCTTAATATTAATCAAGATTATCATTAAAATAGAATAGATGATTGCAGTCAACTATAAGGCTACTTTTTATACCTCATAAAATTACCGAACATACGCCGATACTATAGGCTAAGCTATGTCTATGCAAAAGGTCCCAACGTGAGTTATTCCATGCAGAACCATAAGATAAACGTCCTTTAGACTTGTATACGAATGCTTAACCCTCAGGTGACGAACATGCAGGTCCTAATGGGAATGCTGATTAGCAAATCCCTCAGGTAGGCCCTATCATTGAACATGCATACCCTAATGGGTTAGCCCTTATAAATTAGACTTGCATTCGTATACATTATCTTAGGTTAACCCGGCCCTATCAAGCATACATGCACCACCAACCAGCCCGACTTGCATATTGGAACATCTCACGTGTGGATAAGAATGACGAGTATGCTCAGACACCGGAGCTTATTCTAATTAGTTAATAGACAATAGCACCCAGCACGGCCATATACACGTCAACAATATGAGGGCAGCCTCTAATATTATGAAACCAGCCATTCTATTGTATTTGCTATTCGATATAAGTATGAACACAACTATTATTTCATTTTATAAGCCAGTTGGATTAGGGTTTGTTACCTTTTACCCAATAATGTATTCAATATGCTTAGCGTTTACAATAAGGCTTTATTTCCAAGTTGAATCATACTTAAAATGTAGTTGTACTTATAGACTAATTTGCCCGCATAACTGAGCTTTACGTTCGTAAATCTCAGTAATGTATAATCCTCTCACAGTAGAGTTCTGTACATATTACCTATATCATCATTGACTCCAATGCAAACCGTCTCATCCATATGATAAAATAGTTAAGCATATGATATATTTATATATATTGGAGTCTTTAACGATTTACTACTTCGTGGTGCGAGATCAGCGAGTAAACTCGTCAAAGAATCAATTCAATCCATACCTTAAAATATACTTCCTGTATGAATCTAATTTAGACTCATCGAAGTAGCATATTTCTCTAGAATGAATTCACAGTCGAGACCTCTGAGAAAAATATACGTCTTGTATGAATCATATAAAATTCATCCAAGCAGTCTATTTTGGAATATATAAATTCACATGGATCACCCTTTTCAAAGATCTCCAAGCTAGATCCACTAAAGACATAATACCACTGTTGGAAGAACGGTCTGACCCTATAATAAAACACAGTTGCGTATTCCATCAACCTGGATCAAAACCCTTGCTTAGCATAAATATTAATAAATAATTTTGGGTAATACCGTTACCTTTGTTACCAAGTACCTTTTTAGTCGGGTACACGAACAAAATCAGCTTCGATAACTCACAAGTGGCCAATTTTTTGTAGTCGGTTAGAATACTCTGAGAACTACTCCTTATAAAAAAATATATCGGATTTTGGTGTAGATTTAGGTACGAGTATAAAGTAGGTATTTGTTAACTGGCCTTCTTAATTCAAGGTAAGATTATACAAATGGCAATTTTCTGCATGACATAATAGTATTTGACTGTTTGAACATCGGCTGTCATTTAATAACGTATTATTCAACAGCTTAATTCAGTATAATGTAAAACGTAAAAAAAAATCATATTTCCACAAAAACATTTTTCAAGTATTTTATGATGACTGCATTGTATTGAAAGCTATGTAAAGTAATTATCATGTTTAATTTATAATAGATTCATCAATAGATTGATTTTATTACAGCATTTGAATTTTAAAAGCGTTGTCTTAACCATAAAAGAAATCTCCGAAATTTTCAAGTCAGCGTGTTTAGTTTATTATTATTATAGTAATGTTTATTAAAAAGAAATAACGAATTTATCAATCGCTGTAAGTTTTATGAACTTATCAGTTCAATTCGTAATTTGATCGCATGGAGATTTACGCGGGAGTCTTGTGCGCAGGCAGCGCGAGTGGGTCCACCAATCACGACGCACCGTGTCACTGTCTTTGTTTGTGTTTAACTCTCACCGCTCAACCGCGATGGCGATGATCCTCTCAAACAAAACAAAATGGCGAAGATAAGTGCATTTTGTGGTCAATTATTGAATTTTACATGGACATGTATATTTATGTTTTGTGCCGAATTCAAATAGCTGTCTGTGGTATTGTGGATTCAAATAGCTTTCATATACGATATGAATATTACATTACTTCTCCCAGTAGTGGATCGACAAGTTTAAAGAAGTAAATTATAAGTCTTATCGTTTATTGATGTTTTTGTTAAGTATATTCTCACCTGTCTCCGTCTGTGGTCACGTGGGTTAGGCACAGATGGAAAACAAACTGTTCCCTTCGGTCCACGGTGGGCACAGATGGGAAAAGTTACATTGAAAGGCTGTTATCGTTTATTAATGAATGTCTTTGGTTAGATGTTTAAATTAAATAACTTATTCCAGTGGATTGACTAGTTTAACTAAATAAATATGAAAGACTGTAATCGTTAATTGATGCCGTTACTTAAGATGTTCCTTAATTTGTACAGTCAGTAGCAGAAGTAGCTTAGCAGGGAGGGATGACAATACAATTTTGTTATATAACCAGCGTACATTCTTTCAGGCAACCACTGTTTCAATCGGTTGCCTCGCGATAAAAAAAAATTTGCACCCCCCCTCTATTTCCGCTCCAGTCCAAGTTGGGTCAGTTCGGGTTGCACAGGGCGGTTCCTCATCACTTCAGGAGCTTAAATACCGCGAGCCATCCGGTTGCCTCGCGGTCACTGAAACTACGCGTCATTGCTTTAACTAGTAGTCCAGGGACTAATGCACGAAATAATTGGGTGTAAGAGTAAATTAAAATAAATAATTATGAAAGACTGTTATCGTTTATTGATATCGTTACTTAAGATGTTACATAATTTGTACAGTCCGCAGCAGAAATACGTAAACGGAAAAGGGATTCAAAATGATCTTGACACTACTTTATTACATAACTTGTACCTGTTGTAAATTTACTAAACCAAACAAATAAATATGAAAAGTTGTTATCGTTTTTTATCTAATGTCTTTGTTTAGATGTTACATAATGTATTCCAGTAGTGTATTGACTAGTAAAATAAATTAATATGAAAGACTTATCGTTTATTGATACACTCATACGCTGTATTCCTATCGGTTCGTCACATGTGGTGTGGAAAAATGGAAATACACTCTTAATTTAGATGTCACAAAACTTGTTCTAGCAGTAAATAATAAATATTATGGGACAACCTTACACAAATCAAACCTAGTCCCACAGCTTACTTAATAAGACTTGTGTTGTAGTTGTAGTTACTAGGCGACGATACGAGTATATACAACGTGTTACTTGAGCTACTAAAAACCACAGACCCCCCAAATGATTTTTATTATTGCTAATTAATCTCGAGTATTTATTTTTCAACCAGCTACTTATTTTGAAAGATATTCGTATGTTTCGTTTTCCTTGCAATTCTATTCAATTGTTAACTATACATTTGTTGCGTTGTTGTTACATCTCTACATGTGTCATGTCATGTCAACCTATCAACCTACTTTGTCAATTTGTATGACATGACATAAGACGATATACTCTGTCAATTACAACCCATATGACACTATGTACAGTGAAAAAACAAGTTTGTCAAAGCTGCCAGCCTTTATTAAATAGTCAACCTCTATCTCCTAACCTCTCGATAAAATAGTAAACTGTAGTATTAGAAACTTTTTGACTCAACGCGTATAAAATTGGAAAATTAAAGAAAAAGTATACCCATGTTAAGATATACTGCAATCGATTCCACTCTAGATTCTGAACAAAC
This sequence comes from Pammene aurita, assembly GCA_947086415.1. NCBI lineage: Eukaryota > Metazoa > Arthropoda > Insecta > Lepidoptera > Tortricidae > Pammene > Pammene aurita. Next base: position 31,314,211 of record OX352301.1, read on the forward strand.
AATTTTTAGGTTTCTAGTCTTGGGTATAACACGTTGTATAATAGATAAATACTTATAAATACTTAAATACATAGAAAGCATCCATAACTCAGGAACGTGATAAACACGCAAATAAATACCTTATTCAGGATTCGTATCCGGCACCTCCTGCTTCATAGGCAGTGTCACTACCGACTAGGCTAGGAAGCCGTTAAAGCAGTTAGTTGATTAAATGATACTAATGAATATAGATGGCTGTTATTCGTTTACTGATATATTCAGAGCAATGACGCGTAGTGGCAGTGTTCGCGAAGCAACCGGGTGGCTTGCGGTATTTGAGCTCCCGACGTGTTGTGGGACTGTGCAACCCGAACTAACCCCACTTTGACTTTTTTTAATTTCCAGTGTATTCGTGTGATGAAGACCGAGCATGCAAATTGCCATTCACCCTGGCCTGGTCAGTCGATCAATCCATCAGTGTTGGAAACCGGGAAAACATAAGGGGGGGGGGGGGGGGGAACAAAGTACAAGTTGGGTCACTTAGGGTTGCACAGGGCGGTTCCACAACACTTCGGGAGCTCAAATACCGCAACCCATCTGGTTGCCTCTCGGACACCATAACTACGCACCATGGCTTTAACTAATATCTTTGTTTGAAATGTTACATAATCATGTTTCCATCTGTGCCCGCTGGGAACCGATGGAAATATTTCTCTCCATATGTATATAGTAGGTTCCGTCCATTTGGCATAACTTCCGTGGCCAGAAATGCATCTGGCATAACATATTAGGGATAAATGTTTTTCGAAGAATATTAACATTGCAGAAATCATCGGTACGCATAATATACAATTGGCCAAATATTTGCGTATCCGAATTTGAAATGGGCTACTATTATCATGGCCGCTTTTTGATACGAATAATTTTATTTTGCATATAATTCACGAGTCCGAAACTCATATTTAACATAATCTGTTTAGCATAATAGGATTTAGCAGAATGTTTGCATTGCAGAAAACGAATTTTGCATAACGTATAGCTAGCAGAACTATTTTGTGCTCGAATTACATATAAATACTACTTAGTAAGTACTTATATACCTATGCATAATTACATAAATTACTTAGTTTATATATGCATAATCTATCACTTTCAGAGTATTTCACATATTAAACAGCCTTCTAGCCTAGTCTGTAGTGACCCGGTATTTATTATTACACTGACGCCGTAGGGCGGTTATCACTATTGGTTTCCGCATGCGGCGACGGTGTGTGAGAAAGATCTCTCTGCATGTATTTATTTGAAGCAATAACAATATTATAGGGTTTAGTTGTAGCAATATATGTATATAGGTATCGTATAATATGTTAAGTTATAACAATATATGTATATATGTTATTGTTATGTGTGTTAAGATAATAAGGTAATCTAATTTTTGCCTACTTCAACAAAAGTCAGGGTATTAGCACTAATAATTTATAATAGTGGCAATCACCAACATTTCACAATTCAGTTTTAGTACTTAAATACCATAATAACAAGTTAGGTTAGGTTAGAACTGTGACCCTCAAACAACCCAAACGGAAATTAAAGAAGTGGGTTAGGTTATGTTAGAACTGTGACCCTGAAACAACCCAAACGGCTATTAAAGAAGTGGGTTAGGTTAGAACTGTGACCCTCAACCAACCCGAACGACTGCCAAATAAAATATGTAAGGTTAATATGTTTGAACCGCAAGCCTTAAGGAACCTACTAAATTAGGTAAGTAATACCAGAATATACCCATTTACAACGAGTAGGTAGTCCAGCAGGTCTATGATGGCAGATTTTATCAGCGGGTAAGTTGATATAAACTTGATAAAATTATTAATATTAATTATAACAATGGCGGCAACTGTCATTTTATCAGGTTTATATCAACTAATCCGCTGATATAATCTGCCATCATAGGCCTGCAGCTTGGAAAAAAGAGCGGCTAAATAAAATAAAGAAACTTGCTTGGTGCAGCCCTGTGCCCGAAATTTAAGTTTCGAAAGTAAATATAAATTTAATTAGAAACTTGGTTAGGTACTTGTCTAAAAACCACGTTCCTTTTACTATGTTAGTTAGTAGTAGTTAGTATTATGCATAACAACAGTATGAATGAAAAATAGATTATTCCTCATGATGATTCGGATCATATTTATTATATGTATAGATTATTCGGCCTTAATATATACCTATATGCGTATTGCAAGTATGCGAAATTTCGCTATGCCATAAAATTGTATGCCACTAGTATTTTATGCTTAAAGTGATTTATGCAATGTTGAAAACTTACAAACAAAATTATGCGAAATAAAAATGTTATTTTGCGTCGATTCGGACATTAACTTTATGCCAAACGTTACTTCGTTCGATGAAAATTATGCGTAGAGTACATATGCGGAACTTGGCTATGCCAATAAAGTTTATGCTAACCGTAGTTTATGCATAAAGTTGTATGCAACACAGAATTATTACAAAAAAAGTTATGCCAAAGATAGGGGAACCGTATATAGTAAGGGGTAAAAAAAACTTTCCATCTCCTCGCACATAAAAAGCCATATGAAAATGTTTTATTCCGCTATTAGATGTATTACCATCTGCCCCGGCCTCACATGACCAAGGCGGGCATAGATGAGATTGGAACAACTCCTCTCGTTCGACGTCAGTACCCGCCGGGAACGGATGAGAACATAGGTAGATATTCCCACATGTGCCCGCTAGAGACCGATGGGAATAGTTCCCTTCATGTAAAAATAGTAGGAGGCAATATAAACTTTCCATCTACTCCCACATGGATAGTCATGTGGGAGCAGGTGGGAATTTTTTATTCCCGTATTAGATTTATTATCTGTCCCCATCGCGCATGACCTTCATCAAGGCCAGCGCACATGCAAATGACTCCTCTCGTTCGACGTCTGTACCCGCCAGGAACGGATGAAAATACACCTATTTCCATTTGTGCCCGCTGGGAACCGATGGGAATATTTCCCTCCATATGAATATAGGAAGGGGCAAAAAAACTTTCCATCTCCTCGCACATAAAAAGCCATATGGGAGCAGGTGGGAATGTTTTATTCTGCTATTAGGTGTATTTACTGTTTTTTTCCTTCTCATTCTTATTTGGTTTCACCAAATCATTATAATTGTAAACATATAGTTTCAAAGTCACTTATAACTCAGAGGGATTGAAATATCGCAAATTCAAAAATACCAGTTTTTTACATTTTATACCTAAGCCAGCAATGTGTTACTCAACCAGTTTGACATTGTCGCAGATAGCTTAAAATTGCCATTGTTTGTGTATAACTAGATCTAAGTCAATCATTTTCTCGGTTTATACCAATTTGTTTGTGTTAATAACGTGTATAAATATTGTGTTTCTATGTCTAGTTGCTAAGTCTTATCTGTGTCTAATTTTATTGATATCATGTCATAATATGCAAAATGTCTAGATTATAAGAATTTTGTACTAATTTACGAAGAAATGTCCTATATAAATATCAATTTTAACCCTCCTACAAACATGTAATACTGTAAGCTTATTAGCCAATAAATGTCTCACATACACGGCACATACCAGCCACTAGTACGAGCACGCTAAAAAACCCATAAAAGAGGCCAGCACTCGTACTCGTTGCTCACTTCAACCTCACTTCTACAACAACTCCCAGCGGGGAAACACCTGCAACTACACTGCTCAAATGTTTTACAATTTTAAATAAGCGTTATTATTCATCTCCCTACATGACCTGGTAAATGGTACAGCGGGTCAGCGCTGCTTGGTTCAACGTGGTAATCCGGTCTGCACACAACAGCTGGTCCTTCGAGCTCCGGATATCAGAAAACTGCGGCCAATTGAAGAAAGAAACAAGTACGCGCTGAGCTGGATTAATTTCGCTCAGAATCTTCATACGGTGTCCGGCCTAACCGCTGATACACCTGCCCGCTTTCGCGGAAGAGCCCTGTGCTATTTACCAGCTTGCTGGACGGACCGCTCGTGTAGAGGCCATACTCCACGTTCGTGTCCTGGCAACTTTCGTTGCAACGTCACATGGTTGACGTCTTCACACTGCTTTCGGACGCTCTGGCACTTGCACTTAGCCTTTGCGCGAGATTCAGTGCATCAGGGATTAACGCCCACGAGTAAGTAAAGTGAACGTAGGGCCGCTTTCACTGCACTAGGCAGTGTCAGCCATTAGGTTTTAGGTAGGTAAGGTTAGGGAACCCCACGTGCGTCAAGAAGAAAGAAGAAGATGTCCGATCATACGCTCAAGATGTCTCTTCGCTCACACAAGGGACAACCCTCCAGAGCCGTTACCCCGCCGTCTGGTGAAACAACCTCCGGCGATACCAATACATGGGACAAAGGCACCACCAGCACTCTTGGCGATGGTCCTAGTGTCGAACCGCGTCTACAGCCGCCGCCGGCAATAGCGCCGGCGCCCGCTTATTCGGAAATATCGGAAGACGACGCGGAAAAGACGTTAGTTAAAAGTCCACCGGGGACATTGTGTAAACCTAACACGTCCGCCGGGGAAAAAGACCGCTTTTCGCAGTGCGGCGACCGCGGTAGTAAAAAAGTGCGCGAAAATCGAAGTGTGTATAGTGAAAAGTGCGACGAAAAGTTAGCTCTGTTGCTAGCGGAACTCGAGGTTCATAAAGCCGCCCTCGCCGTTGCTAATAAAGAGACGGAAACTGCCAAGTTAAGGCTACAGATTGCCCAGCATGAGGCGCAATCTGTTAGTGGTAAGTCCGAACCTCTTGTCGAAAAAGACGAGCAACGCGTGAGGAATTGGGTAGAACGACAGTCCCAGCTAGATCAGAGCAATTACGTAACTAAAAATGAAGCGTCCGCGTTACACACAATACGTAATTTCGCCTCTAGCGCGCCGGCGCCCAGCGCCCCCGCGCCCCGCGAGCCGCATATGAGTACTCATCGCCCGCCGCGAGATGTGTCTAGTCAGTATGCGCCCATTATGCATAGGCCACCCGAATTACCCGCTTTCGACGGTAATATCACAGAATGGATCGCATTCCGTGCCGAATTTAACGATACCGCGCCCATGTTTAGTTACGTAAATAACGTCAGTCGAATTAGGCGCGCGTTGAAAGGTGAAGCGCGTACCGCGGTGAAATCCATAATGTATACCGTCCAGGATCCATACGAGATAATGGAGGCCTTAGAGAGGCAGTTCGGGGACCCTGAAGAGATCGTGTTGACTGAGCTACATAATGTTAAACGCATGCCGCGCCTAGCCGAAGATAACAGTAATATCGTGTCTTTTGCCGCGCACGTCGCAAATGCAGTAGCGACAATAAAATCATTAAAGCAAGAAAAATACTTGTACGCGCCAGAGCTAGTCAACAAGATCGTCGATAAGTTGAACCTTATTGTTAGGTACGAATGGGGCAAGTTCAAACAAGCTAATTTGAACTCGCCCGATTTAGTCGCGATATCAGAATTTCTGCTAGAAATTAGTTCCGCGGCTAAAAGAACGAGTCGTCATCGAGGTCCGAAGCCGAAAAATGCCGTGAACACGGTTTCCTTTGAGCTGGACAATAGGTCAGGGCGTCATACCGCCCCCACCCGTACTCCCGCCCCCGTGTTCTCCCGCGACTATTCGAGCGACTCCAACGACAGCTACCAGAGCACTCGCCCGCGAAATAGAGTAGATAGAGCTCACACGGGGGAGTATAGGTCGCCGACGGTAGCTCAAACGAAGCCCCGCGAGGCTAAAAGGCCCGCGTATACGGGGACCAAGCCCAAACAACATTCGGTACCAGCACGATTTACGTCACATGATAAGTGTTTAATATGTCATAATCATGAACACAAAGTGGAAGCGTGTACTAAATTTTTGAATGCATCGGTATCCGAACGTTGGGATTGGGCGAAAAACGAAAAGCTGTGCTATAAATGTCTAGGCGCGGCGCACCGTGGTCGCTTCAAATGCAGGTATGTGGCTTGCGGAGTGCAACAGTGCGAAGCCGGGCATCACAGGTTACTACACGGTTTGAACGCATCTAAAGCGCCCGTGGAAGACAAAAAAGTCAGTAACGTTCACGCGATTAGAATAGCGCCCACGTTTTTGAAAATGATGCCCGTAGAGGTTACGGGCCCACTAGGTACTACGCAAGCCTTAGCCCTGTTAGATGAAGGGGCGGCCCTTAGTTTGATTTCACACGAAACAGCCGATCGTATAATGCCCCGAGAGCGGGGAGAAACGCTCGACATAGAAGGTATAGGTGGGAGCGTGAGCGATCCGGACTCTTGTAACGTGCGATTCGCAATCCGCGGCTTTTGCAGTAGGCATCTAGAAATGATGGAAGCGCTTACCATCAATCGATTGAACGTAGGAGCGCAAGGCGTCTCCAAAAACATAGTCGCGCAGTGCGACCATTTAGCCGACATAGCCGAGGAGCTGTGTTACGATTCTGCCGCGCCTTCAATAATTATAGGTCAAGATAATTGGCATTTGATAGTGACGCGCCAAATTATCAGCGGTAAATCGCACCTCCCGGTAGCTAGTTTGACGCGGCTAGGATGGTCACTGCACGGACCGCATAGGTCATCGGAGGCAACCGTAGCGTTTGTAGGCCACATGGGGCCACAAACGGCCGACGATGAAGCTTTAGCTCTCATGAAGGAACATTTCGATATCGAGTCACTAGGGGTAGTTAAAAAGTTACCTCGGGCCGATCCCGATCAAAGAGCAATAGATTTACTAGAAGCGACATGTGAAAAAATCCCCGGGGAAGATAGGTTCCGAGCGGGTTTGTTATGGCGTACCGATAACGAAGAATTGCCAAATAATAAAGCGCACGCGTTACGGCGGCTGTACAGCCTGGAAAATAAGTTAGATCGCGACCCTATTCTGAAAATCGAGTATACTAAACACATAAATAACCTGTTAGACAAAGGTTACGCGGAAAAAGTAGACTCGCCGCCCCCGCAGGACGCGCCTAGGGCATGGTACTTGGCGCATTTCGCAACGTTTCATCCGCAGCGCGGAAAAATGCGCGTAGTTTGGGACGCAGCCGCTACCGCGTACGGTAGGTCGCTAAATAGTGCTCTTCTAGCGGGTCCTGATCTGTTAGAATCCTTATTCGGCGTGTTAGTCCGTTTTAGGGAAGGCAGGACCGCGGTAATAGCCGACATTAAAGAAATGTTCCTGCAGATAGAGATTGTAGAACGCGATCGAGATTCGTTACGTTTTGTTTGGCGGGGGGAGGACCGCTCAGCCTCACCGCAAGAATATAGGATGAAAAGACTGATATTCGGGTCCGCGGCTTCGCCGACGACGGCATTGTACGTCAAAAACAAAAACGCATACGAACATGCGAAAGAATTTCCGATCGCCGCTGAGAAAACTATAAAAAGCACGTATATGGACGACTTAGTCGTAGCTTTTGACCAGTGTGAGAGCGACGTTAGGCGCATAGTAAACGAAATTTACGCGCTTAATTTACGCGCGTCGTTCGAGCTCCGCGGGTTCGCCTCTAACAACCCAAACGTAATTTCTGACGTAGTTCCTAGCAAAGAGGATACGTCCCTCATCGGGGGAGGCGAAAGCGAGCGCACATTAGGCTTAAAATGGAACCATAGACGCGACACGTTAGGGTTTAACGTAAATTTACGCAACACGCCCGAAGACGTGCTCAACGGTACGAAATTACCCACTAAACGACAGGTGACGAGTAGCGCGATGTCGATATTCGATCCCATAGGCTACGTAAGCCCGATCTCTGTCTTAGGGAAGGCATTGATGCAGGAAGTCTGGCGTACAGGGATAGGCTGGGATACCGTTATACCCACCTCGCTCGCACCCGCGTGGAATTCATTCGTGAGTAATATTCAGCAACTTAGGGAGTTAGAAATACCGCGATACGTACCCGCGAGAAATAGAGAGGCCGACATGCACGTTTTTTGCGACGCTAGCGAAAAGATATACGCCGCCGCGATATACTTAGTTAGCGAAGGCCCGGACGGACAAAAGTCCGCAGCCTTAGTAGCCGCCAAGGCGCGAGTCGCACCGTTGCGTATTGTCAGCATTCCTAGGTTAGAATTGCAAGGTTGTGTGCTAGCGACACGGCTAGCCGACACAGTAGTAAAGGAGTCCGATTATGTCATCAAACATAGGTATTTCTGGAGCGACGCTCGGACAGCGTTATCCTGGATAAGGTCGGATCCACGTCGGTACAAAAGCTTTGTCGCACATAGAGTAGCCGAAATAGAAAACACAACTAAACCTACCGATTGGCGTTGGGTACCTAGCGCGTTAAACGTCGCCGACGACGCTACTAAGGGCGTCCCGGCCCAGTTCGGAGCTAACCACCGGTGGTTTATAGGGCCTGATTTTATACGGCAAGCCGAGGAGCATTGGCCGCGCGAGAAAACAGTAGAACCCGTCGTAGAAACGTGCGAAGAGCGCGTCATAAAACCGATTTGCTCTGTAAATACCGTTCAAAACAAGTTCGCATACTTGCCCGAGACATGTAGATTCTCGAAGTTCACTAGGCTGGTTCGCACTACGGCCAGAGTTTTGATTGCTGCCGAGGTATTCAAAGCCAGATTGTCTGTCAATAGAAATCCAGAAACAGAAATGAATAAAAGACACATAAGTCTAGCGGAGATACTGCTGATTAAACGGAGCCAAAATGAGTCGTATGCCGAAGAGATACGACTAATGGAAGCCGGGCGCGCGCTGCCGAGGAAGTCTGCATTACATCGAGTTGCTATGAAGCTTGATAAGAACGGAATAATTGTGCTAGATGCCCGAATAGACAGAGACGAAGCCCATATACCTGTCTTGCACGCTAAGGAGGCATTTACCAAGCTGTTGATCCATCATTTCCACGCACTTTTCAACCACGGAAATCATGCGACGGTGATCAACGAATTGAAGCAAAGATATTACATAGTCGGACTGCGCGGTACAATTCGTTATCTGACGAATAAGTGCCAATGGTGTCGGACCTATAAAGGAGCTACCCTCAAGGTTCCTGTAGGCGACCTACCGCCAGAGAGGCTCAAGGCGAATCAACCGCCATTTACCGCAGCAGCCGTAGATTTGTTCGGTCCTATGCAAATTGTCATAGGCCGCCGCCGAGAAAAGCGATGGGGCGTCCTTTACACGTGCCTCACCACTAGAGCCGTGCACCTAGAGCTAGCCGCCTCCCTATCGGCAGCCTCTATGATCCTATCGCTACGAAGAATGATGTCTCGACGCGGCGCACCCACCGTTCTGTACTCAGATAACGCCACAAACTTTTACGGCGCAGAACGCGAGCTATCAGAGGCCAAAAACTCTCTGCCCGATAGTCTCAAACAATTTATGACCGAACGACGCATGATCTGGAAGAAGATCCCGCCTGGCAACCCCTCCGCCGGCGGGGCTTGGGAGCGTCTAGTCGGAAGTGTGAAAACAGCTCTGAAAGTCACGCTAAAAGACAGAGCACCCCATGAAGAAGTTCTCCATACGCTATTGCTGGAAGCTGAACACCTGGTAAACTCCAGACCGCTGACCCCAGTGAATCCTGACTTAGAGGCTGAAGCGCTCACGCCGAACCACTTTCTCATCGGCCGATCGAACGCTATGTCCCCGCTGGGAGTCTTCTCCGACGAAAATATGAGCCTTTCGTCCTGGAAAACAGCTCAAGCACTAGCTGACAACTTCTGGAAACGCTGGCTGAAAGAATATCGTCCAAACCTGATGCCACGATCCAGTGCACACCAGAACGCGACGAAACTACACGTAGGAGATGTAGTAATTATAGCCGACGGCACGATGCCACGAGGTACTTGGCCTAGAGGCGTGATCGCACAGCTCTTTCCAGGTCCTGATGGCCACATAAGAGTAGCCATTGTACGTACTCGCGCAGGAGAAGTTCGCCGCCCGGTTTCCAGACTCATTCTCATCTGCTCTGCACCAATCGACTGTGCTGACGCACGTGGGGGAGAATTGTCGCAGATAGCTTAAAATTGCCATTGTTTGTGTATAACTAGATCTAAGTCAATCATTTTCTCGGTTTATACCAATTTGTTTGTGTTAATAACGTGTATAAATATTGTGTTTCTATGTCTAGTTGCTAAGTCTTATCTGTGTCTAATTTTATTGATATCATGTCATAATACGCAAAATGTCTAGATTATAAGAATTTTGTACTAATTTACGAAGAAATGTCCTATATAAATATCAATTTTAACCCTCCTACAAACATGTAATACTGTAAGCTTATTAGCCAATAAATGTCTCACATACACGGCACATACCAGCCACTAGTACGAGCACGCTAAAAAACCCATAAAAGAGGCCAGCACTCGTACTCGTTGCTCACTTCAACCTCACTTCTACAACAACTCCCAGCGGGGAAACACCTGCAACTACACTGCTCAAATGTTTTACAATTTTAAATAAGCGTTATTATTCATCTCCCTACATGACCTGGTAAATGGTACAGCGGGTCAGCGCTGCTTGGTTCAACGTGGTAATCCGGTCTGCACACAACAGACATCATACTCGTGTACATGCATAAGAAAAAAAAGAACGTGTCATGAAAGAAGAAGTGACAATATGACCAGTAGGTACATACGGGAACGCCTTTTTACGTATAAAAATGAAACTACTCACTGACCTGTTGTAATACCTTTATATTATACTCTCCAACTAAAAAATTTAATCGTTATCAAAGCTCAAAACTGTTCGCATTCTGGGCAGTACTATTCTGTGCCCTAAACTAAACCAAACGTCCAGATACAATATTCGCGTACCTACTGGTTTACCATGGAAACAGCGCAGCAGCCGGGCAACGGCGCACGGCGAACAGGCAACGTCGCGTGCGCGTAATGATTGGTCCCGCCGCTAGCGCCATGACGGCTGCCATAATCTCCGCGCGTTTGAATTAAGTTAAGAACTGATAAGAAAAAAAAACTGGGAGCGATTGATGGATTTGTTATAATTTTGGTGCAAGTTTTAGTAAAATGATAATGAACACAACGCGTTGACTTGAAAATTTCGAGATTTCTTTTATGCCTATTAGAACGCTTTTAAAATTCAATTGTTCATTAAAATTTAAGCGATTGAATAATGTGTTATAAATCAAACCCATTACTTGCCTTCGATAGTTTTTAATATATTTCAGTTGCCATATAACACTTTAATTATCTTTTGGAGGAAGTATATTTTTTTTATTTGTTTTAAAAACGGCTATCGATAAATCTGTTAGTAAATGTCAGGGGACATTCATATAGTTAAATACGATAATCTAATGAAAAGAAATACCACTCGAATTATCTTTTGTTAAACTTATAAATGTCGCAAACAAAGGGTTTAGCAGGCTAAGGAAGGACGTGTGGCCCCTGTGAGGAAAAGTTGAATTGGTAAATGTCAATTGTTTGTCGCCTCATAACTATTAATCACTCCAACTTTCAGCCCTCTATCTTGAACTGTCTCAGAGATAATGTCAAAAATGTATTTTTTTAACATTTTTTTCAAACTCGTATATCTCCTAATCCATAGCAGCTAAAGCATTGAAATAAAATCACAGCTACGTAGTTTGAGTGGGAGTATACCCTATAATTTTATTAATATTTTATACGTGAAAAATAAAAGAAATAAATGTCAATTTATTTTTTGACAGCTCTTTCCAACACGTTTTTTTGAAAGTACAATTATGAAAAAAATCATGTAAATTGCTTATAGTATTAGCTACTAGCATACAAAAAATCAATTGATTATATTTGGTGCAACATACTGTAAAAAAAAAACTAACGAAAGTATTCAAGTATCAAGAGTAGGCTTCTGAACTGAAAGTTCGTTTCTAAGTTTTATGTTTGTTGCCTAGCAACAAAGGGTGTATTGTTTTTAATTTGACGTATGACTGTCAAAAAAGGTCACTGAACTACTGCTGTGTTAGCATTTGTAACTAATTTTACTAACTACTAAATCAACGAAACGACGGATGTGCTATATGTATGTTTATTATTTTATAATAGTACATTACTTACCAAGGACTGTAAAAGAAAGAAATCCCGAAATCGCAGGTATTTGTGACCCGAGCCGCAGGCGAGGGTTGTAAATATGCGATAGAGGGCTTTCTTTTTTACTGCCCGTGGTGAGTACACAATTTTACGTCTCCATCTGGCCATAATGCGAGTTTTACCGTACGCGTAGCGTGCGGCAAAACTCACGTTATGGCCAGGTGTCACGTAAACAAAATTAATTGGTTTCATTATAGTACACGTATTAACATAACGAATTAAATAACTCATTAGAGCAGATATCACAATATAAGTCACTTAGATAATGACTATCGTAATATTCGTCGTCCCAGGTATAGGACAATGTTATCCTGCAGTCATCGCAATATCCTTTTAACATAACATTTTCGTCAGAGAGCGATATCTCAATACTGGTAAAGACTGTAAAAACAGTTGCTTCGCTATATTAACCGTGGCAAGTTGAGCCCAAATATTTTTGATTTTATGATTTCCATCTGAAAGAATGTATATACATGAAGTTTCTGTTTTATTTTTTATTTAATTTACATTTAAAACTTACTTTCGCCATTATGGAAAAATCGGACTCCTCTTCTACATAACGTGTTGTATATTCCCTTAAACAATTCACTATTATGTTAAATGTGCTAGCGTATAAATTGTATAGTAGTATTGTATAATTTAAAGATAGCTCATACCTAATAAATCATAATGTCTAATGTTATGTTACTCGGAATCGACAAACGCTTAGTTTATACGCTAGCACATTTAACATAATAGTGGATTGTTTAAGGGAATATACAACACGTTATGTAGAAGAGGAGTCCGATTTTTCCATAATGGCGAAAGTAAGCTTTAAATGTACATAAAATAAAACAGAAACTTCATGTATATACATTCTTTCAGATGGAAATCATAAAATCAAAAATATTTCGGCTCAACTTGCCACGGTTAATAGCGAAGCCACTGTTTTTACAGTCTTTACCAGATATTGAGATATCGCTCTCTGACGAAAATATTATGTTAAAAGGATATTGCGATGACTGCAGGATAACATTGTCCTACACCTGGGACGACGAATATTACGATAGTCATTATCTAAGTGACTTATATTGTGATATCTGCTCTAATGAGTTATTTATTTCGTTATGTTAATACGTGTACTATAATGAAACCAATTAATTTTGTTTATAAAATAATAAACATATAGCACATCCGTCGTTTCGTTGATTTAGTAGTTAGTAAAATTAGTTACAAATGCTAACACAGCAGTAGTTAAGTGACCTTTTTTGACAGTCATACGTCAAATTAAAAACAATACACCCTTTGTTGCTAGGCAACAAACAAAAAACTTAAAAACGAAGTTTCAGTTCAGAAGCCTACTCTTGATACTTGAATACTTTCGTTAGTTTTTTTTTTACAGTATGTTGCACCAAATATAATCAATTGAGTTTTTGTTTGTTGCCTAGCAACAAAGGGTGTATTGTTTTTAATTTGACGTATGACTGTCAAAAAAGGTCACTTAACTACTGCTGTGTTAGCATTTGTAACTAATTTTACTAACTACTAAATCAACGAAACGACGGATGTGCTATATGTATGTTTATTATTTTATAATAGTACATTACTTACCAAGGACTGTAAAAGAAAGAAATCCCGAAATCGCAGGTATTTGTGACCCGAGCCGCAGGCGAGGGTTGTAAATATGCGATAGAGGGCTTTCTTATCATTATTTTATAAACAAAATTCATTGGTTTCATTATAGTACACGTATTAACATAACGAAATAAATAACTCATTAGAGCAGATATCACAATATAAGTCACTTAGATAATGACTATCGTAATATTCGTCGTCCCAGGTGTAGGACAATGTTATCCTGCAGTCATCGCAATATCCTTTTAACATAATATTTTCGTCAGAGAGCGATATCTCAATATCTGGTAAAGACTGTAAAAACAGTGGCTTCGCTATTAACCGTGGCAAGTTGAGCCGAAATATTTTTGATTTTATGATTTCCATCTGAAAGAATGTATATACATGAAGTTTCTGTTTTATTTTTTATTTAATTTACATTTAAAACTTACTTTCGCCATTATGGAAAAATCGGACTCCTCTTCTACATAACGTGTTGTATATTCCCTTAAACAATCCACTATTATGTTAAATGTGCTAGCGTATAAACTAAGCGTTTGTCGAATCCGAGTAACATAACATTAGACATTATGATTTATTAGGTATGAGCTATCTTTAAATTATACAATACTACTATACAATTTATATTTATCTTTAAATTATACAATACTACTATACAGTTTCCGCCATTAGTGCTCAGTGTACTCTTGCTGATACCAAAAAAAATCGGACTTGTGAGTTATGTTTTTTTCAGGGCAATTTTACCGTTCCCGTACTCCACTATTTGTCATAACTGGAAGGAGTATTTACAACTTGTTGACATTTCCAGTTATAACTACTTACCTCATCGTTGGAACAATCACCATTTAAATAATATGCATTGTGACTGGTTCTCAACGACTACAATATTATAAATAAATATAGTGTGTGATTTATATATATATACACATTTTAGTATATAAATGGACAGGTGCTGTTGACGAGATTACTATCAGTCTATATACTTAATGATATAGAATCATTATATAGGTATTAAATTTACTTGTATGAATAATCAAATGATATCTATGAGATGTCAGCTATCACAAATCATTTGCAATTCACGCAATCCGAGCTACATACCAAAATCAAGGCATCTACGATGATCAAAACCATTTTGACTTCAAGTATCATTTAACTAGTGCAACATAATGTATTATCTATTCCTTCAGTGGAAAGATCGTGTGATTTACAAATAACCAACAGCCGAACTAAATCAGTGGAAAGGAAGTACGAGTAACTTAGGACTTATATATACTATTAATAGTTTATTGAAGATGTCAACTTCGTTAACAGCGTTAATGCTTAAATAAAATGTATTGTTAAATCTAAATGATAAAAGTAAACGTCAACATTAAGTATGTATATATTATAAGTCCTTCGTACTCGTGTATCCTCACATTAAGAAATCACAATAATCAGCCTTATTTATTGGTACAGCACGTATAAATTTATAAAAATCAATCTCTTATTTAAGTAAACTCCAAAATTGGATATTTTGTAACTGTACTAAGTACATAGAAACCGTACCAGCATGGAACCTCGCTGACGCTTAACGTTAAGCGTATTTTGTCACCCGTCGGTGTAATAAAGAGAAGTATGGAACTAACTCACAAGAACGCTTTTCATATATCACCATACGTGGCAACGCGGAGAAGCATCATCACGGGCTGCTGCTTCTGGCCTCTGGAGTTTGCTCAGGATAGCCGCCCGCTGTACTGGCAGTGATGAACTCACGATGTAAGCGAGCAGCGTGCCACGTGCAGCAGTAGTACGTCCGATGCTCGTGTACCGGAAAACACATAAATGCACAAGTTTATAACAGTAATAGTAAAGGTGTTTCTCCTATATATATATGTATTTTTAGCTAGGTAGCCAATTGTACTAAATATTGAACTTTTCAAAGTATCTACATTTATTTATTGGGCAACCTAAACAAAATTTTCACTATTTGACTCTTATATGTAATAAAGGTTTCTCAATCAGTGTTTAACAAACACCGTCAAGAAAAGGTAAAGTAAATATGTTATTCAATCAAATACAAACACTGAAAACATTGAAAAAATAATCAACCCAGCCGGACATGAACCTGGCATCGATACGCCTTACCGGGGCTCGATCGCTTTACCAATTAAGCTATGGGTTCAGTTACTGAGTTGACGAAATTCTCAATGCCTTCAATCATCTTTTTGCATTTATTTTTTACATCGACTTTATAGCAGCCGTAAGCGACATCTAGGTGCTAACTACTAGAGTTAGATACCCTTCCCGCCGACGCTTTTACAAGTGTCACAACGGAAATCATAGATGGCGCTGCTATCAACTCATAATTATTTTACATGATTTTTTTAAAGTGGGGCATTCCACTCATACAATAGTATGTTATTCAATCAAATACAAACACTGAAAACATTGAAAAAATAATCAACCCAGCCGGACATGAACCTGGCATCGATACGCCTTACCGGGGCTCGATCGCTTTACCAATTAAGCTATGGGTTCAGTTACTGAGTTGACGAAATTCTCAATGCCTTCAATCATCTTTTTGCATTTATTTTTTACATCGACTTTATAGCAGCCGTAAGCGACATCTAGGTGCTAACTACTAGAGTTAGATACCCTTCCCGCCGACGCTTTTACAAGTGTCACAACGGAAATCATAGATGGCGCTGCTATCAACTCATAATTATTTTACATGATTTTTTTAAAGTGGGGCATTCCACTCATACAATAGTATGTTATTCAATCAAATACAAACACTGAAAACATTGAAAAAATAATCAACCCAGCCGGACATGAACCTGGCATCGATACGCCTTACCGGGGCTCGATCACTTTACCAATTAAGCTATGGGTTCAGTTACTGAGTTGACGAAATTCTCAATGCCTTCAATCATCTTTTTGCATTTATTTTTTACATCGACTTTATAGCAGCCGTAAGCGACATCTAGGTGCTAACTACTAGAGTTAGATACCCTTCCCGCCGATGCTTTTACAAGTGTCACAACGGAAATCATTGATGGCGCTGCTATCAACTCATAATTATTTTACATGATTTTTTTAAAGTGGGGCATTCCACTCATACAATAGTATGTTATTCAATCAAATACAAACACTGAAAACATTGAAAAAATAATCAACCCAGCCGGACCTGAACCTGGCATCGATACGCCTTACCGGGGCTCGATCGCTTTACCAATTAAGCTATGGGTTCAGTTACTGAGTTGACGAAATTCTCAATGCCTTCAATCATCTTTTTGCATTTATTTTTTACATCGACTTTATAGCAGCCGTAAGCGACATCTAGGTGCTAACTACTATTATTTTTTCAATGTTTTCAGTGTTTGTATTTGATTGAATAACATACTATTGTATGAGTGGAATGCCCCACTTTAAAAAAATCATGTAAAATAATTAAAGTAAATATCTTTATAATTTACTGTTTATAATTACATGGATTTAACCACTTAAATTATTTAGCCGTATATTGAGCAACAAACTGCTCAATAATGTTTATTTATTTGAATAAGCAGTAGAAACCTTTAACGTAATCATTACAAACATAACTCCAACACACAATAAACATTCAAATAATATTGAAGTTGTATTGGAGTTGCGTTGGAATATTTCTCAAGCAAATTCTGATATTTCTGATTCAGATGTTTATGCTGTATTGCTTTGTTAATGCATTGGAGTTGTATTGAAGTTGAATCGTGTCTATACGTGTTTTAAAGTTAGAAATTAGAATACGGCTCTTTTAGTCAGAGCAAACAAATATTCAACAAAAAAAAATTCAAAAATTCTTTATTATTAAAATCACGTCTATGCTTAACTAATGAGCAAATGAGTAAATAAAGTAAAGTAAATAATGAATTTACTTTAGTTTACTGTTACAAGTGTGTGTGAGCATGAGTGTGTGTGTGTGTGTGTATGTGTGTGTGTGTGAGCGCGCGCGTGTGTGTGTGTTTTTCTCCCTTAATTTAGTAAATAGGGTTTATTACAATTATTACATAGTAATATTACATTATTAATTTTATTATTTGGTCTATTGTTGTACTGTGCAGACCAGCTATTATCTATTGTGCAGTTAAAAGAGCAATAAATAAAATTAAACATGTAAAAAATTTAACAAGTATAACTAACGACACATAAAATAGCATAAACGATACCTAATAAAAACAAACACTGGCAAGTAATTGATAACAGAGCTCAAAAAAATACATGACTCGATAAAAAAATCTGTAATAGAAAGTTGGAACGACATTATAATCTGTGCGTTTTTAAGTTAATTCGTTATCTTCCCCAACTATATAAAAACTAGCCTTTTCCCGCGGCTTCGCCCGCGTACTATAAGTACTCAAAAAGGATACGATACCCATGTTGATTTTCAGATTTTGTGACCATATTTGCCCCTTTTAGGGGTTGAATTATCAAAAAACCTGAAACACGTGTTTACTCATTTATCGTTAGGAATACTCCTGTGAAGTTTCGAATAAAATAGTCCAACAAATCTTTATTCACCATACAAACTTTGGACCCCCATTTTACCCCCTTAGGGGGTGAATTTTGAAAAATCCTTTCTTAATGCATCCCTAGACCTTATAAGGAACCTACCTGCCAAATTTGGAATATCTAGAACCAGCGGTTTGGGCTGTGCGTTGGCAGTCAGTCAGTCAGTCAGTCAGTCGGTCGGTCGGTCGGTCGGTCGGTCGGTCGGTCGGTCGGTCGGTCGGTCGGTCGGTCGGTCGGTCGGTCGGTCGGTCGGTCGGTCGGTCGGTCAGTCAGTCAGTCAGTCCGTGTAAAAGTCTTAAGTATTTCAGCCGTACCTTTTCCAAGTCTGGATATAAAATACCCTTCGCAAGTTCGCTTACACCGAATCTATTTGGATTGGGGCCAATAGTACGAGATAAGCAATTGGTCGACTCAACCTATCTCGCCAGACAATTGCATTCGATATATCGTCTTTGGAATAAAATATCAACGTCGCTATGGGTTTTAAGGCTTTATTTTCGTCGTAGCTACGTTTGCTTCGCAAATTGTTACATCGATTCAGATCTTTGCTTTGTTGCTAATTTGGCGGTTTCTTGATTTAGAATAAATGGTTTTTAAGGTTATAGATTAAGAGCTAATGCAGGCGAGCAGAATCTGATATTCTGTTTTGAGTTCGCGGGTAGCCACGGACAGTCAATCATCTTCCCATGTTGGGTTTAACCTTCTCGCATGCCACGGTGGCGACCGACATATCACGAAAATTATCAACTTGATACATCGAAATCCCTGCAGGCAAATTCGCCTCGTTCTACCCTAATTGTAACCTTTAGGTTTGGGTAGAAAGATGTAGGTATATTCATGAAAGCTGGCGTGAGATTTTTATTGTTGATTCAATAAAAATCTCACGCCATTTGATTGTGAATTCAGAGCAATGAGAGGTACTTAGTTGCAGTGTCCGCGAGGTATTTGAGCTCCCAACGTAGTGTAGAACCGCCTTGTGCAATCCGAACTGACCCAACTTGGACTTTGTTTTTCACCTCTCTCCCCTCAATTTTAAATATCTGAACGTGATGAAGAACGAGCGTGGAAATTGACATTCACCCCGGTCGCTTGGTTATCTATCCGTCCAAAAACCAAGTCCAAGTTGGGTCAGTTCGGGTTGCACAACAATGGTGCAGCAGCAGTCCATTATCCAAATGAGATTGCAATATTAATAATTACACCCAAATAGTGTAATCAATAGAACACAACAAGTTTAAAGCCACAGTATTTCCTTTGAAGTTTATTTAAGGAGAATTACACGAATATAAGTATATTGCAAAATTAGTTCAAGAATATATGAAACGATGATTAGGTGTCCCTTTAATTTGTCAAACACTTATAGTTTTCGAAGGCGAACTTCGTTATCGTGAAAGCTGAAAAATTTAATATCCCTTTCTCGTCATCAATTGGTTATCAAATTCATGTCAAATAGATGTCAAAAACAAATTACTTTCTTAACGTTAATACGATAACGTTACATGACGCCATTACAATTAGTTTAGATTTCATTTTGATGACCAAAGAAGACATTTTAAGGACTAATCCGTAAAAATCATGATATTTTAGTTGAAATACTGCCCTTATGCTCTTTACAACATGACGCACGTAGATTAAGTACAAGTACGTGACGTGAGTATACTGAGTATAACCTTAAAGATATACATATAATAACAATATATATAAATAGCTAAGTTTGGTAAGTTATTATCGTATGATCCGCTAATCAGTCTTCGTCTGTTTCAGCATTCGCATGACTGCTCTTGCCATGCAGTATAACTTTAAGAGAAAAGTCGTATATCCATACATTTGTTATACATATACGACCTTTTGGCATTGAACGGGATTGTGCATCAATCTACGTCTAATGAACCGTGAAGTCGTTGATATCATACCCGCACGTGGTATTATTATAGAGATATAGTTACTTACATATTATGCACATTTAGTTTACCGGACGATCAAATAAAATCAGTCACTCATCAGCGTTGAAATACAAAGCATCTATTAGGGTGTTTCATTTTGCCGAATTTTAGATTTTCCTTTGCCTTCGCTTGAATTCCTGTTTTAGGTCATATAGAGAGATCGTATGCCAAAAATCAGAAAAATCGATTAACTTTTAAAGGTCGCACACTTTGATCAGTTTTGAGTTAAGTAATTTCATGTCTGTATGGTGGCGGGTAGCAAATGTGTCATATTATTATTTGAAGTGGAGGGTAGAAAGTGATTTAATTGTGTTGTTGTTTAACATTCAAGTATATTTTAATATAAAAATGAGTAGTAGACGAGGAATTTGGTTACTCGAGGAGGTTCCTTGTGAGGAGTTTCTAAGAGCTCGACTTCCGTCCAAGGAACACTTTCGGACTCCACTAAGTCGACAAGTGTTAAACTGCAAGAAGTGTGGAGGAAAGCTAATATACCTGTTAAAACAGAGGTAAATATTCGAGCCAGCATACAAAATACGGACGGGGCAAATATGAGACGCCAAATATGGAAAGGTGATCTTGAAGAGCTGTTTGATATTGCGAACCAGAATGTCATGTCAATGAAAGATGTGGTAGAAGAAGATAAAGAGTTTCTTACATCACAGAGGGAGGACCGCATGGATTCCTCTATGAGTGGGGTAGACCAACTGTTTTCCTCAAAGCTTGCCCGAAAGCTTAAGAGACAAGAAAAAGAGGATACTTATAAGACAAAATATTATAAAAATAATGCAAAAACCAACCCCATATTGACCTTGGACGGAGATTCTTCTTCGACATCATCAAGTGACGAAGATGATGGATTTTCTGCACCACCAGCAAAACTACCGCGTTCAGTATGTAAACGAAACACTCTCAATTGGACACTTACATCTACATGGGATTGGGAAGGACTCTCCGCTCGGCAAGCTAGCACTTCGTACATTGTAGCTGCTAAAAGCCTTGGTCACGATGTCACTGACATTTCAATATCACCGTCCACTGTTCATCGAGCTCGGGTGGCCAACAGAAGTGAAATGGCTCAAAAAATTTAAGCGACGTTATTTAACGATCCGAACCTTTAGTGTTGCATTGGGACAGTAAATTGTTGCCATCAGTCGCATTCAGCAAGATCCTAGAAGACAGAGTAGCTATTCTTGTAACTGGCAAAAATTTTGAACATCTACTGGGTGCACCTATCGCTTCTAAAGGGACCGGAGAGCTTATGGCTAAAGTTGTCGTTGAACAGGTAGACCGATTTAATTTACGCCGCCACTTAGTTGGTATTAGTTTTGACACTACAGCATCCAATACTGGCCTAATTCAAGGAGCATGTACTCGAATTGAAAATGATATACAACGTAAATTGCTGTGGTTGGCTTGCCGACATCACACCCACGAATAAATTTTGAAAGGAGTGTTTGAGGAGTGCTATCCCGTACCTTCTAGTGGTCCCGACATTAAAATTTTCCGGAAGTTCCAAAATGCGTGGGGTTCTCTGGACAAAACGAAGTATACGACAATATTGAACGAAAAAGAAACTCCCCAAGATTTTGTGAAGAACCGCTGCGAGGAAATGATTGAGTATCTAAAAAGTATCTTAAATAATGAGACGTATCCAAGAGAAGACTACAAAGAGAACTAAAGATGTAGTAGCAGCTTATGAGGCTAATTAAGTGGTAAATTTTTTGTTATACAAATATACATATTGTACTGATTTATGATTCCATTTCGTTTGATTTAAAATTAACATATGACTAGTGTATTGTGCTATTTTGAAGTAAACATATCTGACATAACATTTTTGTGACTTTTTTTTATAACTGATCAAAGTGTGCGACCCCTAAACGTGGTCTGATTGTCTTGAAATTTGGCAAATATACTATTATTTAATAACACATAGAATAAGAAAATGAGCGAAGTCTGAAAAACCATCATATAAAATAAATGTCATACAAATGTGAAACACCCTAGTATCTATTTTTAGGGTTTGGTGCTCGAAGGGCTGTCCGTCTGTCATTAGGTGTGTCACCAGGCTGTATCTCATGAACCGTGAAAGTTAGACAGTTGAATTTTTCACAGATGATGTATTTCTGTTGCCGCTATAACAACAAATACTAAAAAAACACAATAAAATAAATATTTAAGGGGGCTCCCATACAACAGACATGATTTTTTTGCCGTTTTTATAGATAATGGTACAGTCACCGGCAATAGTATCTTCCTACACGAAGGCCGCAAAGCAAAAGTATGTGACATGCTCTTATGGCCCTACAAATAGGAATGTGTCACATATTTTTGCGGCCTTCTTGTAGGGTGATACTATTGCCGGTGACTGTACGGAACCCTTCGTGCGCGAGTCCGACTCGCACTTGGCTGGTACCTATATTTTTACTTAGTTGGTCACATAGAAACAGTTAAAGAAGCGCTAGCGAAGCCTGGCGATAAAAAAGTAAGCGTTGGTGGTAGCCTGATGGTAAAACGTCCGACATTAAATTCAGAGGTCACAGGTTCAAACCCCGGCTCGTACCGCTGATTTTATGTGCGGAAAATTTTGGTGAAGGAAAATATCGTGAGGAAACTGGATCTAATCCTAATAAGGTAGGCCTTATAGGAAACTAGGGTTTTGCCTCTGAGTTGGAAGGTCAGACGTCAGTTCGTTATCGTAAAAACTACCGAGCGGACCCCAGGTTCAACCGAGCTGTGGCAAAAAGCCGGGGCAATCGCTAGGAGGATAATTCTTACACAGAAACATAGGTACCTATAATAAACTACATTTATTATTTAACTGTAGGTACTTAAGTATAATGCTTTAAATACTTCCTTAAGCCAATTTCTTGGGTTTTTTGCAAGACAAATCTTGTAAACGAGACTAATGCTTTAATTTAATTTTATAACCACAACGATTGCTAGATTATTAGTGATTGAATACATATATTTACAATCTTAATCCTAATCCTTTAACAAATACGTAAGTTTCCATTAAGCATTCAAAATAATTACAAAAATACACGCAGCCTCATCCGGTTACGTTTTACTAGTTGTATGAGATTACGCTCTAATTCTGCCTCAAACAGACTAAAAGCCTCGTACTTAATAAGGTAGTGCCCACACGAATATGGAACACGTCTACCGTGGGGTAACTTGAGACAGGTGGGGTAACTAAAGACAGTTTAAAAAACTAATGTAAGTAGGGATTTAGTTAAAGGAATGTGTGACTGTTCAAAATACAATGATAGTATAATAAGTATCATTTCTTTGACTTAAATAAATTCATTGAGCGCTTTTGGCTAACCCCGGGGAAGATTTTTTCGCCAAAGAAATGTACTTATGAGTCTTTCTGATTTATTGGCCTTTAATATTGAGCCAAATAGAAATAATAGTGTTATAAGAGGATCTCGGCAGACCCACAGCACCACCTTGTCACATTTAAACTATCTAGTTTGATTGTCAGACAGCGGAAAAACATCTTAATATGAATGTTGTTCACCAGAATATTCAGGGTTTTTCCAGCAAGGAGTTAGAGATAGGTTTATTCTTAGATAATAATGATGTACAAGTTATGTGTATTACGGAACATTGGCTTAAAGAAGAACATTTAATATTTGACTTTGTTAAATTTAAATTAGTCAGTTACTATGCTAGAAAATCTGCCATTCATGGTGGTTCCCTTATTATTGTTAAAAATGGTCTAAGATCTAAAGAACGGAAGGATGTTCTAAAATGTTCCATAGAGAGGATTGTAGAAATTTATTGTGTAGAATTAGACAGTTATATTGTTATTTGTGTATATAGACCCCCAGCAGCGCCAGCAGCTGATTTCAACAAATTTGAAAATACCATGGAAAATGTGCTGAAATTAGTCACTAATAGCCGAAACTGCCGAAAGCATGTTATAGTATGTGGGGATTTTAATGTTAACTTGCTTGAATCGTCTAATAATTCTGTTAAATTGCTATGTTTGTTTAAATCGTTTAATATGTTTAATTTGTTCTTTGAACCTACCCGGGTGGGCGTCACTAGTGCAACATGCCTAGATAATATTTTTTGTAACTGTGAATGTCTGGATAAGCAAATATTTAACTGTTTTAATTCTGATCACAGCGGTCAAAGGGCATCTTTTATAAAGCCAATTCAGGAAACTCCACAAACTGTAACATATAGACCCATTAATGGTTATCGTTTAGAATTATTCAAAAAAGAAATTCAAAATCATCTGTCAACACTGCCTTATTCACATTTTTATGACTCAAATAATTTGTATGAAGATTTGTTTGGTATGATTCTTTGTCAATTTAACAAACATTTCAAATTGAGAACTATTAGTGGGTCAAAGACAAAGCTAAATCAAAGTTTAGCGAATGGGCTACCGTAGGCATTCATAAAAGTAGAAAGAGGCTTTATGAACTTTATGGAGAGAGAGAACTGAACAAAAATGCAGATTTTCTGGACTATGTTAAGAACTATTCAAAAATTTTCAAGAAAGTGTGTCAGACTGCGAAGGCGAACTATACTAGTGCAAAAATCAAAATTTCGGACAACAAGGTAAAAACAGTATGGAATATTATAAATAAGGAAGCTGGTAAATGTAACTCACGCGATTCTCAAGTCAACATTGTCTCAGAGGAACAGCAGATCTTGTCAAATGACGATATTGCCTCGGCATTCGAAGATTATTTTTCTAACATAGCATTAAATACCACAAAAGGTCTAAAATCATCTTCATCTCAAGCTCATTCCTTACTTTGCACTAATATTAAGAAATGTCAGATGATATTTGAATTTGACCTTGTAGATTCGGAAAAAGTCGTAAAAATATTCAGTTCTCTGAATTTAAAGAAAACAGAAGACTTGTGGGGTACATCAGTTGTAGTCATCAGTCATATCATAGACGTCATAGCGCCTTACTTAGCCTTAATTTATAATAATTCAGTTTCACAAGGCGTTTTTCCAGATCTCATGAAATGTAGTAAAGTCATACCTCTTTTTAAATCGGGTGATTCTAGTGATCTGAATAACTTCCGGCCGATATCAATACTTCCTGTACTAAGTAAAGTCTTTGAAAAGCTAATGTTAAATGATCTACTGGGCCACTTCAACAGACATGGATTGCTTACAAGCAATCAGTTTGGTTTCACAAAGGGAACTTCCACAACCGACGCTGCTGCGGTACTCATCAAACATATTTTCATTGCCTGGGAAAAACATTATGATGCAATTGGTATATTCTGTGAACTTTCTAAAGCGTTTGATTGTGTAGATCATACAACCCTCATTCTTAAATTAGAACATTATGGTTTGTCTGAAAATGCCTTGAATCTTATGTCTTCATATCTTAGCAACAGAACACAAACAGTTGTTGTAAATAAAACCCAGTCTAAAGGGACTTAAGTAAAATTAGGAGTGCCGCAGGGTTCATTCCTATTCTTGGTTTATATAAATGATTTACCTTCTGTAGTACAAAACCTTTGTGATATCGTTCTGTTTGCCGATGATACATCTTTAATTTTCAAAGTTAATTTTCAATCTACCGATTTTACTGTAATCAATAACACACTAGCTGCTGTACTGAACTGGTTTACTATTAACAATTTGCTACTTAATGCTAAGAAAACCAAATGTATTAGATTTGTTTTGCCAAACGTTGCACCGGTGGACACTAAGATTCTCCTGAATGGTGAATGTTTAGAGATAGTAGATAAAGCAGTGTTCCTTGGTTCGACGTTGGACAAAAATCTACAATGGAGTCCTCATATAAGAAAACTCGCTCTTCGATTAAGCTCGGCCGCTCATGCCGTTAGGACAATTAGTCAATTAACGAATATTGACACAGCTCGCTTAGTTTATCACAGTTATTTTCATAGTGTAATGTCATATGGTATTCTGGTTTGGGGCAAAGCAGCTGACTTACAGACTATATTTGTTTTACAAAAAAGACCCATCCGCTTTCTGTATAACTTAAAGGCAGGTGCATCAGTTAGAGAACTATTTAAAGAAATTAATATTTTAACTGTTGCTTCCCAATATATCTATGACAATATTATTTATGTTGTAAAGAATATACATACATTCAAAAAAAATTCTGACATCCACAGCTATAACACTAGACTAGAAATAAAAACAAGCTTGCTATCAGAAGTAGTCGTATCCGCAAGGCATATAAGTCATTTTTTGGTCAAGGTATTCACATTTATAACAAGTTACCCGTCGATGCTTTAAATTTATCATTTCCCGCTCTTAAGAAATATTTGAAAAAAAGTTTAATGTCAAAGGGTTATTACAGGGTCGAGGACTATATGACGGACAAACATGCATGGCCCAAACCAGAAACTACTACAAAATCATCTAAGATTTAGAGGACACAGTTCAGATAGGAAAGCATATCAAACGTTTTGTGAAGCAATCATTTTTGGATTTTATTATTATTATTTTATTTTAATTAAACATTACGTACATTGTATATCTCCCAAGCTGTTTTGATATGTCTTCTTATAGAACTACGCATTATTGTGTATCTTTAAGTATTTTAAGATATAATATTACTGTATTACTGTTTTGAAAAAATAAGTCCCGCCGAGTTTCTTGCCGGTCATAAATAATACTTCTCGGGTCAGAGGTGTAGGGTTAGAACCAGTGGTAGTTTTTCTTTTTCTCTCTGACGTTCATAAGTGCATTGTAATGTGCCTAAATTGAAGAATAAATATATTTTATCTTTAGTAAACTACACGGTAATTGCAAAGTCAGCACTCTTGTCTTTAGTTACCCCGCGAGTCGCATTTTACCCCATTTGACGGTATTAAAACCAAGAATCTGAAATCACTGAAGTTTGCGTGATAGGAGAAAATATGAAGTGTTATTTCTTTATAAGAATAGGAACAAAGCTGCCTACGTAAGAGCACCAATAAAGGTTTATCACAATTGTATTTCTGTATTCAGGTATGTTGTAAAAGTGACCGGCTGTTACACCAACGCGTAATATTTTCATAATTCTAAAAAAAAATTGAAAGCATTTTTTTTATTACTAGGTCTTGTAACAAGAAAATACTCATAGCAAAGAGAAAAGAAATTTTAGAAAAATGCATCTGTGAACAAATCAAATGAATTTGTAAAATATTTTGCTTTGCATTTTGTAAATTGTATAAATGCCATGTATTAATCATGAATTAAACTAGATAAACTAATGTTTGGATGTTTAGATACCATTGTTAATAATTAATTAAATATAGGTTACATTACACTACAAACCATAAAATTAGACCTACAATAAACAGATACAACATATACATTAGAATAATCGGATGATTGTTTCTCATTCACGCAGAAACTGAATGGATTTGGACAACATTTGGTACATATGTAGATTATAATCTGAAAAGTGTCTTAGATATCCCAGAATTCATACTCTAAGGAGCAGAAACAGAAGTTCAAAATATGGCAGTACTAAGCAAGAATAGCAGAGCAAGAGGGGTTTTGGCTAATTTCACGACTTCTACGCGGAAGAACGCTACCCCCGCGAGCATCGATGACGCAAACCCGCAGTGATCACATTTTCGTCTTCTTTAGCTGCGTGTGGAAGCTTCTACAAGATTATCATCGTAAACTGATCAAAACAGTCAAGCGAAAATCGATCTAAATTACTTGAGTAAACCGCTGACTATAAATTATATTTCTGTCTCTATAGGTGGTTTCAACAGTTTCTTTTATTTTAGAATACTGACGGTGTCACAGCATCCCGTTTAGCGCGCGAACCTCCCATTGTTCCGGCACAAACGGGGCCAGACAAAAAGGGCACCGATTTGATGGAAAAACTCTGCGATAAGAAGATGAGAGGGCCCCCTAGAGACTGCGACGCTGTTTAGGTCCCCACTATCAGCAGAATGTGAATTACTGACTTAGGTATTAAGATAAGTTCGGATATGCACGCACACTAAATCCTCCTTTCTAAAGGCAACGCATATGTGACAACTCTGAAGTTGCAGGCCTCTCTGAAGTTGCAACTCTGTAGCTGCCTACTATCAGGCGGTCTGTATGCTTGTTGGCCATCGTTGTTGTATATAAAAAACTGTATTTTTTTAAGTTTTTTTTCTAAGCTTTGTTATTTACTTCCGTAATAATTCCAATTTTAAATTCGTCAAGAAAGAAATAATTTAGTCTTATTTGTTTAAGGCTCTAGACAGACAGCCAACGCATCAATACCTATAGTTAAATACCTAGACCTTTACAGGAAACTTCTGTACACGAATACCAGCCGTACCAGAGACTGGAAGACCTGTTTAAGAATTGATTTCTTGCACGATCAGCGGTTGAGTTTTCTAAACGGCTATAACTCAAGCTTCACGAATAAAAGGTTTTAAATGATATCGCTCGACGCTCTTGCCTCACATTTGTTTTAATCAATGTTCATACAAGATGTAACAAACATGCTGGTGATCTGTTTAAAAGAATAATTGGTATCGTATTCTAAATATGAAAAAGTAGGAAAACAAGATTTTTCACCCGAAAAAAAAATGGTTTTGTATGAAGGGTCGACCGGCTGGGATGTCCTATACCCACTCGCTTGTTTTAAATTTTTAAGTGGACTCTATTGCCTAGGTAAAAAGGGTGACGGCTGGTAGCTAGAGCTACCCAAAGCATGTGAGTGGATACAAAAATTTACGCGTCCAAAAAATTTTATCCTACTTTTTCTTAATCCCAATACGATACCAATCATGCCCTTAAACGGATCACGACTATTTTTGTTACATCCTGTATAGCGAAGGCGACAGCGTCGGCGTCGAGCGTACATTTTTTGTGGACATAGGCGTAGAATAGTAGTTTATGTAACTGTTACGTAATAAGGGTCCTTAAAACATGAGTGTGGTTTTATGAAACGAGCCGCAGGTGAGTTTCATAATAAGATCACACGAGTGTTTTAAGGCCTAATTACGTACAGTTGCATACACTGCTTTATCTACACTCATATTATTTATCCAAAATGCCGTATTCGGAAACCTTAGAATGACCGCCATTGCACCGCCATGGCCAACTCGATTGTGCCGGCGGTCGCGCGGGCGCGTGTCGGGCTGTCGGCGGATGCGCGGGAGGGTACAGGTGTACATTATGTTATCAAAACTCATAGCACATCAATAATTGAGCATGAAAAGTTAAAATTACGTTACTGCCACGGATAAAAAGCTTATCATAGTAAAATCGGTCGTGGTAATGCTAGCCATTGCCTACCGTTTTCGAACACGTTTTAGAGAACTTACAATATGAGTGTAGATAAAATATTTTATTTCGTATGTATGCAATTTTCTATAATACATCTAATATATAAGTACTATAAACTTTATCCTTTAATTCCATATCTATCTACTGGCGCGTTATTCTATTAATTTTTCCGTTTTGTTTTCCTCTCACTTTGTGCATGTCTACTTTTTATGCAAAATATCTTACGTCGACTTTCTTTTTTTAAACAACGTTAGACTCCTTAAAGGCCAGGACAGAATAACAGCGTTGTAAATTGTGGGGTCAACTCGCAATTTCGCAACATTATGCTGAGCTTTTCTTTATCGCGCACATTGCTGAACACATTGTGAACTTCTGTAGTTACCTATACTCGACTAGTGTTTACCTTTAGGTATGCATTTTTCAACCTCTGTTTTTTATGTTCTGTACTGTGTGCTTTATTGAATAAATTTATATCTATCTATCTATCTGTCTATTTATTTATTTATTTAGTATCACCAACAGATAATACATCATGCTTAATTAATTTATAGCTTAAGTTATAGGTAGATGTTTATCTAATTGTAGGTAACTACAGCAAATTCAAGTGTCTTCGGACATATTGTATTATATGGGCTGCGATTCGAAAAATAAACACACACACTGGACAGACACAGCTCCAACCCAACTCAACTCAACGCTAAACCGACATTGACATTTGCTATTCAAACAGATTTTCATTCAACATTGGTCTCACATTGGTCAGACATTGGTCACACATTGGTCTCATATTAGTCCAATGTCAATGTCGTTATAGCGTTGAGTTGAGTTGGGTTGAGTTGGGTTGGAGCTGTGTCTGTCCAGTGTGTGTGTTTATTTTTCGAATCACGGCCATGAGTTCAACGGTGGTGAGGGCAAAATTGCAAGCGTATTCGCCCGCTGAAACTGAGGCAGTACCTCATTTCTTACCTTTATAACAGTTGGGCCCAGGCGACCCGCAACATGTCGAGCACAAAACAAACGAATAACTTCGAAACGACAGCTTTTATCATTGTTTATGTTACTCTGTACATTTAATAGAAGCCTTAGGCTTAGTTTGGAAATATAAATCATAGCGACAAGATGGTTGTGTAGAAATTGTATAGAGTTTCAACCAAAAACAGACGATATTATAAACGTATGAAATATCAATTTTATAATTGAAAGACAAATGGAAAAAATCACCGCGTCGAACAAGATTCGAACTTGCGAACTTTCGGAACGTCGATCCGATCGCTTCGACCAACTGAGCTATCGACGCTTACTCAACTTCGGTGAATTTCTACCGTAAATGTAGAAGTCACTACACGTTTCCTTGTGACGTAAGCAATGAAGGAACTGATGGATTGAGGTTTCTGCTTAGCAAAAAATAATTTACGTAAGTGTGAAATATTTTTATGAAAACCTTATTAAGACGATAAAACAGCTGTGTTTTTTTTTAAACTACGAAAGTTACACTACCTACAAAATTTTCAAAATGGCCGACTTTTTTTTTTTTTTTTTTCAAATTGGTCTGAGCGCGCTGAGATTTGGCATGCGGGGACCTAGGGGGCCCCAAATTAGTATAGTGAAAAAAGTTTTTGGAAAAATTCAAAATGGCGGCGTCCACGAGTAAAACCATTTTTTGAGTAATTTAGGCTAGCCCGAAGGGCGAGCTTTAGGCTGGGAGGCCGCAGGCTGACCACGGCGGAGGGCCGAAGGCCCGGAGCCTTCACCTAGATTGTCCAAGCGTTCATATCCAAGAAATTTAAGGCGAGGCCGAAGGCCGAGCTGCGTGCAGGACGAATGAACTTAACTTAAAAGTCCAACTGTCTTTATAAGCGTAGCCGGAGAGCCGAAGGCTCGACGGCGGAGCGTCAAGGCGAGCGAAGGCCGGAGGCCGAGCTCCGCGTAGGGCCGAAGGCCCGGAGCATCACACGACCGGGGGAAGTTGGCGCTTAAACACGAGCCAATAGTAAAAGTGTCCAGCGAACCTGAGGGCCACAGGCCCGAAGGTGAGCGGCCGGACACTTTTACTATTGGATCGTGTTTAAGCCCAACTTCCCGACTTAGGGCAGTCACAGTCAAGCACCTTTGCCCGACTGTCTTAATAAGCGAAACGGTGGGCCGAAGGCCCGCCGGTGAGCTTCGAATCCCTGCGAAGGCCGAAGGCCGAGCTCCGCGTAGGGCCGAAGGCCCGAAGCGTCCAAGACCGGCGCACCAGCATGCGAGGCCGAAGGCCGAGCTGCGAGAAGATAGCGCTCGCACGCGGAACTCTAAAACACTGTCACAAAAGACAAATTCCTCCTAGAGCCTTTAGGCGAACCCAAAAACGAGCACCGATACTAATAATACACTAATAACACAAAGATAAGTAACAAGACAAAACTTAATACAAAAGACAAACACACACAAGACAAACACACAACACAAACACTAACACAAAACCCACAACACAAAATCCACAACACAAAACCCACAACTCAAAACCCACAACTCAAAACCCAAAACTCAATACACAAAACACTTAACACAAAAACAAAAAACACAAAAACATAAACACCAACACAAGAACACAACCCCCGCGGGGCCCACGGGCCCCGCGCACCCGCCCAAAATACTAGTTGAATTATATATTTCTGTATTGACTTATAGGTTAGGGTGAGCGCAATTAAAAATGACCTGACGCTCTAGTCACACGCTAGGTCTCTTAACTATTAACTTGTGCCCAGATCATTTTGAACATTTCGCCCACTTAACTGCTTCTGCCTCTAACTTTACCCATCATCCTCATCTTCCTAGCTTTTGTACCGGCTTTTTGCCACGGCTCTATTGAGCCTGGGGTCCGATCGGCATCCTAATCCCAGGAATTGGCGTAGGCACTAGCTTTTACGAAAGTGAATGCCATCTGACATTCCAACCCAGAGGCAAAACTAGACCTTGTTGGGTTTAGGTCCAGTTTCCTCACGATGTTTTCCTTCACCGAAAAGCGACTGGTATAATATCAAATGATATTTCGTACTCAATTCCGAAAAACTTCTGGTACGAGCCGGGGTTTGAACCTGAAACATCCTGATTGAAATTCTGACGGTTTACCGCCAGGCCACCAGCTTTTATCCAATTATATAAAAAGTTACCTACGTAAGTATATTCGGAAATTAGCACCAGTTATAGATTACAGATTGAAGTTATAGAGTTGGATTTGATGAGAGCATTGAATGGGCATAATTACGGTCAATACTAATCAGCGGTTACACCACTTTAGCTTTGACTATTTCGCAATATGCCATTAAAGCATTCCATTTGCTTGCAAGTCGAATTGTCAATTTAAACCATGTACATAAATACTAATTTAAGCATAGTTTTTCCGGTTTTAGGGTCATATTAGACAACCGCTCGCCCCAAGCACAAGCATGATAATACATGTTGAATACGAGTGACGTGACAGTATCTCGCGCGCGAGATAGTCTATCCGTCCTTTTCTGACACAGTCAAAAAGAGACGGGTAGTCTATCTCGCGGGCGAGATACTGTCGCGTCACACTTGTACTAACTGTGCACTTTGTAGGTACGCCTCGTTTATTTTTATACATTCCAATCACTTGCTAATTCGGGCAATTTTAGGCCACAGGCAGAGTACCTACCAGTGCGTTTTGTGATAATACCAAAGAAGCTATTAAAACGCTAGAAGGGATAACACTGCAAACGAGACGATAAAATAAATAACATGATTTTTGACTTAATTTTTCATTCCCAACCAGGTACCCCATTCTTATTTTAAAATACATAAGCAATTCATTAAAAACACATTCTTTCTCAAACATAACTCCAACACACAAAAATAATCAACCAATATTGTAGTTGTATTGGAGGCATCGGAATAATTTTCAAGCAAATTCTGACATTTCTGATTCAGACGTTTAAAGACGCTAGCTGTTTTGCGTAATTAAGCGGCAATTACACTGAGTCGTTCACCTAATGCGGTCGCCGAACTTGTGTCAAACTACTTAGGCCAACGAACGTCGTCTTCACATTAGTCTGTCCGCCTACTGCGGTGGCCGCACGACTCTTAAACGGATTCGTTCAACGAACGTCGTCTTTACACTAGTCTGTCCGCCTAATGCGGTGGCCGAATACGGCGGCCGAACTAAAAAGTCAAGTCATCAGACCTCTAATGAGAGCTGTCGCGATGTGTAGTCTTGTGATTAGGAAAGCTAGTTTATTAGTTTGCGATATTATACAGGAAATATTATTTAAATCAATACTTAAGAAACGAAGATACTAATAGGTTTGGAAGATATATACACCATATTATTTTATTTATTGTTTACTTGTAGTTAACTCGTAAGCACCGCCCACAACTTCTCTGCTTTGCCTTAAGGTTGACTGGTAGAGAATGCCTACTGGCATTAAGTCCGCCTTTTGTACATCAGGTTTTTCTTTTGTGCAATAAAGTTTAAATAAATAAATAAATATACACTGCGTAACGTCTATGGAGCAACAGCTATTGTGTGATAAACTGTGCTACCAGAAGTTTAAAAAAATTCATAGGATGGCTAAACAACATTTTGAGTTTTTATTAAGACGAGTTTCACGATTAATTGAGAAGAAAGACACACCATTTCGCGAGTTTATTTTATTTTCTACATTATCGAATGATCTGCGTTCGCCGCAGTCGGTGACCTAATTAGGCCGCCAGACGTCGTATTTACACTACTTCGGTCACCTGATTAGGCGGTGACAGCTGTCCCTCGCCGAATGCGGCCATCTACCGTGTCCTTTACACTTTTGCGGTCACCGCATGCAGCATGCGGCGAACGACTCAGTGTAATTGCCGCTTTAATGCCTTAGAGTTGTATTGAAGTTGGATCGTGTCTAAACATGTTTTAAATTTAGAATACGGCCCAACCATACATATTTTCCTCTCTGGGAAACCGGACCTTAATCCCACCAGAACTATTCTCTCTCAGTTCGAATATCAAGTGTGATAAACGCCGGGATAAACACTAGGATGATTTCTTTGCCTCCATTTGTGTTTTCATAGGCAACCTCCAGTTTTTTATAAGCTTCTTAGATTACTAGTAGTACACAGATTTCCTACGAGGTTGCTTTACGTTGGTTTCCTGATAACGAATCACTCACTCTTGCATAATAAATGAGAATACATAGCGAATAATCATAATAATGCACAATTGGCTAGCGGTAGCCTGCGGTCGCCATAAATGCATTGGGGGCATTAAATTTGAGCCGTTCGCTCGATTTGAGCTGCCATTGGTTCAAATAATGGGCTGAAAATAGACTCTAAAGTCTAGTAGTCTTAATTTTATAAAAAAAATTGAGTAATATTTATTGCAATATAATTTGATGAATAAGCGGTTTTCTTCGGCATTGTAATCTTAGAAAGTGTTCTTACATTCATTGATACTTTTGTACAGAAATGGACAGAAAAACTCTCCTATTGGAACACACTTATTTTTGAAATGTAACGGATTAAAATTTCCTGTATATATGTATAATTTTAAATAAATAGTTTATACCTCTCGTCACCTCGTGGATTCCAATAGACGATTTAATTTTGCTTTGTTTCATGCATTTTAACATATTCAGTGCCACCTAGTGCTACCTGCTACGCTCGTAGCCCGTAGCCACGTATTCGTCGTATGGAGGGCGTAGTAGCTACGAACAGAGAATCCGACAGTTGGGTTCTGGGCGCGGAATGTGTTGACACATTCAACGCCACCTAGTGCTACGCGCTACGCTCGTAGCCCGTAGCCACGTATTCGTCGTATGGAGCGCGTAGTAGCTACGAACAGAGAACCCGACAGTTGGGTTCTCGGCGCGGAATGTGTTTAATAACAAATGTAAGAAGGGCGTTGTTGGAAAGTTGTACAGGGAGTTGTACGGGTTAGGCGAGATATTCAGTTAAGCGAAAAATGCAATTACCAATGTTAGTTTTCATACTACACACCAAAACCAATTTGAAGAAGTCTTCTTCTTCTTAAATCAGTCAAAAATCTGGTTGATTTCTGATGTTTTGTGTCAGCAAGGTAGTTTACGAGCATGAGCGATTTTTACAAACCCGTACATAAAATAATTTTAAACAAAAAAGAACCGACTTCACTTAGACTCCACTTTTCCAACAGGAAATGCTCGAGCTGCTGTAAAAAAGACTCAAATCACTATAGGTGTGCTTATAACAGTTTAAGAGTTCCCTCAATTTCTCCAGGATACCATCATCAGATCCTGACCTGGTTACAATGGGACCAACTGTAAAGTATACTTTTTCAAACAATAAAAGAATTGGTAGCAGAGTTTAATGTAATTCTTCTTGTAGTTTCGGCACAAGTTTTTGTTGTTTTTGCTCGCTGTGACGCTGTCATCAGTGTCAACGATAAATGTTGCCATAAACTACGGTCGCGTTCATGATTACAATATTATTGCGCAATATTTACACGTGGCTGTTTTCTTATTTTTATTTAATTTGTATGCTATTACTGTTTATAATTATTTTACATGTTTTTTTAAAGTGGGGCTTCCACTCATACAATAGTATGTTTTTCAATCAAATACAAACACTGAAAACATTGAAAAAATAATCAACCCAGCAGGATTTGAACCTCGCATCGATACGCCTAACCGGGGCTCGATCGCTTTACCAATTAACTGAACCCATAGCTTAATTGGTAAAGCGATCGAGCCCCGGTTAGGCGTATCGATGCGAGGTTCAAATTCTGCTGGGTTGATTATTTTTTCAATGTTTTCAGTGTTTGTATTTGATTGAAAAAAATATTACTGTTTACTTATTTATTAAATTATATTATATTATTCATTTGTCATTGTGTCATGCTCCGTGACATAACTCACGTGTGGCCCCGGCGGAAGACCAGCGCTGGCCTCCCAGGCTAGCACCATGCTGAGTCGGGACCATTTCGCGGCAACCATGTACATGCCCTAATTATTATTAGTTTTATTATCCTTAGATTAAGTATGTTTGTTTGCATGTTGTTGTTGTCAGGAATAAATGTTTACTATTTGTATATTTCTTTATTTTTTTAATTTTAATTTAAAGAGCTAGAAATGTAATGCTTGCTGTCGTTGTCAAGGAACTTGAGACATATTTTCAACCGACTTCAAGATTTCGAAGGAGGAGGTTATCAATTCGTCGGGATCTTTGTTTTGACTATTTTTTTTTTTTTTGTATGTTCTCCGATTATTCGAAGACGGCTGGACCGATTTGGAAAATTCTTTTTTTGTTTGAAAGAGTATACTTCACAGTTGGTCCCATTGTAACCAGGTCAGGATCTGATGATGGAATCCTGGAGAAATCGAGGGAAGTCTTCAACTATTATAGGCACACCTATGGTGATTTGAGTATTTTTTACAGCAGATCGAACATTTGGTGTTGGAAAGGTGGTGTAATGAATCCAAGGGATCCATATAATGCCTATTTCAATGGACGGTAAAATTGTTCGATATTGTGACATTGCTATTAACGTTATGTAGGAGTTAATTTCATTTTTCAGTTTCAGGAAAATTTACGACTTTATGATTAAGCTTTCATGAAAAATTATACTGTAATATTAAAGTTCGAATTATAACTCGCCTGGAAAATATGGAGTATCATAAAATCAATTAGTAGTTATATGTTAATTTTCATAGCTTTGGTGCAGTTCGGGAAGGAGAATTTAGTGTTGAAATAAATACTGAAAACTAGCTTTATTTCAAGTGGCTTTTCTAAACAATATGCCTTTTCTTTTAAACATTGAGATAGTAATTCATTTGGAATACAGATAATAGTATTTTCCAATAAATTTTGGATCCTAAAAATCTAACCTCGAATTTATAGATGTTAGTGTATGTAGCAGAAAACAAATGAAAACGTAAAATCTAATTCCTTGATCTAAATAGGCATTAAAAGTAACACGGTTTATAATAAGATCGAATAAAAATAATAGTTATTCAGGAAGATTTGGTTAAGAACAGTATTGTGTCATAAACACGTGATTATTTACTTCCGAGTACAAATAAATATTTTCATTCGATAAACAATATAGTCCTCTTAGCATTCCTATTGATATTTGTTATAAATATATGCGTATTAATAATTATTGGTGAAAATTGACCATGCGGTTACATTGAATTTGCTTTCGTTTCCTATAGAAACACTATTGTATGTATATTTCATTATCATATATATATTCCCTATATTTTTAGCATATTTATCCAAATGTAGTTTCTAAGTTTTATTCAGCAATTTACCAGAAAATCCTGAAATTGTAATTATTAATTAATAATTTTACATAAATGCGGGTAGGAATAATCTTGCAGCGCGCGAGGTTAATCTTAACACACCCGCATATTTGCTTAGATTTTCGCAGGCGATCGAGAAGCGGTTTGCAGACAACGAGTCAGGAGTTCACACGAATTTGAACCTTGTGTGTTAGACATTTATTTGGTTTTAGTATCTACAGGTTGGATTATCAACCTTATTATTTAGATAACTAGGTTCAATAGCGGAATCGGATGACTAATCTGTAAGATTTTTAAAGAGATGTTTGGATTAAAGCTACAGAGGGGAATGTAGGTGATTGTGGGAGACAGGGTACGGAAATTATAAAAGCGGGTGGTAAGGTTCGAACTTAACTTAGTCAGAACGAGATTTCAAGACATCAGCATCTCTCAGCCAAGATCGAGGTCTACAACTTTATGTAAGTCCTTTTAAATATTTCACTTTTATCTTAATTGTTTGTCGTGTACTAGCATTTTACAATATCTTTACTAGTGAAGCGTACGAATATTATAATAACGGTCAATACCTTTCTTTTATTAATTGAGTTATTTGGGGACTAATATTGCAGGCGCTACGCTTATTTATCTGCAGTGAGTGTTAGAATAATGAGGGATATTTTATTAATGCATGCATGTTTGGGTTTACAATGAAGTAGGGATCTGCATTTAAATATATTAGGTACTATTTCAACTATTACTGAGTGAGCGAAGCGAAGCACTATTCCGCTGTGCCTAGAGCCGTCCGTATGTCTAATTTAAATAAGTACTTAAATGTTTTGATTATTTATTGAGTGTGGAATTGAAATACAATCTTCGTCTTCTTTCATAAACGATTCTTAAATCGTATAAACGTTTTAACATAGGTTTAAACTCCGAGCAATGATTTAGTATTTGAGTTATTGCTTGATGTAGGGTATTATTTGACTTGGTTTTCAAACACATATTAACACAGCAAATAAATAGTAATTTAGTATTTTGCATTTCTGTGGAACTCGTTTTCGTGAGGAAACCATTTAACTATATGATGATATTCTATTTATTTCTATTCTACTATATAAGCTGATATTTAGCTTATATTCGGACCAGGTTCTTCATAATATACGGCCCGTGTTTATGGTTTATTTTAACATTGAACCTTTTACATTCTCCTATATATAACTGTGTGTATTTATGTGTGCGTATATTATATTTACAATACCTAACTATTTAGGATACGTAATATTTATTCTCCACCGTAGTATATATTTACTGTTGACGTGTCGAATAGGTTCCAGTTGAAAGTACCAAGCCATATTTTATCTAAGTAGATTTTAATACAGTTTTCGGGTAAATGCGTTCTATCTGTTAGCTATTTCTTTCTACCACCTTATAAATATATAGTTTTAATGTAACGGTCGAAATTGTTTGAACGTACTATATCCAAGATAGGTTTCGACCTTTTAACTGTTAATTGTCGATGTCGGTTAACTATTGGCCATGGTTAAACGATATCGCGTAATATGTACTTCCACGTAACACTTTAGTAATTATATAAGCGATAAGATGTTGGATTTCTAGCGTAGAGGATTATTCCATGTAGAATGCGTGTCTGTTGTAGTGCCTAGGTGGCAACGGACTCCCCTCGGGTTTGAGGCCAAAGCGTTCTGTATCACCCAATGATCTTGAACATATGACATGAAAAATAGCATGTGCTTACAGAGGTTTATTGCCATGTAGGTACGCCATTAGTGTATAAGGTGTTCTTAGCTAATCCCGTTCTCTTGCAGTGATGAATCGCGAGCGGTGAGGGTCTTACACGTCTGGGTTACTGCACAGATATTGCTTATTAACGATGATAGGTACTTGCTATTTACTTCCTAAATTTATATACCATTCGTCATAAACGGTGGTTAGTATTTGCTTACTTAATTATTAAATGTACCAGTCGTTATTTGCATATGTGGTGTGGAGGAATTGGCGGTTATCTGTCAACTATACATTGATGTATGAAGGTAGGCTACTGGCCCGGTCGCACACTTGGATCATTACAAATGCTCAGAACGCACAGTCAACAGGTCTGTAAGGCCACTGGCCGTAGACAACATATATTACCCGATCCATTAAGCTTCGAACCGTAGACTACTGGTCGTGGTTCCACCGTTGGAAGACGGAACCGTCAAAACTGAAATGCCACATATTTTGTACTGGCGTACTTCGCCAACAATCACTACGTTGGGAGTCCAGCAATCCTCCTTACATATATTTTGTTGTAAATACAACTATTTAACAAACAACGAAATACTTATTTAATCAATCATAATAATTCTAGTGTAATTTTAATATTCAATTTGACTATTTATTAGAGTCTGTTAATTAGGGTATATTTATATGATGCTTCTTATTCTATTTTTAACGTCAACAGTTAATATGCTAACCTATCATTGTCTATTTTATTTATATTCCATTAGATTTAAGTAAGGAATTATATGTATTTTAAATATTGCGGTTATTTCTCACCTTATCGAAAAGGACTTGCGGTAACTACACACACAACGTTGGGTCTCCACTAGCTTTCACGATCATCTTGGCCAAACTGAGTATCAGAGCAAGCTACTGTATAGATAGTTTATTAATTAATGTATTTGATATTATAATTACGTTACTTATTTT
Source organism: Pammene aurita (assembly GCA_947086415.1). Classification (NCBI taxonomy): domain Eukaryota; kingdom Metazoa; phylum Arthropoda; class Insecta; order Lepidoptera; family Tortricidae; genus Pammene; species Pammene aurita. The sequence continues at coordinate 31,354,542 of OX352301.1, forward strand.
ACTGTAATACGGCGCGAAGGTTTTTTGCTTCGTTAGTTTCGTTTTTACCTTCGCAAAGCCTAGGAATCGGAAACTAACACCTAATGACGTCTGCAAAGACAGCATTAGGGGTAATTAGTCAGTGTTTCGCTTTTCAATAACAAAAATCCAAAATTAAAACTTAAATAAATAATTTTCTTTTCAACCTTCAATCTTTTGTTTGATTTTCTTTCCCTGTAGTAAGTTCCTTTAGGTAGTATTTATATTTACAGAAACTTCAGCCTGAAGCTTGAGGTAAGAAAGCTTAGTAGGCTCTTGTAAGCGTTTAAAAGCTTTTAATAGAAAGATTTAAGGGTAGCCATTACAGTGGATACTTAGTGAAGTCGGTTCTTTTTTGTTTAAAATTATATTACGAAAATATCTCACAGAATTCTACTAAAATAGTTGAAATACTTTTCCAATACAAAATAAAATATTTTTTTTCAACCGACTTCAAGATTTCGAAGGAGGAGGTTATCAATTCGTCGGGATCTTTGTTTTTGCTATTTTTTTATTTTTTTTTATGTATGTTCACCGATTATTCAAAGACGGCTGGACCGATTTGGAAAATTATTTTTTGTTTGAAAGAGTATACTTCACAGTTGGTCCCATTGTAACTAGGTCAGGATCTGATTATGGGATCCTGGAGAAATCGAGGGAACTCTTCAACTATTACAGGCACACCTGTAGTGATTTGAGTATTTTTTACAGCAGCTCGAGCATTTGGTGTTGGAAAGGTGGATGCTTAGTGTAGTCGGTTCTTTTTTGTTTAAAATTATATTACGAAAATATCTCACAGAATTCTACTAAAATAGTTGAAATACTTTTCCAATACAAAATAAAATATTTTCCCGGTCGAGTGGATGGACCGCTCGCAGCTTTCAATTTTTAATAACCATTCAATACTTCGACAACCCTGCTTAAATAGTTTCAAAACAAATGCTATTATTTTGATTGATTAGACTGATGAGTGTTAATTGGTATTGAAATTAGATGTTTCAAATAACGGCCGATTAAAGACATGCTCAAGTTCAAAAGTGTGGCACCATAACATAACATAAATACTCTTTACGTCACACCTGACCATAATGTGAGTTTTACCGCACGCTTCTCGTACGCTAAAACTCGCATTATGGCTCGGTGGAGACGTAAAATTGTGTACTCAACACGGGCAGTAAAAAAGAAAGCCCTCTATCGCATATTTACAACCCTCGCTTGCGGTTCAGGTCACAAATACCTGCGATTTCGGGCTTTCTTTCTTTTACAGTCCTTGGTAAGTAATGTACTATTATTGCACACCTCAAAATAAAGATACACATAAAATACAAGTTACAAACAGAATAATCAGAGGTAAAACAATTGGCGGTCTTATCGCTAAAAAGCGATCTTTTCCAGACAACCTTTGGGAAGCGTAAACCATTGAAAATAATCAGAAATACGTAGGCGTTGCAAATCAAATCAATTAGCTAAACAATAATAAACTTACGCATATAAAATTAAAAATAAAGTAAACTTACATAAACCATACATATATAAATAAAATTCAGTATAAATATTTTTTTGGTTTTTCATCCTCATTGAGCAAATCATTTTATTATTTACAGAAGCAAATCCCGAGCCTTAACAATTAAAACTAGAGACACTTAAGGATTATATACTTACAATGGCTGGTGAAAACTTGAATAATGACTGAGCTTGAAAAATGCAGTCGCAATTATTATAATAGCAGAAACAATGGAAAAACCACTTTTTCTGAGAGAAAATAACTATGCTGGTCCATTACTTAAAAACTTTTCAGGTCCGACTTGAATGAGTTACTTACTAGAAAGCTTTGTTTCTGAATATTTAGTCCGTCTCGTATAATCCTTAAAAAAAAACAAATACTTTATTATCTTATAATTATAACTAATTAGTTAGATTTATTTAAACTATATTTAACATTCACAAAATTTTGGTTGCGTGTTTTTTCACTTTATTACATCAGTTTTATATAGAATAATGAAATTTTGATATGTCAGCATCTCACAGTTAATTATAAATTTGTATTACCTATTCAAAACGCACTCCAAAAATGTAACTAGATCTGATAAAATACATAAGCAGAGTAAAAAAATAATCCGCTTCATAAATTATCCTACCTACTCATTTTTATTAATTATATAATAATATGAACTCTTGGTCAAAGGAAAAAAAACAACCAAGTGGGAGTCGGACCCGCGCACCGAGGGTTTCGTACAAACCTTTACAGCTTAAAGGTATTTATAGACCTGAGTATTTGATATAAATTTCAATTTAATACCTCTACGCGTTCATGAGGGAAGGGGTGTAACTTTTAAATTATTAAAAACTAGCTGTGCCCGCGGCTCCGCTCGCGTGGAATTCGGTCTGTGTCAGTAAGCGGCTAATTCACCCCTAATTTCTCTCCCGCTACCCTGGAGGCGGAACTTGAAGTAAAGTTGACAGATGGATACGCTAGAGGACAGTAGTCCTAATAAAATATTTTACAATTACCACTAAATGAAACTACTTTTTTATTATATGTGTTTTTGGCATGATTTAAACGACATAGAGAGTAGTAGGTGTATATCGGACGATACAGGACCACTTTTGTATTTATACGTTCATGTCCATGGCAAAATCGATCCTCCCGTCAAATCAGTTGGGAGGGGGGGGGTGTCACAAATGCAGAAATGATTTTTTTCTATTTTAGGTGCACGTGGAGGGGGGGGGGGTCCATGACCCATGCAATTTAACTCAATCGAGTGAAGTGGCTACCCCCCCCCCCCTTTTAGATGTTGAAATTTTATAGGCTACGTATAACCTGGCTGGGGATTTTCTAGAATTAGAATTAGTAATCCTTAATTGGGATCACCCAATTAAGACAACAATTTTTTTTTCATTGTTATCCCGGAAATCATTCCGGGATAACAATGAAAAAAAAACCGGCCAAGAGCATGTCGGGCGATGCTCAGTGTAGAGTTTCGTAGATGCTGCCCTGTTACAAAACATACAATACAATACAATACAAATATTCTTTATTGCACACCTCAATAACATATAACAGTACAGTACACAGATTAAAAGTAGAGGCAGTCAACAGGCGGTCTTATCGCTAGAGAGCGATCTCTTCCAGACAACCTTACACATCCGTTCTAAAGGTCGTTTATTTGGCGGCACTTACGTCAGTTTACTATTCGGCACTTCCTTTCACTATGCGGTTTTGACTAATAATTCAAAAACGGCTGAACCGATTTTATTCAATATAGTTTTTATTGAAAGTTCTTATCAGGCCTCACCAAATTTCAGCTTTCTAGTGCGAACGGTAACTGAGCTAGACCGCGGACAGACGGACGGACATGGCGATGTAACTGTTACGTAATAAGGCCTAATTATGTACAGAAGCATACACTGCTTTACCTACACACATATTAAAAATCCATTGAAACCATTAGAATGACCACCATTACACCGCCATGACCAACATTATTGCGCCGGCGGTCGGGGGGGGGGGCATGCCGGCGGTCAGGGGGGCGGATTTTCATTACATTACCGTAGGTAATGAATTTTCATACGTTTTTACCACACTGTCACAGATAATACACTGATGTTACGTTATTGGTTGCAATAATGTTGGTAATTAATTACATACGGTTCCGAACGCGGAATAGAGGATTTATGATATTGGTGTAAATCAAGATATTTATTCGTCAACGTAAGCTCATTACAATGCACTAATGAACGTCAGAGAAAAATAAAATACGTGAGTGTCGTGGAAAGTGTGTGAATCAAGTACGATTAGAACGAAGTTATGTTATTTAATTTTATTTCATTTTTTACTTTTTCGTAAATTTTGTGGTTTTAATTTTTTTTGCATTTTTTAAAAATTTTGGAAATAGTGGAAATTTTGGAAACAGTGCAAAGTTTGGAAATTTTCTACGAAACTCTACACTGAGCATCGCCCGACATGCTCTTGACCGGTTTTTTTTTTCATTGTTATCCCGGAAATCACCCAATTAAGGATTACTAATTCTAATTCTAGAAAATCCCCAGCCAGGTTATACGTAGCCTATAAAATTTCAACGTCTAAAAGGGGGGGGGGGTAGCCACTTCACTCGATTGAGTTAAATTGCATGGACCCCCCCCCCCCCTCCACGTGCACCTAAAATAGAAAAAAATCATTTCTGCATTTGTGACACCCCCCCCCCTCCCAACTGATTTGACGGGAGGATCGATTTTGCCGTGGACATGAACGTATAAATACAAAAGTGGACCTGTATCGTCCGATATACACCTACTACTCTCTATGTCGTTTAAATCATGCCAAAAACACATATAATAAAAAAGTAGTTTCATTTAGTGGTAATTGTAAAATATTTTATTAGGACTACTGTCCTCTAGCGTATCCATCTGTCAACTTTACTTCAAGTTCCGCCTCCAGGGTAGCGGGAGAGAAATTAGGGGTGAATTAGCCGCTTACTGACACAGACCGAATTCCACGCGAGCGGAGCCGCGGGCACAGCTAGTTTTTAATAATTTAAAAGTTACACACTGTCACAGATAATACACTGATGTTACGTTATTGGTTGCAATAATGTTGGTAATTAATTACATACGGTTCCGAACGCGGAATAGAGGATTTATGATATTGGTGTAGATCAAGATATTTATTCGTCAATGTAAGCTCATTACAATGCACTAATGAACGTCAGAGAAAAATAAAATACGTAAGTGTCGTGGAAAGTGTGTGAATCAAGTGCGATTAGAACGAAGTTATGTTATTTAATTTTATTTCATTTTTTACTTTTTCGTAAATTTTGTGGTTTTAATTTTTTTTGCATTTTTTAAAAATTTTGGAAATAGTGGAAATTTTGGAAACAGTGCAAAATTTGGAAATTTTGAACGTTTTGGAAATTTTGTGAAATTTTGTAAATTTTGTAAATTTTGGAATTTTTGGAAATTTTGGAAATTTTGTAATTTTTGGAAATTTTGGAAATTTTGGAAATTTTGGAAATATTGGAAATTTTGGAAATTTAGAAATTTAAAATTTTTGACATTTTCGACATTTTTGAAATTCTCGACTTTTGAAGTTCTCGACTTTTTTCACTTTTATCACTTTGCCACTTCTCAGTTTCACTACACTTCACTTCACTTTATTGTATTTTATATATTTTTTATTTCATTCCATTTTACATGTCTCTCGTATGGGTGTCGCGTTTTCGTGACTTGACGCTTTTTCGTAACGGTCACGTGACTTTTTTTCGCCTAGGCCCCCATCCGCGAACCGTCCGATAAGGTATACTCTGAACAATTTGAACTGAACTCATCCACTTAATGTCTTATCTTTTGTGTGTAAACCGCAGGGGCGCGTGCCACTATGAAAAAAATGGTTTAGCCACGTGTTAGCGTTTATTGAATTTCTACTATATGGACCACGCAATAAGATTCAATATGAACTAATACGAAAAAAGCTCTAAGTTCTATACGGTTGCACCCAATACAAGCGATTCAAATGCTCTAGCACCAGCGTAACTCGACACCGAGATCCGAAACAAACGTGCGTAATTGGTGATCGCGCTTGCACTGGTATTCCGAGCGCACGGCTAGTTAGCGATAAGGAGGCAATTGTAATTTTCCCGAACGGGCAGGTAAAACAGGGTTGGATTCTGATTAAAACATTTGGGTGGATGTACGATTTACAAATATTTAATATATGAAATATATACCTATACATATATAATAGATTTTAATAAATATTGGGTATGTTAAAATTATAATCAGACATATAAATAATCAACTATTTTAAAATTGCTTTCTTAATTTTACAGCTTAGACTTACTTTAACCTATAGCAATTTATGTACTGAGAATAACTCAATTCAAATATAAATAATATGAATCTACATTATAGTTGTGTTTTTTATCATAATTTGAGAGATATAAAGAGAATATAAAAATATATATATTTATAGTACATATTAGTCAATACAAATAATCATATTAATCTTTTCATCATATTAGCATATATAGCGGCAGAAACGTTTACTCGACCATGGTTTTGCTAGTTGGGTTATTATAAAACCTTAGAGTGGTGGGCACTGCCAGTTTATACTTATTTCTAGTATTAAAATTATGTATATCACAGTTCTTTCTAAAATTAACAATGTTTCTATGTACATACACAATATTTTCATAGATATATTGACTATGCACTGTCATTTTATTAATGTCCTTAAACATATCTCTAACTGAGGCTCTATATTCTCTTAATAATAAATTATTTAAACATTGCTGTCTCAATTTTATACAATGTGATAGCAATAAAAATACTTTAAAGGAAAAAATAACACTTCACACGTCTTTCATTTAGACATAACAGATGTGTCGCCAGGGTCGTTCTCTCATTGTTGTAATTGATAAACACGTGGTATAAGTACCTGTTTATTTCTGAATGTTATCTACCGTAATTTTCCCTTACCTATACCTAACCTCAATCATGAAAGAGGGAGCGAGATACCAATAAAAAAATCTACCTGGTCTGTTATCAATTTCTGAGACACATTTGGTTATGACAGTTTTGAGTCTAGTGTTTGACTGGCTTTCGCTTGCTCAATACATGTTTTATTTCCCGATTCATGGTGCTCTTTTACGCAACTTGGCTACGTTTTACCGGATATTCCCTGCTTTCGATTGGATTTAGTACCTTGCGATTTAACGACCCCAGGCTGTGTCTATTGAATTATCATAACAAGCACAACTATAATGTAGATTCATATTATTTATATTTGAATTGAGTTAATCTCAGTACATAATTTGCTATAGGTAAAAGTAAGTCTAAGCTGTAAAGTTAAGAAAGCAATTTTAAAATAGTTGATTATTTATATGTCTGATTATAATTTTAACATACCCAATATTTATTAAAATCTATTATATATGTATATATTTCATATATTAAATATTTGTAAATCGTACATCCATCCAAATGTTTTAATCAGAATCCAACCCTGTTCTACCTACCCGTTTGGGAAAATTACAATTGCCTCCTAATCGCTAACTAGCCATGCGCTCGGAATACCAGTGCAAGCGCGATCTCCAATTACGCACATTTGTTTCGGATCTCTGTGTTTAGTTACGCTGGTTCTAGAGCATTTGGATCGCTTGTACTGGGTGCAACCGTATAGAACTTAGAGCTTTTTTCGTATTAGTTCATATTGAATCTTATTGCGTGGTTCATATAGTAGAAATTCAATAAACGCTAATATGTGGCCAAACCATTTTTTTCATAGTGGCACGCGCGCCTGCGGTTTACACACAAAAGATAAGACACTAAGTGGATGAGTTCAGTTCATATTGTTTAGAGTATACTTCGTTCCAAAACTCCACCGGTTCTAACCCGGTACGTGTGTGTACCTCTGGCCCAAGAAGTATTATGACCGAAAAGAAATTCGACGGGACTTATTTTTTTCCAAACAGTAATACATTATTAGATCTTAAAGATACAAAATAATGCGTAGTTCTTCAAGAAGACATATCAAAACTGCTTGAGAGACAGATAATGTACCTATTGTTTAATTATAAAGAAAAATAAATCCTAATCTGACTGCTTCACAAAACGTTTGATATGTTTTCCTACCTAAACGGTGTCCTATAAATGTTAGATGATTTTGTAGTAGTTTTTTGGTTTGCTGCAATAACCCTTTGACATCCATGACATTTTCAAATATTTCTTAAGAGCGGGTAAAGGTAAATTTAAAGCATCGACGGGTAACATGTTATAAATATGAACACCTTGACCAAAAAATTACAAATTATTTCAATACCAACTTTCAACATACAAACTTTCAACCCCCTTTTCACCCCTTCCAGGGTTGATTTTCGGGATGAAAACTATTCATTGTCCTTTTCCGGGACTCAAACTATCTCTACACAAAATTTCATCATTATCCGTTCAGCCGTTAACTAATTAAAAATACTTGGAACGTGTTCTGTTATCGATTCTAAGTATCTCCAGCCAACTTTTTTTCGAATATATTCCATGAACAGACTTTCGACCCTCTTCAGCTTTATTATATGTATAGATAGTTTTTACCAACCCCTTTTCACCCCCACAAGGGTTTGAAAACTATCCTATGACGTTTCTCGAGACTCAAATTGTCTCCATACTTAGATAGAAATCTATCTAAATCGTTTCAGCGGATAAAAATTCTCCATACAAACTTTCAACCCCATTTTCACCCCCACCAGGGTTGATTTTCGGGATTAAAACTATATATTATCCTTTCCCAGGACTCAAACTATATCTATCCAAAATTTCATCAAAATCCGTTCAGCCGTTTTCAAGTGATGCGCGGTCAAATAAACAGACAAACAGATAAACAGACAAAAATTCTAAAAATTGTTGGAACGTGTTCTGTTATCGATTCTAAGTATCCCCAGACAACTTTTTTTCGATTATCTTCCATGTACAGACTTTCGACCCTCTTCAGCTTTATTATAAATATGTATAGATATTTTTATTATATGATGTAACTAAACATTTACGGATTTCGCAATTTTTCCTTTATCTGTGCTATAAGACGTTGCTTCGTACCAAATTTCAAGATTCTGAGTTCACGGGAAGTACCCGGTTTTGATTCCCTTGCGAGTTTCGAAAATTTGCGGCATAAACGGCTGTATCTTTAGATTGCGTTGGATTAGAAGTTTGATTTTTTGCAGCTTCAAGGGACAGTAGACCTGAGTATTTGATACAAATTTCAGCTTGATACCTCCACGCGTTCCTAAGAAAAAGGGTCTTGACAGACAGACGGACGGACGCACAGTGGGCTGAAAATCGGCCTCCATAGAAATAGAAACCGAAGTCTTAAATTTGAACTTTTCTTTATTGAAATAGCTATAGTTAGGTGTTATTATGTCCCAAAATTAATCTTAGCTTATTTGGTTGGAAAAATAATTAATTATAATTTTTTTTTAAATCTTTGTATGGCGCGTATCAGAAAAATCGAGTTTTCTCCGAAAATAAAAAGTTAACCGTAATATCCTGACAGATGATTTTAAACACAATTATTCTTAATTTTTCCACATAATTAGAATTTTCCTACGGGGTGCACTTTTTTTTTTAAAAATCGAAATATTTTTTTTATTTTTTATTTTATTTTAATATAGTTAAACTCGTTATTTTGACTACAAAAAATGAATTTGAGTTTAATCGAACCAATAACTTACGCGTAGTGAATTTTTTTTCTAAGCAAATGTATGGAGCGTACGAGTAAAACGGATTTTTTTTTTCAAAAATTAAAGGTATACCGTAATATCCTTGCAGATGACGTAAGAACCAATTATTAAGGATATTTTCACATAACGCGAACTTTTCTACCGTGTGCACTTATTTAATAAAAAAGAAAAAACTTATTTTTTCATGCTGAAATAGCAATTTCTCATTGTTTTAATCAAATAAATAAGAAACATACAAGAGTTACAAGTAGAAAATTGAAAATAAAACCATTAGGTACATTAATACCCTTGCATCCTCTTTATTACATTATCTTTGTACTTAATGAAATAGTATTTAACAAATGACACATTGAAAACTGATGAGTCTAAAATTAATGATCGTTAATGAGGTCCGGTTACAATTGTTAGTAGATAATATGAATGCAGTTTAATCATTAAGGTTTTAATCATTATGCTTATAATTAGACGTAAAACTAATTACAATAACAATGATATAGAATGGTGGTGTTCATTAGTACTTGCAATAAATAGGTAAGGGGTACATTTTATATTTTAGTTAATCTTGAGCTTCTCAACCGCTAACATACAACCATAAACCATGGACAGTCTTATTACGAACTTGGACTTGTTTGTTATCCTAAAATCTCAAGGATCTAGTTTAAATCACGAAGCTTTTTTTGAAATAGTGGTTACTAAATCAAACCTTAACCTGTCAGAAGAAGATCGTGACACCTTGAAAGAATTTTGCCGAAGATTTACAAGAGCCGCTACTAGCAGATGGAAGAAAAGCCAACGGAACACAGAAAAATTTAGAGCATTGTATGGATCTTGGTTAGAAGCAAATATTGACTGGCCAAGTTGCTTTTATCTTTGGATCTTCAGTTAGCCCACGGATCAACCAGCAGTGATCTCATTCCTCATACTTTAAGCACATCGTCAACTGGAACTATGACGCGATTAAAACGTAAACCATTCGAAGACCTTGGAACGAAGCAGAAAAAAAACAGATGCAGCGATCTAAGCATTGAAAACACAGACGAAGTTGTATTTTCAGCTGTAAAACTTTTAAAAGAAGATGGTCGAGGTGAAATTGCATCAGTGATAGAATACATGTTAAAGAACCCAGAAGCAGTCCAGAAATTCACTGCTATGATCAAGAAGCCTGGTTCTACCGCGTCACTTACAGCAGAGAAGGTATTAGGTCTAGTGATTTCATTGAAGTTATCTAAATGGCAATACATAACTTTACGAGAGACAGCCATCAGAGAGGGTGCTTCAACCTTATATCCATCGTATTATAAAGTCCAGAAGGCCAAATTAGATTGTTATCCACCAACGCAATCTGTTATTGTAACGGACTTTTCATGTGAGATAACATTGCAAGCTTTGCTGGATTTAACAGTTACACGAATTTTGAAAAGTTTACAGGAACAAGTAGAAGACATGCAGTTAAGTTTAATCTCTAAATGGGGATTTGACGGTGCTTCCAGTCAAAGCCGGTACAAGCAGAAAATTGGTGGCAGTGAACAAGATGACTCAAGCATTTTTATGACGACTTTAGTGCCACTAAAGCTTATCTCTGGCGACAAAACAATTTGGACAAATCCAAAACCATGTTCTGCTTCATATTGTCGTCCAAAGCAATTTACATTTACTAAAGAGAACAAAAACTTTGTTCTAGCTCAAAAGAAAAAAATGGACGATGAAATCAAAGACCTAGTGCCCACAGAACATAGAAACAACAAAGTGACACATGAGTTGAAGATGACGATGGTAGATGGCAAAATCTGCACATATCTTTCACAGGCTAAGTCAAGTGCAACATGCATTTTATGTTTAGCTAGGCCTAATGAAATGAACAACATAGACAAAGTTTCGAAAAAAACAGTGCCTGATACTACCTTATATGAATTTGGACTATCATCTTTACATGCCCGGATCAATACCATGGAATGCCTTCTTCATATAGCATATCGATTGGACTTTAAAGAATTTTATGCAACTGAAAAGAGGGGCCTTAAACAGAAGCTGGAACTACGGAAGAAGATTATTCAAGATCGCTTCAAAGACGAACTACATCTTTTAGTCGATGTAGTAAAACAAGGTTCTGGAACAACGAATGACGGAAACACAGCACGTAAATTTTTCGAAGATCCCGAAAAAACAGCTAATATCACTGGACTGGACGAACAAATGATTCGGAGATTTGCTGTAATTCTGCAAGCTGTCACATCAGGTGAAGTAATTGACACTGAAAAGTTTAAAGCCTATTGCAAAGCTACAGCGGACGACTATATAAAATTTTACAGTTGGTATAAGATGCCCCCAACAGTGCATAAATTGATGATCCATGGCACAGATATCATTGCACGAAATGATATTGTACCGATTGGTCATCTCTCTGAAGAAGCATCCGAGGCACGCAACAAAGACTTCAGAATGTTCAGAGATCATCACTCACAAAAAAAAACGAGACAAGCTTCGAACAGAGATGTATTTAATATGTTGCTTTTGTCTTCCGATCCTGTCCTTTCTTCGATGAGGCCAACAATAAGTGGAAAAAAGAAACAGGCTTTCTTCCCTGAAACTTTAGAATTATTCGTTTGTCTGGAACCTCAAGAACAAGAAGTGACAGATACCTCAAATGTGTACCCTGATTCTGAAATGGACACGGATTCGGAAGTAAGCGACCAGGAAAACTAAACTTTCTGGATTCCTATATTAGCATTAGAATACTTTTAATTAGGATAGCATTACACATACTTATTTCTGTTTTTATGTAAACCAATTATTGATAATGTTACTGATATTTATTTAATTAAGTAAATTCGTAGTATCTACTAATGATTGTAACCGGACCTCATTAACGATCATTAATTTTAGACTCATCAATTGTCAATGTGTCATTTGTTTAATACTGTTAAAGATAATGTAACAAAGAGGATACAAGGGTAATAATGTAAAGGATGTAATGGTTTTTTCTTCAATTTTCTACTTGTAACTCTTGTATGTTTATTAAAACAATGAGAAAAAGCTATTTCAGCATGAAAAAATAAGTTTTTTATTTTTTATTAAATAAGTGCACACGGTAGAAAAGTTCGCGTTATGTGAAAATATCCTTAATAATTGGTTCTTACATCATCTGCAAGGATATTACGGTATACCTTTAATTTTTGAAAAAAAAATCCGTTTTACTCGTACGCTCCATACATTTGCTTAGAACAAAAATTCACTACGCGTAAGTTATTGGTTCGATTAAACTCAAATTCATTTTTTGTAGTCAAAATAACGAGTTTAACTATATTAAAAAAAAAAAAAAAAAATATATATATATATTTCGATTTTTAAAAAAAAAGTGCACCCCGTGGGAAAATTCTAATTATGTGGAAAAATTAAGAATAATTATGTTTAAAATCATCTGTCAGGATATTACGGTTAACTTTTTATTTTCGGAGAAAACTCGATTTTTCTGATACGCGCCATACAAAGATTTAGAAAAAAAATTATAATTAATTATTTTTCCAACCAAATAAGCTAAGATTAAATTTGAGACACGTAACCATAGCTATTCCAATAAAAAAAAGTTCAAATTTAAGACTTCGGTTTCTATTTTTATGGAGGCCGATTTTCAGCCCACCGTGGGACGGACGGACGGACAACAAAGTGATCATATAACGGTTTCGTTTTTTCTTTTCGAGGTACGGAACCCTAAAAATATATCCGCTTATGCTTTCAAGTTACTTTACCTTGTTATTTCCATTCCACGTCCATTTCATGTTTCCATGAAACATTCTTTAATCTAGAATTGAGTTATTAAAAATGTTATATTCGTCAATTTTTCAAATTCGCTAACACATTTCTGTTAAGCCTTATGGCTGACTAAAGAAAAAATAAGGCAGCCCGCCTTCAGTACGCATATAAGTAGTATTTAATACTTAAAATCTATCATAATCTCAAAGCAAGAATTTAACTAGAGACCGCACACGCGTACTACCGTAAGGGATAGACGTAGATGACGGTAACATCACTTCTACAGCACAAAACAAAACAATTTACCATTGTTTTCCTTAGTCGACACAACTTTCTAAAAAATATCAGGTTTTTTCGTAGTAAACACAGAAATTCTTGAAGAAATCGCGAATATCTGTATGAATCAAACTGCGATTAGTAAATTAACAAAATAAACTTTATTGAAGCCAAATTACAAAATGCACATACGATCCGTTATAGCCCAGAAAGCAGAGAGCGATCTGGCGGAAGGCCATAGACCAACTCCTTCTAAAGTGTAGCAAGCAACAAATATTATTTAAAAACTAACATTTTTAATTACAAAATATTATTATAAAGCTATGTTGATACTTGTCTTGAACATAATTGGACCGGGCGAGATGAGCTAAATTTACATTAGTTAGAGATCATGAGTTAAGACTTCATTTAACAAAATAATTAATTAATTTAGTCAAGAGGTAAAGGACACAGTTAGGTAATAGGTCTGACATACAATTTATCCCCTATTTTCACCTCGGCCACTCTTACTCTATCATCTTTTCCATGAAATATCTTAACTATACGGGCCATAGGCCAACATAGTGAAGCAGTGTTTACTTTACCGTTAACCGATTTTATTCAATATAGTTTTTATTGAAAGTTCTTATCAGGCCTCACCAAATTTCAGCTTTCTAGTGCGAACGGTAACTGAGCTAGACCGCGGACAGACGGACGGACATGGCGGTGTAACTGTTACGTAATAAGGCCTTATTATGTACAGAAGCATACACTGCTTTACCTACAACATATTAAAAATCCATTGAAACCATTAGAATGACCACCATTACACCGCCATGACCAACATTATTGCGCCGGCGGTCGGGGGGGGGGCATGCCGGCGGTCAGGGGGGCGGATTTTCATTACGTTACCGTAGGTAATAAATTTTCATACGTTTTTACCACACTGTCACAGATAATACACTGATGTTACGTTATTGGTTGCAATAATGTTGGTAATTAATTACATACGGTTCCGAACGCGGAATAGAGGATTTATGATATTGGTGTAGATCAAGATATTTATTCGTCAATGTAAGCACATTACAATGCACTAATGAACGTCAGAGAAAAATAAAATACGTGAGTGTCGTGGAAAGTGTGTGAATCAAGTGCGATTGGAACGAAGTTATGTTATTTAATTTTATTTCATTTTTTACTTTTTCGTAAATTTTGTGGTTTTAATTTTTTTTGCATTTTTTAAAAATTTTGGAAATAGTGGAAATTTTGGAAACAGTGGAAAATTTGGAAATTTTGAACGTTTTGGAAATTTTGTGAAATTTTGGAAATTTTGGAATTTTTAGAAATTTTGGAATTTTTGGAAATTTTGGAAATATTGGAAATTTTGGAAATTTTGGAAATTTTGGAAATTTTGGAAATTTTGGAAATTTTTGAAATTCTCGACTTTTGAGGTTCTCGACTTTTTTCACTTTTATCACTTTGCCACTTCTCAGTTTCACTACACTTCACTTCACTTTATTGTATTTTATATATTTTTTATTTCATTCCATTTTACATGTCTCTCGTATGGGTGTCGCGTTTTCGTGACTTGACGCTTTTTCGTAACGGTCACGTGACTTTTTTTCGCCTAGGCCCCCATCCGCGAACCGTCCGATAAGGTACTTCGTTCCAAAACTCCACCGGTTCTAACCCGGTACGTGTGTGTACCTCTGGCCCAAGAAGTATTATGACCGAAAAGAAATTCGACGGGACTTATTTTTTTCCAAACAGTAATACATTATTAGATCTTAAAGATACAAAATAATGCGTAGTTCTTCAAGAAGACATATCAAAACTGCTTGAGAGACAGATAATGTACCTATTGTTTAATTATAAAGAAAAATAAATCCTAATCTGACTGCTTCACAAAACGTTTGATATGTTTTCCTACCTAAACGGTGTCCTATAAATGTTAGATGATTTTGTAGTAGTTTTTTGGTTTGCTGCAATAACCCTTTGACATCCATGACATTTTCAAATATTTCTTAAGAGCGGGTAAAGGTAAATTTAAAGCATCGACGGGTAACATGTTATAAATATGAACACCTTGACCAAAAAATTACAAATTATTTCAATACCAACTTTCAACATACAAACTTTCAACCCCCTTTTCACCCCTTCCAGGATTGATTTTCGGGATGAAAACTGTTCATTGTCCTTTCCCGGGACTCAAACTATCTCTACACAAAATTTCATCACTATCCGTTCAGCCGTTAACTAATTAAAAATACTTGGAACGTGTTCTGTTATCGATTGTAAGTATCTCCAGCCAACTTTTTTTCGAATATATTCCATGAACAGACTTTCGACCCTCTTCAGCTTTATTATATGTATAGATAGTTTTTACCAACCCCTTTTCACCCCCACAAGGGTTTTAAAACTATCCTATGACGTTTCTCGAGACTCAAATTATCTCCATACTTAGATAACTAGAAATCTATCTAAATCGTTTCAGCGGATAAAAATTCTCCATACAAACTTTCAACCCCATTTTCACCCCCACCAGGGTTGATTTTCGGGATTAAAACTATATATTATCCTTTCCCAGGACTCAAACTATATCTATCCAAAATTTCATCAAAATCCGTTCAGCCGTTTTCAAGTGATGCGCGGTCAAATAAACAGACAAACAGATAAACAGACAAACAGATAAACAGACAAACAGATAAACAGACAAAAATTCTAAAAATTGTTGGAACGTGTTCTGTTATCGATTCTAAGTATCCCCAGACAACTTTTTTTCGATTATCTTCCATGTACAGACTTTCGACCCTCTTCAGCTTTATTATAAATATGTATAGATATTTTTATTATATGATGTAACTAAACATTTACGGATTTCGCAATTTTTCCTTTATCTGTGCTATAAGACGTTGCTTCGTACCAAATTTCAAGATTCTGAGTTCACGGGAAGTACCCGGTTTTGATTCCCTTGCGAGTTTCGAAAATTTGCGGCATAAACGGCTGTATCTTTAGATTGCGTTGGATTAGAAGTTTGATTTTTTGCAGCTTCAAGGGACAGTAGACCTGAGTATTTGATACAAATTTCAGCTTGATACCTCCACGCGTTCCTAAGAAAAAGGGTCTTGACAGACAGACGGACGGACGGACGGACGGACGGACAATAAAGTGATCATATAACGGTTTCGTTTTTTCTTTTCGAGGTACGGAACCCTAAAAATATATCCGCTTATGCTTTCAAGTTACTTTACCTTGTTATTTCCATTCCACATCCATTTCATGTTTCCATGAAACATTCTTTAATCTAGAATTGAGTTATTAAAAATGTTATATTCGTCAATTTTTCAAATTCGCTAACACGTTTCTGTTAATGGCTGACTAAAGAAAAAATAAGGCAGCCCGCCTTCAGTACGCATATAAGTAGTATTTAATACTTAAAATCTATCATAATCTCAAAGCAAGAATTTAACTAGAGACCGCACACGCGTACTACCGTAAGGGATAGACGTAGATGACGGTAACATCACTTCTACAGCACAAAACAAAACAATTTACCATTGTTTTCCTTAGTCGACACAACTTTCTAAAAAATATCAGGTTTTTTCGTAGTAAACACAGAAATTCTTGAAGAAACCGCGAATATCTGTATGAATCAAACTGCGATTAGTAAATTAACAAAATAAACTTTATTGAAGCTAAATTACAAAATGCACATACGATCCGTTATAGCCCAGAAAGCAGAGAGCGATCTGGCGGAAGGCCATAGACCAACTCCTTCTAAAGTGTTGCAAGCAACAAATATTATTTAAAAACTAACATTTTTAATTACAAAATATTATTATAAAGCTATGTTCATACTTGTCTTGAACATAATTGGACCGGGCGAGATGAGCAAAATTTACATTAAGTAGAGATCATGAGTTAAGACTTCATTTAACAAAATAATTAATTAATTTAGTCAAGAGGTAAAGGACACAGTTAGGTAATAGGTCTGACATACAATTTATCCCCTATTTTCACCTCGGCCACTCTTACTCTATCATCTTTTCCATGAAATATCTTAACTATACGGGCCATAGGCCAACATAGTGAAGCAGTGTTTACATTTTTTACAATAACCATGTCACCAATTCTTAAGTTTGGTACGTCATTTTCCCACTTGGGACGACTTTGTAACTGAGTAAGTTAGTCTCTAGACCACGTTTTCCAGAAATCCTGTTTTAATCTGGTCACAATGTCCCAAAACCTTCTTAAGCGATTAACGGGTATGTCCGTTAAATCAACATCAGGGTAACTTGTTATTGCCGTGCCAATAAGAAAATGACCTGGTGACAAATATTTGCCCTCATTCGGGTCCAGGGTCAGCAAGGGTCTCGAATTCAAAATTCCTTCAAATTGAACTGCCGCGGAATATAATTCTTCAAAGGTCAAGCAATGGTTGCCAACCACTCGTTTTAAATGGAATTTGATACTCTTAACCCCAGCTTCCCAGAGACCTCCGAACAAACCTTGGTATAAACTTAAATAAAGTATATTTTTTGTTACAATATTTGTGTACAGAATCTCTATGTTCATTTGAACTTTGTAAGTCATACAATTCTTTTAGCTGGTTTGCAGCACCTTTAAAAGTTTTAGCATTGTTACAATAAATGACAGTGGGCATGCCACGTCTAGATATGAAGCGATCAAGACATGCTAGGAAGGGTTCAGTGGTAAGGTTCGACACTAACTCTACATGTATCGCTTTCGTGGCGAAATATAGCTTTTAGTTACAAGAGGCTTACGTATTCTAGCGATCTTCGTGCTGAATGGACCACAAAAATCAACCCCTACATAGTGATAAGCTCTACTAGCTGTAATTCTCTCTGCAGGTAGCGAGCCCATCAGCTGCTTTGCAGCTTCAGCCTTCAGACGCGAGCACGTGACACATTTATTCACTACCTTTTTTACTTCCCTAATCCCATTAATTATCCAATATTTTTGAGCTAAGGAACTTAGAACAGATCTGGCACCTAAATGCAAAAGACGCAAATGCTCTCTTTTAATCAGCAAAGAAGTGAAAAATGACCCTTTTGGGAGAATACTTTCTAGCTTGCGAAATGTCAGCATTTTGCAGCCTGCCGCCTACGCGAAGAACACCAAAATGGTCCACGAAGGGATGTAAATCAGCTATGCCTGATTTCAGTGACTTTCCTGAAAGCAATGTTTCTATTTCGTTAGACAAATGCCTCTTTTGCACGTTTTTAACTATGACGAGCATGGCATGCTGTAGCTCCTTAGGGGTCAGTAAAGTAGAGTCAGCTCTATCATCTGATTTCGAAGCGTTTTTATAAAAGCGATAAATGTACGCTATAACATTTTTAAGTTTATGGAGACTTGAATATTTTTCAAAAAGATGTACTAAGGAATCGTTCCGCTGACTGACGTTGCAAGGTACACCCTCGTCAACATCAACATTAAAATCTTTATCATGTAAGACATGACTAAGAGCCTTGTTATCAAATACAGGATGTATATAATCCCTGTGTGACAAATATTCAGGCCCGTACCACCATATTTGTTTTCCTTGCAGGATTTGGGGCTCTACGCCAGGTGAAATTATATCAGCAGGGTTATCACAAGGCTTTACATAAGACCACTGGTCTTGAGCCGCGATTCGAAAAATAAACACACACACTGGACAGACACAGCTCCAACCCAACTCAACCCAACTCAACTCAACGCTATAACGACATTGACATTTGCTATTCGAACAGATTTCCATTCAACATTGGTCTCACATTGTTCGCACATTGGTCACACATTGTACCAATGTTGAACCAATGTGAGACCAATCGCCGCCCTGGTTTGTGAGCTCAAGTATTTTCTTGACTCTATTATTAACGTAAGTATTGACTTTTGTTTTTTGAGACTTAAGCCAGCACAGCACTATTTGTGAATCACTATAGAGATATGTGTTATGCGGAAATCTATCTTTGAGCTTTTCGCTAACTCTAGATGTTAGCTGAGCCAATAGTAGAGCGCTATTAAGCTCCAGTTGTGGGATTGTAAAGCTTTTAGCCAATGGTGCCACCTTTGATTTGGCACAAAGCAACCTCGACTCTACCCTTCCGTCTGATTTGAAAGCTCTTACATAAATGCAACAACCGAAAGCTTTGAAAGACGCATCAGCGTAACCTACTAACTCTACCAACTGACATTCGCGGCTATTTACTAACCTAGGTAATGTAACTTTAACCATTAATTTTAAATTGGCAAGAAATTTGTTCCATGCCTCAAGTTGAGTATCCGGTAAAGCTGTATCCCAGCCCAAGGGCAGAGACCACAGAACCTGCATAAATATTTTTGCTACAACTATAATAGGGGCTATGAGACCTAAAGGGTCATATCATAACATTTCCCAATAAAAGAAAGTACCTTTCTCTTAGTATGATTACTGTCCTCATCATAGAGAGGACTCTCAAAGGTAAAATCATCTGAAGTGATATCGTACTTTAGACTTAAAGTTTTTATAAAATTACTCGAATCGAGATTTATTTGCTTGTGACCCTGGTAACAAAAAAAAAGGTGAGTCTATGACAAGGACCAACGATAATAGCACCTTCTCTGTCGTACCTATTGAAAGTGTAATAAGACCATCCCGTTCGATCCTGGTATTGTTATTAGTAATTACCATGACAGGTCTATGGCTAGTATGTCTATGGTCATATCATAATATATACTTACGAAAGAATATAATATATAATAATGATTTAAGATGGAACCAGTTTTGTCAACATTTAAAAAAAAAAAGTCCAATTCCGAGCCGTCGTATTCTTGCCAACTGGCTTGACTTTTAACCCGCCATTTTCTCAGCCGTATTTCCCGGCGATATTTCCCACTTCGACGCATTAGTGCTGCACCAATTAGTGGTGCGCCGTTGGCGAGTAATTTACTGTCACAATCAGAGAGCAGGAGACAACTGTCGGCTTCAAATACGTATGCTCGAGAATGGTATTGTTGTCAAACGTAAAGTTAAAGTAAAGTAAAACCATCTATATTGCACACTTCATAATTATACCACAATACCTACTTTAAACCTATTACATCTGGAGGGTCGCGGGGTGGGCTTTTAGGATAGATCATAAGTTACTTATTGTTTTGTATGCTTAGGGCCTGTTTCACAATGTCCAAGTAAAGTATTGGATAGCTAATTAACAAATAAATTAACTGCCAGATAAAACTACCTGCAAAACTTAGCACTTTATCTACCAGTTAAGCTTATTTGAAGATTGTGAAACGCCAACGATGACTTTATTCGTCAGATAAGTGGCAAGTAGCTTATTCGGGACTTTACTTGGACATTGTGAAACAGGCCCTTAGTTTTGTGTTTAATTAATATTAGAAATAAATAGTTAATGATTCGATTTTCATATTTTGTAACTATTTATTAGTGTGTTATTTATTATTGTGATTTGTTTTTTTTTAGTACATGTAATATTTTGTAATGTCGAATTTGACAATAAATATTTAGTAAAGTAATTAAAATTACATACAGGCAAATATCAGACGGAACTGCCGCTAAAAAGTGATCCCTTTCAGACAGTCTTTGGGTAACGAACAAAAAGAAAAAGCAAGATGATAATAGGAAGTGCAAAAACTAACTATAATAAATAAAATAAACATAAAGAAAAAGTCAACAATTTAGGTTTTTTTTTACAATTTAGGTTAGTTGTTAACTATTTATTAATTTTATTAAGTAAGTATAAAAATATGAAAAATATATAAACATGCACATTATATCCATAAAATATACAGTATTTTTGTTGTAAGTTAAATTATGTTATATTCATTCACGTATAAGCAATAATGCATGGCGAAGGAAAACTGTAAATTTTTGTAAAACTTTTAATAGGGCTAAATGTTCATGCTATTTAACAAAAGACTTTTTGCTATTTGTCAGTCAACAAATGCCCAATAGCTAAAGTATATAAATCTTGTTTTGCGCCAAAATTACTACAATTCATCAGTTTCGAACAAAACACGGCCGACAATTCCCATAATTATTTCATTGCGATAACAAAGAAGGAATTGATTGCTCAAATGAAGATTGGCCCTCAAAGAAATATGATAGCAATTAGGTTGCCTTTCAACACGGAATTAGAGACAAAATGGTGCTAAGAGTCTTGAACCCAGTGATTAAGGCTTGTACGGTATTGCGGTGTTCTAAGGTACTATAACTACTTATTGCCGCAATTCTGTTTCATTTTTCTGTACCAAAAGTATATAGAGATAATATAGTTGGGTACCTACCGTAAAGCCTAAGGTCACCAAATATTCTAGTACTGCAACTATGGTCCACAAGTTCGAACACGTAATTAAGTAGGTATCAATCCCAATTTTTTTTTCAATCATTTAGGAACATATTTTGTCTTAGAACTGCTTCATTTAAATAAAAGTAACACCTGAACCAAAGTTTTTGACCATATTTGGGAACTTTTGGGCTATAAATTGAGGACTATAGTTTGGTTTTACAGGTAATTTATTGCATTGCTATTTTTATCCAAAATCATGTGCAGTCGCCAAAAATATGCAAACATTTTTTGAACTACAAAGGTGTAAGATACAGTCAACTACAAAGAGATGTATCCAAGGTCTTACAAAATGTAGGAACTTTTAGTATGCCAAAATTATTTACCCTTGCTTCATGACGTTTTCAGTATCCACCAAATCTTACACTGTCATCGATTCGTTTAAAGTGCTATTATTACATATCCAACCAAGTTTCCTATGAATGTACTCCTGCAAGCTTCATTTATTATCTATCAATATGTTATGACACTTATGAGTCTTATGACAAATATAAGTCATATTTCAATATTCTAAAGAAATGTAACCTTTTTGAATAGTTTGCCAGACGCCAACAAAGAAGTATTATTTCTCCAATAACCTGAGATAGATGTATGAAATGACAAGTCTGCACTGCTTTCGTGGGTTGTCAGTGTCAGTCAGTCTTCAGAGCGATCATTTTAATCGCACATAGGTCAAATCTTCTTTATAACAGATTACCTAGGCACATAGTCCAAGGGAGATACGTTTTTTCAACTTAATTTATAATAGGTAACGATTACTTTATTTATATATTTTTATAAGTTTATTCCTATAAACTCCACACTGTATATATATATATATATATATATATATATACAGTGTGGAAAGATATGTCGGGCCCTGGAGGGAAACTACCTTAAGAGGACATTCATAAAAACATTGGTGCACACTAGCGCCACTGGCAAATAGTCGTGATTATTTAAATATGTTCTTCCTTGCGTTATCCCGGTATTTTTACCACGGCTCCTGGGAGCCTGGGGTCCGTTTGACAACTAATCCCAAGATTTGGCATAGGCACTAGTTTTTACAAAAGCGAATGCCATCTGACCTTTCAACCCAAAGGGTAAACTAGACCTAGTGCGGTACCTTGTGTCGCTGACTTTCATTTCAAGAACCAATAAAATAATTGTTGACTTATTTTAATCGCCTTGAGCTATTTTCAAACTTTTACGGAGAAATGTTTTGATTTTTGAAGTTGTGTTTTTATTTTTGAAGGTTTATTTTGTAGATTCTATACACTAAATGTTAACATCACTTTGGAAAGTGGAAAGTTATTGTTTTGAAACAAAGTTTTTATTTTTGAAGCTGTTTTTGCTAAATGGTGCTTGAATATAAAAATAAATATCCTTTTTTCTTACTTTTATTGTGGTCTTATTTTGCCGATAATTACATGTAAACATTATGACTAACCCTTAAAACTTCAATGTATAGCCAGCAGGGCAGTGGCCACATACCTACGGATCACGTGGGACTATTGGTAACGGGCAGAGGGCGTATAATGACCACAGGGTTTTTTTTTAGGAAATAATGATACTAAAAAAAACAAGAAATTAGTTTTTTATTCACGCTATTATCTACCGAAATCAGGATTCAAAAGTAAAAAAATCGTCAGGCCTGTTTAAGGGTTAAACAAAATATATGTTTACACATTAAACTTAACGTATAATATGAGTTTCTTAGGTAATCAGTCTCTTACGATATATGTCTTAGTCATTAGCCAAGACCATCTTGGGCTTAGCAAAACTTAATCTACCAAAAAAAACAAAATTCTCTTTTTAAAATATATGAACAACGTTTCTCCTCTTCTTATTCTAATATTTGTTTAAACAGAAACAAAGAATAAGATTACAAATTTAAGCTTTTTTTTTACAATTTCAGTGGGCCTTATTAGGTATAAAAAAACAAGTGAAACAGGAACTGAAATTACTAAATTTATCGTACGTAAACCGACTTTACAGACCACATTTTTTTTAGATTCTGCTACTAATTCTATTACGATATTTATAAAAAATAATTTAAATGGCCCATCGTCATTGTATGATTTTGAAAACTATGATATGATTCCTAATAAGGCTCATCTCATCGGGCCTTCTTGGGAGCCCGTGCCTTTATAGGCACTTTTCTCGGCAGCGGGGAGTATTTCTATAGAATGAAAATAAACAAAAAATATAGGTAAACAAAACGTACCGTCATAGGAACGCCCTTGAAGCTAGGTAGCTTTGTATTGAAAAGAAATACGAAACAAGTTTTTTTTTAAAGAAACATTAAAAAGTTTGCGATTGTGAGGTTAATAAACCGTAAGATGCGACATGGCTGACAAACTGTCAACCGCTACAAAGATGGCGGCTTCCACCATATGATATGAACTTGCAATTATGTATATGGCACTAACCGAACATGGGCGCGAAATTTAAATTCATTCGGTTGTAAGTATAAAATTTTGAAAGCGGGCCATCTTAAGAACCGGGCCATCTTTGGTGTAGGTACCTTATTCGATTTGTTTGTATGAATTAGATGCATCTATAAATATCGTTTGAAATGTAGCTACGATGTTTAAGGAAATTATGAATAACAGCTTGTTCACGTCTTAAATTTTGTTGGAGTTTGTGCCAGCATATGACTAACATTATTCAAAAGCCTTAGAAATGAATTTTATTACTTTTACCCAAACGCCTTCACAAACTTTCACATTTGCAATATTAGTAGGAAGTAGGATTTCAAAATTTGTCATTTTTTCACACAAATGAAAACAAGATGACTGAAGTATAATGAGAATTGTAAGGCGTAATACAGATTATTATAACTTTCAAATAAAGAAGATTTTTTTGTTTTCAAATTTGGAAATGTTTTGTTTGGATTTGGTTTGGATTCTGTTCTGAATTTAAAGATATTGGTTACATTTCTTTGTAACATTAGGAGTTTACCTTCATTTGTCAAAACATATGTATAGATTATAAAAGAGGTTTGTAAGTGCAAAATTAAGAGAAAACGTAGTGGGATACATCATTATTGCATATTAAACGAGTCAATGATAATGTAAGATTTGGTGGATACTGAAAATGTCACGCAGCAAGGGTAAATAATTTTGGCATACTAAAAGTTCCTACATTTTGTAAGACTAACATGGCTACATCTTTTTGTAGTTGACTGTACAAAAGTGCACATATATTTTTGGCGTTGACTATAAGTAATGTAATATATCCTCACAGGCCATAGCGGTATAGTTAAATACTCGTAGCATCGTTTTTAAATTAAACTAAACTATTCAATAAAATAATTGAAATAGTTTGTATTGCAATAGTAAGAAAACTCTTTATTGTCTTTAACTCTTAATAATAATAACTTAGATTGAATCTTAAAGCAAATAAAAATATTTTGTTAAATAGTTTTTTATTTGCATTTTTTTAAAGTAGTAGCACTACTATATATAAATTATTAACACTTGGTACAGTCTCCATCAGATATTTTGGAGCGGCCAAGGTAGTTACAAATATCTAAACAACGCCTCTATTGTCAAGGCGATAAAGTGCATGTTCAGATATTTTTGAATACCGTGGCTGCTCCGATATATTTGATGGCGACTGTACATGCATCAGCAAAATTGTGGCTTAGCTAACTAAAGGGGTTTTCCTTAAGAGGCAGACAAAACCAAAATTCCTTTGCTCTCTTTTTGAACGGGAGTGGAAGAGAAACACTGTGTAACGGTTAGTATGGCAGGTTCTCGTAAATTCAGAAAAACGATTAATAGAAAAAATACTACGCATAAATTGACCATAGTTATGCAGAATGAGACCAATGCCATTTTTTCGAAAAATGCGTTAACAATGCCATCAACAACTAGATTTTTTAAACTATAATCTGCTGAAACCGTCATATTTTTAGCACGTTATTCCACTGAATTACAGTATTTATGTATAAAATGACCAATGACAAAAGAAGCGTTTTATAACGTAGAAACCAGCCAAAGTACCCAACATAGTTCATTTCGCCCGTTTAAAGACCATGTTTTCAATCTGCAGAAAACAGCCAACCTACATTTGGTTAGTTGGTCGCATTTGACAATAAACAGCGGTAACAGCTAACGCACTTTTTGATCTACTTAAAGCGACCAGGCAGTTGGTCGCTTTCAACAATATTAGGTTTTTTAGTCCTACCCGCCAGTTTGGTCGTTTAATGTAATATTTTTGCAGTTACCGTACTAATTTCATTGTTTCATAATTTGCTGGACGAATGCAAAAAGGTTTTATGTCATAACTACATGAACGTACGTTTTTCATGTAAATTTAAGTGGATTAGTGTGACAACAGAATATAAATAATGGAGCGTGGGCGTAAATTGGTTGGTTTAGCGTTAAAAACCTCTTTACCAGTGCCTGATAAAAATATAGACGAAAATGTGGAAAGCCCGTGTCCAAGCATAGAAGATGACCCGGAAAAGGTGAGAGAGTTACTTGATGCTATAAGTTATGACGATGACTCCAGTGAAGATGTTATACCAGACAGTCCTAATTGTTCGCGAATAATTATTTCAATGCCAAAAAATACATTTATGTAACTGTGTAATCTAAAAAAAATAATCGTAAATAAATCTAAGTATATTTTTTACTAATGCTACAATCTGCATAATATGCCTAGGTTCCTCTTTTTATTAAACTAGTAAGATTCACTTATAAATTTTATAATCAGCATAAGTAGACTAGCGTGATGTTAGTGATGTTACGAAGATCATCTTAGCTTTTTTCAGAAAATTACTGTTACAGAATATCGTAATCAGCATAACTCGACTATAGTTTGGTCGTTTTCATAGAAATAAGAATAACAAGCAGCATGTGAAATATTGATTTTACAGAATACGACCAACCACTTTGTTTAAAAAAAAGATACGAAAAAAACTATTAATATGTACAATCAGTCCTTAATACATTACTTTATATAATATTCTACCAAATTGCATCTTTTTTTATTCGAGAAAGTGGTATTAAAACCCTTAAAAAATTATTTAACCTTAAAACGGCTGTATCTCAAAATCGAAAATTAATTATTAGTCTCATTCTGCATAACTATGGTCAATTGTACAATACAGATAATATAACTATAGTAATTCTATAAACGTATTTAAAGAATAACCAATTTAACCAATTCTTTGAGCCCAGAAAAATAATAAACAAGAACAAATCCTTCAAGCGGTTTGATTTAAAGAATTTAATCCTATTTTGATTGCACAGTTCGATTAGAATCCGTATTTCAAAAATAAACCATATACTCTGCGACATAAGACGTCAAATAAAAAATATCCTTGGAACTTGGACTTTACTGTTAAGTTGAAAGTGACGCCAAGTAATACGGGGTAGAAATAAAATGCCTTTTTATTAAGCGATCAAAGAACCTAATCCCTTGGACCTTGAAGTGGAAATGAAAGCAGTTCCCGAACAGTAGAAGGTTTTTCTGGGAAACCGATTTTTACTAAAGTTTTAAAGGAAAATAAAGTTGTTTTTAAATCAGTAATATCTTTGGTAACGGCATATCAAAGACTCGAGGAGATATTTTTTTGTAGTCTTACGTTCACTTTCAGAGGTCTTGAGATTACGGAATAAATAGTACAATCCTCTGCTAAACCAACTATTTTCCTTTTAATTTGTAATTTTTTTTTTTGTAAAATTGCTACAGAACTCTTAGTTCTTACCGCTACTTATAGCGGCATACAAAATACACCTTACTTTTTTTAAGATACGTCTAATATTTTCCGAGTAATACGGCTGTGACATACAAACGGACGGATGGACATTACGAAACTAGTGAAACTACAAGGGTTCCGTTTTTGCCATTTTGGCTACGGACGAAAAAAGATGTAGGTACTTCCATTGATAAAAAACACTATACATGTAGGCAGGCCTATGAATCATGCCAGCGCGAGCGAGTTATATACCTACGTTTTGCGCCTCCGCCGCGGGAGCTAGTCAGTGGGTTACCAACGCGCTCACTGAACGCACGTCGTACCGCGCGCGACACTACTCGGAACTCGGAACAATGTCATCACGAAAAAAAAAAATTATTGCGATGTGGTTGGATGTAAAAATAGCAAAGCTAATAAAAACTTATCGTTTTTCGCTCTGCCTACGAATGGGGAAAGGTAAGTAGGCATACAAACTTTTTTTTATACCACGTTGGTGGCAAACAAGCATACGGCCCGCCTGATGGTAAGCAGCTACCGTAACCTATGGTCGCCTGCAACTCCAAAGGAGTCACATGCGCATTGCCGACGCTTTGCAAAAAAGGAGGATTCACTTATGTTATAATAATAATAGACATGTTATCTTTATTAATCTCTCAAATAACTATGATGATATTGCTAAAAGGCGATTAGAATAAGATTGAGATAGCTGTCAATCCATATTAATTTTGACAGTGTGTGGCAAATCTGTCAAGATTAATCCTACTCTCATCGCGGCAACAAAATATCAATCAATATTACTCATGTAACTATAATTGTTATGCACCATGCGAACCACTTAAACACTGAATCAATGCAAAATACCTATTTCCTTAACTATAAAACATTTCCAAACATAGGCTACCCTAGCGATTGTGCGGGTGCGCGGGAGGTGCGGGATGCCGCGCGTTGAAGGCCGCTCCATTGTATTATTGCGTAGGTACGTAAACCGTAGGTATTTGCTTTTTCTATGAGTGATTCATATCTGTTCGTAAGAACTATTATATAATCTGTGATGTAGGTTTGATACAAGCTCTGTTGTTATCAAGTTTTTGACGATAAATATTACATATTTAGTATAGACTTATCTCTCTACACTGCTATACGAGTATACTATAAGTATGTAGATATGAAAATCGCGGTATTCAGAATGACTTTTTGTTACGTGCTAACTGAAGTATCCTGAAAGCGTCCCTATGGATATTTATATTTACAGTGGCACAAGAAATCACAGCCGTTAGGATTATACATGTACTTAATGCCGGAATGATCTTGAAACTACCCGCGCTGTCGTACGTTTATCAACTAGGACAGGTGATATTACATCAACTACAAGCGGATTTTAATAAAGATGTGGGGAATTGGGGATCAATGTTACTCTGCGTCCGTAGGAAACACATTTGACAACCCTACACGTGATCCCTGGGTGGTGCTAAAAGAGTAACAAACTTGGCAGCTGCACTGTCCCATCTGGACTTCGCAGCAATCACTGGATTTTCTTCATCATCTGCTTTCCCACTACTACTACCCCAGGGAATAAATGCATATCTAATGGATAAATAGTATCTATAACCAGTGATATATGGCCATACGACAAAAAACATAAAAATAAAAAAATGTGATGGAACAAAAGTTCAATAAAGACTTTACTTTATCCAAAGAATTACGTTTTTCGACCATAAATACAGTTCCTTGTAGATTAACTTTAAACTTTTTGATGTCATTCCTGCGGGCCTGAGTTAATTTCCCCGCGGTTTGGACGCGTTAATGCGACACGGCCGCATTTCTTCGTCGAGCCATAAAACGTAACTCTGTTACGATTGTTCGGCGTTGTTGACGGGATTTAGAAGTATAGAAAGGACACCGCGTATTAAAATTTAATTAAAATTCAAATAATTTTATTATTAGACCTGTCCATAGTGTTAGTAAAACCTTAAAACTATGTTAGTAAAACGTATACTATATTATACACTGCCTCTGGATGACATGTGTACAGAGTCCCAATGTTTCCAGAAGGCGCAAGCAGGCGGCTCTAACACTAGATGCAGAAGGCTGTTGTATTGCAATGAAGGTTCACCACAACACCATAATAAGTTAAATACTAAAATATGTTAAGGGACAAATGTTTTCAACACAGCCGCATTTCTTTGTAACTATGAAACGGAACTCTGTTACGATTGTTCGGCGATGTTGACGGGATTAAGAAGTATAGTACGGACACCACGTATTGCATTACGGTTCACTACAACACCATAATAAGTTAAATATTAAAATAATGTTAAGGGACTTTTTGCCAAATGTTACAACATGACCTTCGTGTATTTCTTCGTCGCCATAAAACGTAACTCTGTTACATGTTTTTGACAAATGTTGACGAGACTAAAAGGTATATAAGTGACATCTTGGTACATAAGCCAAGTCGGTAAATGACTAATTGAAAACATTTTTTTTTATTAAGTTAAATTACTCTAAGTTGTAAGGTTCCGGGGATAAATATTTGGTAGCATTCTAATCGATTACAGGAAATATGGTGTTTTTATCTATGCAATCGTTATTCCGTATCCGTGTGGGATGAATGGTCTAAGATCTGGCCACGTCAGATATGACACAATAACGAGAGCAACAAAACCCGTCTAGTCAGATTGCTATACTATCCTTATTGCTAGATCCGGGCATCTGGCAGCTTTTAATGGGTGGAGGTCAGAGTGACAGACTGGCAAAATGTTTGAATTGAAAAAAAAAAAACCAAAATAGATAAAAACTGCCGAAGTTGTCTCAGTTACTCGTATAAAGGACAGGGTCTATATTTTAACACTAGAATAAAAAGCATTGCGTATTATTTCGGAAACAGAAACAGTAGGCGACAAACTATGAATTACATTTTATGTCGTTTTGGACTATTTTCCCCCATCAGAAAGTATTGGCAATGATATTATCTAATGATTTGTACAATTTCTCATAATACTGCATCAAAACCAGAACTCTAGGATTTGTATTCTTAAAGTGGTTTGCATTCTTCGACCTCCACCACTTTACAGCTGCCAGATGTCCGGATCTAGAAATAAGCATAGTATAGCAAACTAACGAGAGGGGTTTCGTCGCTCTCATTATTGTGTCATATCTGACGTGGCTAGCTCTCCGTCTAGAATAGTTCATTTTCTTTATTACATAATTCTGTAATTTAATTTTCCTTAAATATGTTCTGTCTGTCAAATGATGTTCCTTAAATACTTTTTGGCGTAAATATTAAAAGGTGCTGCAAAAATAAACAGGTATAGTCAGCAACGTAAGTTGCCAAACAAAATTGCGTTGCTTACTTTGCCTTATAATAATATATAGGTAAATAAGAGACATACCCATATATATATGCTTTAATTAAAATTTATTGAGAAACGATAACTTAAAGTCAATAAGAGTTGCGTGCGAATTGCACTATCGCGGAAGACAATAAATAAACAGTGCAACGACAACTGAAGAATAAATCAAATTATTTTAATAAATATTGACCGGAGGCCTAGGTCACTTTTTTCTTAAGTAGTATACATATGTCATATATTTATGTTCAGTGCAATGACCTTAATGATCTCTCGAACAAGAGTATACGACATACGACTAAGAAGAAGAAGACGTTTTGGATTCAATTAAAAATTGTCTTTAGAATTACTAATAAAATGTTAACACTGTGTCGACCTTCCTCATTTTTATGTCCTATTGGGGGTATTGTATGTCCTAATAAACGAATCAATTTATGTATAATCCCTCAATGTTTAGTTGTAGTCCTACTGATTACGCAACTTTTGATTTTTGTCACATAGTTTCATTTTGCGTATTTTTTGGTTCATTACCTAAACGGCAAATGGTGGCCATTTTTTCCCGTTTAGGTGATGAAGCCAAAAGTAAGTAATATAAAACTGTATGACATATCTAGATCACAAGTTACGGAATTAGTAGGACTACAACTTAACATGATGGATTATACAGAAATTGATTAGGTTATTAGGAAATATAATCCCCCCAATGAGGGCGCCACTGGACGGTCGACGCAGTCTTAAACAGCGACAAAGTGATTTTAAGTTTTACTGTAATATTATTATTCCCCGTTACTTTTCAGCGATTTTTGCGTCTAGAAAAATGTTCCAACATAAAATCACAAAGCTAGAAATGTTGACAAACTGAAAAATTTTACGTTTCCGCGTATTGCGAAACAGAAAATCTAATACAAATATTATAATCAGGCGAAAAAATTCCACTGCTCAAATTCTCCAATCTATTAGTCCTATAGCCGTTATCCGATGCTTTTCTTTCATTTTAATCAAATAGTTCATCGCTCTTGAGCTCTATTTTACCTTTCAATTCATAATTTGTTACGCATTGTTGACATAATTTTCTTACATTGTTATAAAAAAATATTTTCGTTTTTAATTTTAAAAATAGTTACACTTAGTCTTAGGCTTAGCACCTGTAAAAATAGTTGTAAATGTGGAAATAAAATAAAATAAAAATAAATAATTAAAAAAATTGTAATCCTGACAAAAATTACAGTAACATGTTTGACGTATCGTATTGCCGTTAAGCTATTTATGTTATCTATTTGACATGCACTTAAAAACGAATTGGTAACACCAAAAGGATGATCTGAAATATGCCAAACGTCTCTTTTCTTCAAAGTGGCAGGGATTGATTCCGCCTGTTCACACACGCACTCATGTCCTTACTTTATAATTGCCTTCTTCTATATGCCTTCGCGCCAATAAACAGTAGCGTCCCGACACACGGTGCCTATATACTAAATAATACATAGATACAATGAATGTTTAATGGTTAACCCGAAAATATCCTAAACATTCAGAATATTCCTCTATTTGATCAATACCTTTAGCCTCTTTTGAGGAACGCAAACTAGCAAGGTATTTTACAATAGGTAACATATTTTACGATTCTGAATTTCCCAAGTTCCCAGCTTCGCGAAGTCTGTCCATCGTGCCTTAGCTCATAATGTGGCAGCTTCTGCTGAAACATTTTCAGGAAATTTCAGTGTGAAATGACAACAGGCGAGCAACGGAATTACTCATATTATAATTCGCTAACGTGCGAAATAATGTTTTGAGTCGTATCAACATCCTGACAACTTTGAAGCAACTTGTACTTAAATTCAACAAATCTCCTTATAACACTTTAGTTTTTACATAGCAAATACAAAAATCATCACGTTTTAAAATCGTGAATCTAAATGATGAAGATTTGATAAGGCACCTCATGTAACATGATCACCATTTATACGTAACATCATTGAAGGGAAGGTACAAAGGCTGCAGGAAAGGCCAAACCTGGAATTCGATTTTTTTATTACTACGATTTTATTAAACCATTACCGTAACTTGTGAACGCCTGAAACTCCAGAGTGACACATGCGTGTTACCGACCCTTTATAAAAAAGAGGATTCATCGGTTAAAGGGACTAGAGGGGCCCTCATCGAAAATACTCTACCACATCCTCTTTGAGCTCTTTTGGTTGTCTACTTGGTTACCTTACTCACCGACAGGAACACAACACTATGAGTGGGGTCTATTTGGCTGCTATTTGACTGTGTTTTTTTAGAACGGTGATTTAAGTGAGATCACATTAGCTGAAATATGCCCTAAAACACTTAGCAATATGACAAAATTAATTTAAGCTATGCCAGCAAGGGCACAGCTTTTCAATAAGAAGAAGAGGTGACAAACGTCGATATCTTATTTCAATCATCAAAGGACAGTCGCCTCTACGTAGCATATTCTACAGTTAAAGCTCAATAATCACGTGCGTAATTCTGCGGCTTTTTTGTTGACCGTACCAAGTTACGCGAGAACTCGGCTTAACAAACTCAGGCAGAAATTTGACTTGCTACTTGTACTTCAACTTTCTTTTGTTTGCGATTCAACAAATTGGGATTTGGATCACGTGTTTTTTCTTGAATTGGCGTGGTTTTAGTTAAATTGGAGGGTCATTTCAGAATTGAAATTCATTAGTCATTTTAGAATTGTAAATTAAGGTCACAAATTGATTGATGTTGCTACGAGTATCATTGTTCCAAAAAAACGGGATGAAGGGATTTCTTGATAAAAGTGACAAGTAATTAACTAAGGTATTGTAAGGTATTCCTAAAAAGTTATTTCTACTATTAGAAGATCTGTAATGTTTCCGCTACCAGTAAGTTTCCATTTAGTAACATTGCTAGGTAGTTACCAATGTTACAGGTAACATTCCCAAAACGTGGTAACCTCGAAATTTATGACTCATGTGAATAAAATAGATTTTATTCAACGTTATTGAATTGAAAGTACTCATTAACTTGGAATATCTTAGATAATTTTATGTATAGGTAGATTATTAATAAGTTTGTCATTTTAATTTGCTTGCGTTTTAATTTAAGGGTAGTTTATAAAATGATTATATGTTTTACTAATGCGCTTATTTTTATTTTTGTTATTATTTATTATTCAAATAAGCTATGGTTAACGTAGTTTCCTAGATACAATTGCAGGTATTTAAAGTAAACTTAACATTGTACAGTCACTGGCAATAATATCTTCCTACACGAAGGCCGCCAAAGTATATGACACGCTCTTATTTGTAGGGCTATAACCTACAAATAAGAGCGTGTCATATGCTTTTGCGCCCTTCATGTAGGAAGATACTATTGCCGGTGACTGTACCTACTGAATTAAACTCACACGATTGTCACTCATTCAAAAACGTAACGTCAGGAAAATAATAAATAATTAGATTGTTTTAAAAATTGGATATGAGATATTGTATGTTGTGGTTACATACTAATAAAATTATTTAAGAAATTAATTCTTGGACCAGGGTATGTCTTTAAACTACGTCCGGACTTGGGTATGTCCTTAAACTACGCCAAAAAGAGAGGTATGGGCACTGCGAATGGCATCTCGCTAAGTGTGGTAGGGCACGTTCAACGAATGTCATCTCGCTCAAATCTGGAGCAGAGCCCGACTGGGGAAGTAGCTCCACCTTACAGAAAACCACAGCCAAATAGCACTAATAGAGGACCTTCATGTTCCTTTAGCCATCAACACAGTGAATCCTCCTTTTTGTAAAGGGTCGGCAACGCGCATGTGACTCCTTTGGAGTTGCAGGCGTCCATAGGTTACGGTAGCTGCTTACCATCAGGCGGGCCGTATGCTTGTTTTCCACCGTCGTGGTATAAAAAAAAAAGTAAGTGTATTCGATTAAGTCTCGTTTTTATCTAAATAATTAATCTTAACATTTCCCATTAAAAATATTTATAACGGGTTACTCACGTAATAGACGTCGATTTTTGCTCGACATGTTTCGATAAAGGAGATCGTCAATTCTGGGCCACCTGATATAAACCGTATACAGTTTGTACCTCAATGTAAAATGAATACTCATTTTATTACTAAAGTAGACAAAATATTACAAAAAATGAAACGGGAATTAGAAATACTAAATAAATAAATATTATTTTGATCTTTCCGCGATTAAAATACAGCAAGACAAGTCGTTAACGTCCTTATGGTATTGACATAAAGTTTTACTTCACCTGGACTGAAAGGGGTTTGGTTTTTGGTTTGACAATGTCAATGTCTACCGTTACATAATCTGCGTTTTGATACTGTTCGGTAAGTTAGAACATTGTAATATTAAAATAATATCTAAGCCTACGAATACGGAAGTTTAAATTAGAAATCGACTGTATTAAAACGCCTGAAGATTTAAAATGCGTTTTTTTGCATTTTTGATCGGAGTTTGAATATTAAAAGTGGGTTTCATAATGGCATAATATCATGCTCCTTCGATAACGAAACGCATCATTTTTCAATTTTGCAATGTCAGATACCAGTGGTATCGCACTTAACGGTGGTAAACCTTATCCCTTCGCAATAGGTGTTAGGAATGTTCAGTTTATAGTATCAACGATGGTTGAACAACAGTCTTTATCTACACTCATATTGTAAGTCCTCTAAAATGCGTTCAAAAACCGTAGGCAATGACCAGCATTACAACAAACGATCTCACTATGATAAGTTTCTGTGGCAGTAATGTAATTTTAACTTTATATGCTCAAATATTGTTAAGTTATGAGTTACAAATTTGAAACAGCTGTCAAAACCAACACAATTTCAATGGGTTTCTATTCTAGTATCCATAGATTTTAAAATGTTGTCGATACGAAACGTCAGTACGATATATTTTTTGACATAAACCGCACGACATTTTGATCTCGGATGGCATGAGAATAAGGACTTCGTTCGTTGGCTAATATAAGAAAAAACTCGCGACAGAAGTTTGTACGGCCGCCATTTCTGTTATCAACTTGTCAGTTATTGTTTGTCGAAACATTTTTAATTGCGAAAATGTAAATGTTTACTATTAACTATACACGGTGCCCGTGAGCATTGCGAGAGATTTTAACCACGCATTTCTGAGGTCAAAAGAATGAAAAAACATTATATGACTTTTGTTGTAAAACGCCAAAAAAAAATTTTTTTTTTTACTTTTTTTTTCACTTTTGAATGCTGTTCTACATAAAAAGTAAATGTCATTAGAAAAAAGTAACGGAAAAAGTAAATTGCTACATTTTTTCTCGTAAAAACTAGTCCATGCAAAGTGTTTCTTAGGTCTTTGATATCAGTCAATAAGAGATGTCTAGACTATGCCCCATACCGGTGAGATCGCCATCAAAAAATCATTTTACACTGAGAAACAATTCAAAATACAATTTTTTGTAAGTAGTATTTACTCTGAAACTATGGCGAATTTCGAAAAAGTTTAAAGGACATTTTGTTCTCTAAATATGATAATGAATACACTGTTAAAATCTCTCGCAATGCTCACGGGCACCGTGTATTATAATAAATAAATATACTTTCCTTATCAGTTCTAATTTATTTATTTTTATTAAGCTTATGTGTTTATGCTTATGTTTCAGCACTTGTATCTATCTACCTAGTAATGCAGGTCAATTGCCTTCGGCTTCTGAACCCATCTTTGAGTACTTGCAATATGTGTGTAGATAAACTAATGTAGGCAACTGTACATAATTGGGCCTTAAAACACTCGTGTGATCCTATAATGAAACTCGCTGCGCTCGTTTCATTAAACCCCACTCGTGTTTTAAGGTCCCTCATTATGTATCAGTTGCATAAACTACTATTGTTTACCGAAATACAGGAACTATAAATACGATCTAAATATGACTTTTTATTATTTCATCATGATTCCCGTTTTGTTTATAAGGCCGCTTTTGAACATTTTCTTTAAAAAACCGATACTTTTTTACATTAATATATAAATCATAGGCATGCACGCTTTCAAATATTGTCCATGTCAGATTCAAGTTTTAAATGCACGATTTTTCAATATTCCCATTAGATTTCGCAATATGTTTACCACCGTCCTGATCTAGAAGTTATGACGATCTTTTAAAGGTAAGAATCATTCCCAAACGGTCCTAAATAATCTGGGCCAGATCACCTAACAAAAATTGACGATCTCCTTTACGAAGATCATATTCATGAGCGGCCTTCCGCGACAAAGAAAAAAAAACCTATCAAAATCAAACCAAAAATCGACCTAAATTACGTAAATAACCAGTTATAAACATTTTTTAAATGTTAGAGTCTCACGAGACTTTTATAAAGTTAAAATTAACATTTCCCTTAACAACTGTTTTAATAAGTAAATTGTCTATGTATTCACAAAATATGAATAAACTTGTTTCGTATTTCCAAACGAATGGACCCATTCCTAACTATGAAAGTCTAGAATTTCTACCACACGTGACCAAATTTACAAAGCAGATCAGCAAACTCGCCCTTAATTAAACAACGAGCACGATTTTACCCGGCAAACATTTTCATATTTTCGTACAATGATTTCTCCAACTGCTACAATTGGACTAAGAGCTGGCCACGTCAGATGTGACACAATAATGAGACCAACTAAACCCGTCTAGTAAGATTGCAATAACTACTATCCTTATTGCTAGATCTTGGCATCTGGCAGCTTTTAATGGGTGGACGTCAGAGTGACAGACTGGCAACATTTTTGAATTGGAAAATAGTACTACCAAAATAGGTAAAAACTGCCGAAGTTGTCTTAGTTATAAAGGACAGGGCCTA
This sequence comes from Pammene aurita, assembly GCA_947086415.1. Lineage (NCBI taxonomy): Eukaryota > Metazoa > Arthropoda > Insecta > Lepidoptera > Tortricidae > Pammene > Pammene aurita. The sequence goes on from OX352301.1 coordinate 31,392,020, forward strand.
TATTTTAACATTAGAACAAAAAATATTGCGTATTATTACGTTAACTAAAACGGTAGGCGACAATCTATGAATTGCATTATACGTCGTTTTGAACTACTTTTCCCCATCAAAAAGTTTAGGCAATTATATAATCTAATTATTTATATAATTTCTCATAATACTGCATCAAAACTCTAGGATTTGTATCCTTAAAGTGGTTTGCATTCTTTGTCCTCCACCACTTTACAGCTGCCAGATGACCGGATCTAGAAATAAACATAGTACAGCAAAATAACAAGGGGGGTTTCGTCGCTGTCATTATTGTGTCATTCCTTAATGGCGGGAAAACTAGGCTCCATAATAGGCATGATGACACATGTTGAATTATGCAATAAAATTTAGTTGGTAGGATGCAAAATGATCAATATATCCAACTAAAGTGCAAATTTATAAATTCTATTGAAATGGCTCAAAGATATCAAATTGCAAAATTTCAAAATTATACGATTTTTTAAAGTGCGAAATTAAAAAAAAAACAATGATATCATTCGATTTATAACATTTTACTGTAAAATAAATTGTATAGCAACCATATACATAAACGCAACATTTCACTGTGAAAATAGCAATTTCATAATTTTCAAATACTTTAAACAGGGCGACTATGTGATCGTGACGTCACTTTTGCACAAACTTATATAGATGTCATATACAAAGCAAAAAGTGACCTAGGCCTCCGGTGCCCAGGGCTGGGAACGAACCAGCGTCTTCTGCATTCGCGGCAGACGCCTTTACCACTTGGCCACCCGGGTCACAGCTACACCGGTCGAATTTTTCCGTGTATATGCAATCTTTGTAAATGCTCAGGCGCATTTTAGCCAATCATCTAAGGTAGAACATTATGAGTCCCTACCACCAATCCGAACTCGTAGTTCATTGAAAGCGAGAGAGATGGCGCTGCCCTCAGTACGACTGAAGAACAAATCAAATTATTTTTAATAAATATTTTGATCACTTTTTCCTTTGTATATGACATCTATATAAGTTTATGATTTATATAGTAGTGTGTCTACGTAAAAAATAAACAAATCAAAATATTTATTAAAAATAATTAGATTTGTTCTTCAGTCACTTTTGCACGTCATTTTGTTAGGAGCGTTTTGAAAAACAAATGCAACTCTCGGACTTTAAGTCTCATTTCTGACTTTTGTGTTGCTTTAACGCAATTGGCCCCATATAGACATTTGATCATCACAACAAAACGAATCGATTGATACCATACATGAAAAAAGTTCACCATGCCTATTACACCAGCATCCAAAATAAAAGGATCGGAGCTTTCAAGGCGAGACTGGTGTAGACTCAACAGGCTTCGTACTGGTCACGGTCGTTGCGCTCATTATAAACACCGCTGCGGATGGGTCGACTCTCCTGCTTGCACTTGCGGTGCTGTGGCTCAAACCATCTAGCACATAATTGAAGACTACCCTATATCACGCTATACCGCCGGTCCTCCAGATGACCTGATCACCTTGTGCGACGAAGCCATTAAGTGGCTGACTGGTCTTAGAGTTGACATTTAATACCTAATTTATTGAATATACATATATTATGCTTCTGTATTGTGCCGTACGATTAGATTAGATTAGATTAGATTTGTTTTATTTCACGAAAGACAATTACATTATAATTTTACATCAACAAGCGATATTGCATTAGTTTCAAAGTTATAGAATGTCTGTCATGATCGTCATATATAAAATTATAAAAATAATAGCAATATGTACAATAATCTTATTAGTATCTCCCAATAAGAATCGTCAAAATACAATTAAAAGCAATAAAAATAAAAAATCTGGTATGGAAATACTTAAAAATTCATTACATGTAGGTACATAAAGTCGATTTAATAATTTAAAATACGAAAATAAAATAAAATGCAAATCATGTTCTTGATAAGAATCGTCAAATAATGACACACAAGAGTATCATCATTTAAACTTAAAAGTTCCCAATAGGGATCGTCATTACAATAACTAGAACTCTCAAAGTAAAACAAACAAAAAATATACAAATATATAAGTATACATCAGATTTTTAATTTCATATACTCTTTTATTGAGTACAGGGGGTTATTCAACAAAAGGTTTTTCAAATTGCGCCTGAATGTTTCGTCATTAAATAAATTATTGTGTCATATCTGACGTGGCTAGCTCTCTGTCTAAATTGAGGATACAGTATCAAACAAGCAGAAGCAGCTATTTATTTACACATTGATTAGTGTTAAGTGCGAGTTCATACATTTGTTACTAAACACAAGTAGAACATTTATGGACTCGTACTTAACATTAATGAATGTGTAAATGGGCCTTTAGCCCTTAACCACTGACGTATGATGTTCTGGTGAATGGTCTTTTTTCGGTGATTTTGCTAGATATGTCCTAGAATATGTTGTAATATTTAGAAAATAGTTAATTAAGCGACAATAATGTAGGCTATTAAGTGTTAAACTCCTACTTTAAAAAGTAGGTACCTTCTAGTAGGTAGATTCTAGGTCTAGAATTTAGTACTAAGTAAGTTGAAGTAAAAAATTGGAATAATAACATGATTTTTGAATGAACCAAAAGTCACAACGTAAACGGGCCTGCACGTTAAAAGAAAACCTGAATTTTGGCAACGAATTATTTTACTGAAATAATTCCACTACTTAGTTATCCTGGGCGTTTTTCCGCAAGTCGACACCCAGTGTGACTATTTTGTGTGATAAATTTCCAGTACTGTTACAAAAGCTACTAACAGTGGCTTTGTAATAAAACGGCGTGCGAGCACTCATGGAGGCGTCCAATCAACATTGCGAACATTCGAGAGTTGAATCGGCAAAATGACCGTCGGGTGTTAGCTTACGCTTGCTGTTCATAAAGTTCAGTTAACACATGCGTTACAACAGTGAATCGTCTAAAGTAACAGTGAAACTATATCTGAAATAGAAATAGTGTATTCGTAAACACATACAAATAAAATAAATAAAAGGAAAGAAGACATAAAATAAAATAGCGTCACAAAATAGCCTCATCTCAGCATGATGCTGGCAGTTATCAGCATTGATCTTCCGATGAGAGCATCAGATGAAAACAAATCAGGTGAGCGAAAGGTAACACAAAAAAAGATAAAAAACTAAAAGCCAAACAAAGAGAATTAAAAGAAACTTAAAGGTTATAAATACCTACATAAAATTATATACAAAAAGTAAAATATCACTGAAGAACAAATCAAATTATTTCAATAAATATTTTGATTTATTTATTTTTTTAAGTAGACACACTACTATATAATTTATAAACTTATATATATTTCATATACAAAGGAAAAAGTGTGAGCCGGGTAGCCAAGTGGTTAAGGCGTCTACCGCGTATGCAGAAGACGCTGGTTCGATCCCAGCCCTGGGCACCGGAGGCCTAGGTCACTTTTTCCTTTATATATGACATCTATATAAGTTTATAAGTAAAATATCGGTAAAACACAAACAAAAATATCTGTACGACAGAACTTGTCATGGCCGTGCATTAGGCTTAGAACGCATGCGCACTAGGTAATTATGACAGGCATGACATTGACAATCGACGTGAATAGGAAATCCTCAGAAAATCAATTATTACGTTATTATATTACATAGAAAACAATAAACATCATATCTGAATGCACGTTTAGGAATGGATATTTATATCTTTGTATAAAACTATAAAAATGGCCTTTGACAATAAAATGCTGGGTGAGTTCATTTCGGCGCCCAATAAAATTAGCGTTCAAACTTTCGAGCGTTGAATCGACAAAATGACCCGCATCCATAGACATAAACAAAAAGGAAGATGAGTGACGTTCATAGTAAACAAAACTGAAATGTGGTCCTGCACCTACAAACTTGTAAAATGCTAAACACCACTATAATGTATGTGTATCATGGGCAAAACAGATAAACCTATATAGTTAACACGGATATGCAAGAGAGATCTCCATATTTTGCGCATTGCACAAAGTGTGACTGAGAGACTCTGCCAGACGACTAATTTAATATAGGTGGCGGAACCTACATATATTTGATGGCACAGAATCGAGTGCCTGGTACCATATCTCCCTTCTAAATATAAAAGAAGAAACTGACTGACTGACTGACTGACTGACTGACTGATTGACTGACTGACTGACTGACTGACTGACTGACTGACTGACTGACTGACTGACTGACTGACTGACTGACTGACTGACTGACTGACTGACTGACTGACTGACTGACTGACTGACTGACTGACTGACTGACTGACTGACTGACTGACTGACTGACTGACTGACTGACTGACTGACTGACTAACTGACTGACTGACATATCATCGTGTGCCTGGTACCATATCGAGTGCCTGGTACCATATCTCCCTTCTAAATATAAAAGAAGAAACTGACTGACTGACTGACTGACTGACTGACTGATTGACTGACTGGCTGACTGACTGACTGACTGACTGACTGACTGACTGACTGACTGACTGACTGACTGACTGACTGACTGACTGACTGACTGACTGACTGACTGACTGACTGACTGACTGACTGACTGACTGACTGACTGACTGACTGACTGACTGACTGACTGACTGACTGACTGACTGACTGACTGACTAACTGACTGACTGACATATCAACGCACAGCCCAAACCGCTGGTTCTAGAGATTCCAAATTTGGCACGTAGGTTCCTTATAAGGTCTAGGGATGCACTAAGAAAGGATTTTTCAAAATTCACCCCCAAGGGGGTAAAATGGGGGTCCAAAGTTTGTATGGCGAATCAAGATTTGTTAGACTATTTCATTCGAAACTTCACAGGAGTATTTCTAACGATAAATGAGTAAACACGTGTTTCAGGTTTTTTGTAAATTCAACCCCTAAAAGGGGCAAATGTGGTCACAAAGTCTGAAAATCAACATGGGTATCGTATCCTTTTTGAGTACTTATAGTACGCGGTCGAAGCCGCGGGAAAAGGCTAGTTTTGTATAAATCAATGCCCGCATCGGGTATTAGTTCACGCTAGCTATAGTACGATTTTTTTAAGATGTCGGTATTGTCGGTAGAATTCCTTAGTAAGATTCCGACATCTTAAAAAATTACCACTATATACATAAAGCTGCGTATACATATTCGTAATTAAAAGATAATTTTACCTAAAGACCAAAAAAGCAGGCATTTCATGTGTTTTTGTTTTGAATTATGCCTATAGAATAGGTAGTTAATTTAGATAGATGGATATATAGATAAAGAGTTTATTTGAATACTGAATTTGACACCACCACTATGAGGTACAGAAACGGGGTTTATGTATTAATAAATTTCAGACTTTATAAACCTTCCAAAATGTATGTCTTTTCCATAATCAAAAACCAAATCCCGCCTAAAGTGCTTGATATTAACCAGGAAGCCTTTTTGTAAAAAAATATTATTTTTTTACACACTGATTTAAGGACTAATGACATAAACACTGGTTGCACATGAGTCTAGAAAGAATCCCTAATCAGATCAAAGAAAACTCGATTAAGGAACCTAGTCCTACAAAAGTTTTTTACGATGCACATCTCATAATTTTTAAATGTAAAATACAGTTGGCAAGTAGTGTGTCAGGACTTGTTCGCAGACATAACTTGAAGTCATTTACTTGAGTACTTTTCTGTGCCATGTTTAGGTTGGTAGTTAAAGGCTTGTTAATACCTACCCCTGTTAAAACAAGCTTCCCGCTACCCTTTTATTTTATGGGATATTATTTGACATTGTTTTTCATGGAATGGGTCCTACTATTGTGTCCCACTGCTGGGCAAAGGCTTCCCCTTTTCCATTCATCCTGGTATAGTGCCAGCTGCTGTCGCAGCAGTGCAGTGCAGTGCTGGCCAGTCTCTTGGAGACGCATGGAGAAATTCGCAGCCATCGAGTAAGTTTCGGTAGCTCAGCTGGTCAGAGTCAGAGCGACGGTCATGTATGCCTCTGCTTTTCTTTTATTTCTAAACATTGTGGTATCGTTAGCAGACGTTCTGCTTGATACAAAATTAATCGTTAAAAAGGCAAGAATATGCAAGAGAGAAGAAATTTACATAAGCTTTAATAACATAGACATAAACAAAAAGGAAGATGAGTGACGTTCATAGTAAACAAAACTGAAATGTGGTCCTGCACCTACACCGTTGTAAAATGCTATACACCGCTATAATGTATGTGCATCATGGCCAAAAGAGATAAACCTATATAGTTAACACGGGTATACAAGGGAGACCTCCATATTTTGCGCATTGCACAAAGTGTGACTGAGAGACTCTGCCACACGACTTATTAAATATAGGTGCCAGAACCTATATTTGATGGCACAGAATCGAGCGCCTGGTACCATATCTCCCTTTTTGTATAAATCAATGTTTAATAATGACTTTTTATATAACCTTCGATCTAATATGAACCCTAACTATTATAACAAAAGCATTCAAAATAGGTAGTATTCAAAATACGCTCTAGCGACCTAGCGACAAACATCTCGCCTTGTAACCTCGAGAGGGAACATCAAAGCTTGTTTACGTATTACTTGACCCGCAACACACAAACACACATACAATAATTGCCATTAGCTTCACCCAATAATACATAGAGGCCACACAACGAGATAGTTATGCGTCTAAGAAATATTTGAGCTTTGAATTGGACAGTTGATGTACATTCGGCAACAGAAACATTAAATAATGTAAACAATACATTCATTTCTACGCAATTACGCACTTTTAAAAGACAACCATATTCATTGTCAGCTTATATACACAAATTTGTTATTTATGTAAATTTTTAGTTAAAATATCCGTTAATTAAATACTTAAAAATATTTCATTTAAAACGAATGTCTTTCATAATAATATTATTTTGACACGTGTCAAATGATTTTTTTGCCTTCAAACACAGAAATATTTGTTTATTTTGTTTTCCTATTGACGCCGAATTTAGATAAAGCATTATACGGGTATCCATACTAATATTATAAATGGGAAAGTGTATGTGTGTGTTTGTTTGTTTGTTTGTTTGTTCGTCTTTCACGGCAAAACGGGGCAACGAATTGACGTGATTTTTTAAGTGGAGATAGTTGAAGGGATGGAGAGTGACATAGGCTACTTTTTGTCTCTTTCTAACCTCCCACTTCCCTATAATGGGGGGTGGAAGTTTGTTTGGTTTGTTACCCCGAATTTAACGCGAGCGAAGCCGCGGGCAAAAGCTAGTAAGTTATATAATAGAGTAGACCGGGGTTCAACCACTTTTTTAGGGTTCCGTAGTCAACTAGGAACCCTTATAGTTTCGCCATGTCTGCCCGTCCGTCCGTCCATCCGCGGATAATCTCAGTGACCGTTAGCACTAGAAAGCTGAAATTTGGTACTAATATGTATATCAATCACGCCAACAAAGTGGTAAAATAAAAAGTGGAAAAAAATGGTTTATTAGGTTACCTCCCCTATAAGTAAAGTGGGGAGTGATTTTTTTTTCATTTTAACCCTAACGTGTGATATATTGTTGGATAGGTATTTAAAAATAAATAGGGGTTTACTAAAATAATTTTTTGATAATGTAAATATTTTCGGAAATAATCGCTCCAGAAGTAAAAAAAAATGTGTCCCCCCTCTAACTTTTGAACCATATGTTTTAAAAATATGAAAAAAATCTCAAAAGTAGAACTATATAAAAACTTTCTAGGAAAATTATTTTGAACTTAATAGTTTGAATAGTTTTTGAAATAAAATTACAAAATATTTTCTGAACTAAGTTTGTAATTTAACCGTATAAGCAGGTGTTTATTGTACCTACCTGTAATTTCTGCAAAATCACAATGAAATGACGTGCTTTCAAATAAAGTAAAAAAACCGTCCAAGAGCGTGTCGGGCCACGCTGACTGTAGGGTTCCGTAGTTTTCCGTCCGTCACAGTAAGCACACTTCAGAGTTAATAACACCGCCATGTAGGATATGATATGAGAGTTCCACGTACAGCGACATCTATCGGCAAATTAAGTAAACTATGGCGCGCGAGCATAAAGTATGGAAGATGATTTTTATGGGATAATTCTTTATTGCGTGAACCGATTTTCACCGTTTTTACTTTATTTGAAAGCACGTCATTTCATTGTTATTTTGTAGAAATTACAGGTACAATAAACACCTGCTTATACGGTTAAATTACAAACTTAATTCAGAAATTATTTTGTATATTTTTTTCAAAAACTATTCATCCTATCAAGTTCAAAATAATTTTCCTAGAAAGTTTTTATAAAGTTCTACTTTTAAGATTTTTTTCATATTTTTAAAACTTATGGTTCAAAAGTTAGAGGGGGGGGGGACGCATATTTTTTTACTTCTGGAGCGATTATTTCCGAAAATATTTACATTATCGAAAAATGATTTTAGGAAACCCCTATTCATTTTTAAATACCTATCCAATAATATATCACACGTTATGGTTGAAATGAAAAAAAAAATCACTCCCCACTTTACGTATAGGGGAGGTACCCTAATAATAATAAAAAATCCACTTTTTATTTTACCACTTTGTCGGCGTGATTGATATACATATTAGTACCAAATTTCAGCTTTCTAGTGCTAACGGTCACTGAGATTATCCGCGGACGGACGGACGGACGGACGGGCAGACATGGCGAAACTATAAGGGTTCCTAGTTGACTACGGAACCCTAAAAACGGTGAAAATCGGTTCACGCAATAAATAATTATCCCATAAAAACCATCTTCCATACTTTAAGCTCGCGTGCAATAGTTTACTTAATTTGCCGATAGAATAGATGTCGCTGTACGTGGAACGCTCATATCATATCCTACATGGCGGTGTTATTTTAACTTTTAAGTGGGGACACTTACTGTGACGGACGGAAAACTACGGAACCCTACACTGAGCGTGGCCCGACACGCTCTTGGCCGGTTTTTTAAATTGTTCGATCGACTGCTCGTGCTTATCTGTCTCATATTATTCTTAGATCTTTTCTAAAATATCAAATTATTATTTATAAAAGCCTATAAATTTTACTGCTGTCCCGTGATACAATTGTTGTTAGATTAGAAGTTTTATTCACATACTTTAGGTAGGTATCGCTCTACGGTAGCTTGGAAATTAGTATTACTTTTTGCTTTGTAAAATAATATTACATTTAATTTGTTATCAACCGACTTCAAGATTTCGAAGGAGGAGGTTATCAATTCGTCGGTATCTTTGTTTTTGCTATTTTTTTTTATTTTTTTTTATGTATGTTCACCGATTATTCGAAGACGGCTGGACCGATTTGGAAAATTCTTTTTTTGTTTGAAAGCGTATACTTCACAGTTGGTCCCATTGTAACCATGTCAGGATCTGATGATGGGATCCTGGAGAAATCGAGGGAACTCTTCAACTATTATAGGCACACCTGTAGTGATTTGAGTATTTTTTACAGCAGCTCGAGCATTTGGTGTTGGAAAGGTGGATGCTTAGTGAAGTCGGTTCTTTTTTGTTTAAAATTATTTTAAGCAGAAGTTTATATGTAGTTTACATGTACAGCTAATTTATTATTAAATTTATTCGAAACTTAGATGATTTTAATGTGAATAAAACGTATCATCTTTTTAACCGACTTCAATTTCATAGAAGGAGGAGGTTCTGTATTCGGTTTGGGCTATTTTTTTTATGTATGTTCACCGATTATTCCGAGACGCGTGGTCCTATTTGAATAATTATTTTTTGGTTTGAAAGGATCTACTTCCAAGGTGGTCCCATATTATTCTGGTGCTGTTCTGATAATGGGATCTATGAGGAATTGACGGAACTCCTCAATTTTTTAAGGCACATGTACGGTGATTTGGGTATTTTCTTAAGCAACTCGAGGATTTTCTTTCGAAAACCACCAATTTGATGAAGTGGACCTGCTGATGATGGTTGTTTTGATGATAATGATGATGATATTTTTAAATGTAGGATCCCGAAACCCGTGGTTCGAATTGAGCAATTATTTTATTGTTGGAAAGGATCTACTTCCAAGGTGGTCCCATATTAATCTGGTGACAGCACCAGATGGATTCCATCATCAGAACAGTCTGATGATGGAATCCATGAGGTATTGAGGGAACTCCTCAATTTTTAAAGGCACATGTATGGTGATTTGAGTGTTTTCTTAAGCAACTCAAGAATTTTCTCCCGAAATCCACCAATTTTATGGAGTGGACCTAATGATGATAATGATGATGATTTTTTTTAATGTAGGGTACTCAGCGATTACTCCGGGACCCATGGTTTGATTTGAAAGGAATTACCTCGAAGATGGTTCCACATTAATCTGGTGCTGTTCTGATGACGAATTGAGAGAACTCCTCAATTTTTAAAGGCACATGTATGTTGATTTGGTTGATTTTTTAAGCAACTCAAGCCTTTCCTCTCGAAAACCACCAATTTGATGGAGTGAACCTAATGGTGAAGACCACATATGACATGTGAAACTTTTCTTACATCGAGTAACGTAGGTATTATGCAACTTTTTCTTATATATTTTCTTCACCGATTATTCCGAAATCTGTTGTCTGATTATGATAATTATATAAACACTAAAAATGGAAAAATAAAAACTTTTTACCAAAAAAAAGATAAACTGACTTCAAAAACGATAAAATAAATTATTATACTATTTATATGCGTTACAAACTGATATGTTTGAAGTCGGTGCCAAGCCAAAACTTACATTACCGGTGAAATCAACTTCAAGTCTGAAAATCACAAAACATCTATACCTATACTTATATTGTAAAGGTGAATGTGATTCTATCTGTTACATTTTCACGTCTAAACTACTACTCCAATTTTGATGACATGTCCTACCTATGTGTATACTACGACACACGTCTCCTTTCTCAATGATCATAAAAAGGCGGCAAATAAAAAAATGTGGTTTTTGAAGTCGGTTTATCTTTTTTTTTGTAAAAAGTTTTTATTCACTTATGCTATGTGAAGACAATATTATATGAAATCTTCTTTTCATATTTTCCAACTTTTTTTAAAACAAGTAATCATTTATTATCTTGATAAAAACGGGACTTAATTGCGTACACTTACTTTTATTATTTTGCTGACGTTTCGAGGGTTCCGTAACGCTGGTCGCAGAAGTAAGTATTCGCTAGTTTTGTGGCGTCGCTCCTAACAAACACTCGAGCTAAGATGTCCTCTAGAGGGACATATTATATTACCAACGTAAATCATGTCCTCGTAATTATCCTCGCCCTAATTGGGGTAATTCCGAAGAATCAATTATTATTACAAATATGATTTGCTCACGTGGAACCGCAAAGATTTTACCACGCATTTTATTAGGCCAAAAAAGGAAAAAACGCATCGGTAAATTTCGGCAAAAAAATGTTCATTTTTTTGGACTTTTGAACATTTTTGTTCACAACAGTAAATGTTATTGGTAAAACTATCCCATATAAGTAATAAATAGTTTTTTTTCTAAAAATCTAGTTTAGGTATGAAAAGTGTTCCTTGTCACATTGATATTTGGCAATACAATTTATTAAAGGATATCTAGACTAGACACGGTAGTTGCAAAATCGCCATCAAAAAGCCGTTTTCGCCGTCACCATATTTTTTTTTATAATGATATTAGGTGACTTATTTTAATTTTAAAATACATAAACAATACATTAAAGACCATCTATTTGAAACATAACTCCAACACACAACACATAATCAACCAATATTGAAGTTGTATTGGAGTTGCATCGGAATAATTTTCAAGCAAATTCTGATATTTCTGATTCAGACGTCTAGGTGTTACTCGTAACTGTATTGCGTAATTAGTGCATTGGATTCTATTGAAGTTGAATCGTGTTCTGTTAGTTAGAATACGGCCCTAGGATATCGGATCACGGTGCCAAGACATCTACGTCATTAATGAAGTAAATTCATTAATTAAGTTGAGCGTAGATATGTTGTGCTAACGGTGTGATGGCAGGTGGACCAGAATGTTAACATATTAGTGGCCATTTTTCAGATGAAAGAAACCCCTGGCGTCCTCTAGCTCGATGGGTAGAAGACATTCCAAAGGACCCGCAGTTCAAATAAGGCAGGAAGATCGGCTCAATACCGAGACAAGTGGCGTACTCAAAGACTGCACAAAAAATGCTGCAGTAAAATACTATAATATTAATAAATTTTAGGTTTTACTACCCACTGGTAATATATCCTAAAATTAATTAATATAATTGCATTTTAAATTTCCTCGTTCATGAAAAACAACCTTATCCTGATCTATTACTTAAACACGCAAATCTTTAGCTATCCAACGTAACGTCTAATGATTTAGCGCACCCATATTAAGAAACCGTTGAGATACCCTCAAAACGCTGACTCCCGATTCTTATACATAAAGACCTGTCAAGAGGTCAACGAGTTACTGACTCTGTCTGGAAGATAAACCTGATAAACGTAACTAATAGCCTTTGACCTTTAGTTTGTCATTGTTTTCACCTCGAATAAATGGTTGATGAAAATAAGTTTTTTACATGTCGAGGTAAGTTCGTACATTATTTATTGCGCATATCGGAGTAATAAAGATAGTTTGGTGAATTTTTTTTTTAAAATGTTCTTCGGTTTGGTAAACTAAATTACTTGAAATACCTTTGCGTAAGTAGTTTTTTTTATAATGTAATTTCATTGAGATTAAGGGTCGATGGCACCAAAACTTCTGCCACTATTAAAACGTTCGCTAAATAATGTTGTACCGTAAAATGGGGAGAGTATGGATTGCGTGGAGAGTTGGGTTATGAATGGGGAGAGAAGGGATGCCAGGGGGGTGAGATGGTTTTTAAAGGCTACTGCTACCTAAATAATGTATTCGTATTACAAGTGGAGCTATAGTGATATTCATAAGAAAAAAAATCGATCCGACAATGTTCAAAAATTACCTTTGTGTGAAATCGCATCTCACCCCAACTACGAGGTACTACGGGGTGAGGAGGGATTTGTGTTTATCGGTAAAGTTATGAAATGGAGCTACTTACCCAAAATCATAAACACTACACACACAACACACTACACACACACACTACACACATACTAGTGTGGGAACACACTTGATTACGAATCCCACAACGCTGCACATTCCGCCCGCGGCGAGGGACGCGCGGGGGTTTGCAAGCTTCAAGTTTGCTCCCACACCTCCCGACACTTCTTCTATGTATTTCAATGTAAGAACACGTTTAAATATAATAATATTCATTGGAGTCAGATTTTCATTTATGGGTCACCACTAAGTTTACCTTGAACGTGCCGAACTGTCTTGGCCTTCAGTTCGCACAGTGGTGACCCCGACGTGATTTCTGGAAAGAACATCAAGGCCGAAGATGCACGGGCTACCGGCAGGACAACAAGGCCAACCCCCTGCGGCGGCCCCACCCGCTGCTGGAGGTCACACGCAGCCGACAGCAGCCCCGTCAACTTCAAGCAACGTCGACATCAAGCCGGACATCATGGCAATCCCGCTATCGCGCCATAACTACGTGTCCGAGGTCAGACAGCCGCCGTGCCCTTCGAGCAAGCCACTGTGCGATACCACGCCGGGAACATCGAAGGAAGTCGCAGCCCTTACGAAGCAGGTAGCAATGCTCAGCGCCAGAATGGCAAGCATGGAACGTACAAGGACTCGTCACGGAAGTGAGAAGCGGCGAGGACGCAGCTTCGGGAGATCAAGGTCGCGCGCAAGAAGTGCTTCACGTGAGCCGCCGCGTCGCGAAAAAGACAGTTCCGATTGGCTTTGTGCTTTCCACTACAGATTCGGCGAAAAGGCGCGAAAATGTTACCAACCGTGCGCGTGGAAATCATCGGGTTCGGGAAACTAAAGGCGATGGTGCAATCTACGGCGGAGGTTGGCACTACATCGGTTAGCCGTCGTTTGTGTATTACGGATAGGGCAAGTGGACTTCAGTTTCTGGTCGATACAGGCTCGGATGTGTCGATCTTGCCGCCGAAAAATAGACTTTATAGCCGCGAGTGCGCGAGATATAAACTGTATGCTGCGAACGGGAGTGAAATCAAAACGTACGGAGCTAAAGTGATGAGTTTGGACCTTAAGTTACGTAGACCGTATCGTTGGGAGTTCGTGGTAGCAGATGTAAGGCAGCCTATTTTGGGAGCTGATTTTTTAGCCCATCATAAGCTGCTCGTCGACTTAAGCGAGCGCAGGTTGATAGACCTGACAACGCTTTTGAAGGTCGCGGCGGAAATTGTAAGTACCAACCAACCCTCTATTTTCGTAGTAGCCGTTGAACATCCCTTCCGTAATTTGTTGTCCGAGTACCCGGAAATTACTAAGCCTCCTTCATTTAAAGAGACGGCACCGCATAATGTACTTCATTATATTGAAACTACAGGGCCACCGGTTTTCGCGCGTGCTAGGCCCCTTCCCCCAGATAGGTATATTAAGGTGAAGAAGGAATTCGAGTTGATGCAGGAATTAGGGATTTGTCGCCCTTCAAAAAGTGCATGGGCTAGCCCGCTACATGTGGTAGCCAAAAAGAACGGCGACATTCGACCTTGTGGAGACTACCGGATGCTTAACGCTATAACCAAGCCCGATAGGTACCCCATTCCGCGATTGCACGACTTTACCTACATTTTGGCAGGGAAGAAAGTGTTTACTAAATTAGACATTAACCGCGCATACCACTGTATTAGCGTAGCACCGGAGGATATTGAGAAAACTAGTATTATTACGCCCTTCGGATTATTTGAGTTCCCCCGTATGAGTTTTGGTCTTCGCAACGCGGCCCAGACGTTCCAGCGCTTCATGAGCAACTCCGTACTTCAAGGTTTGGATTTCCTATTTAATTATTTAGACGATGTCATCATAGCTAGCGACACCAGTGAGCAGCATGAACGACATCTAGCCACAGTGTTCGAGAGATTCACGAAGTACGGAATAACCATTAACCTCGACAAGTGCTGTTTTGGACAGCCGTCGGTCGAGTTTCTGGGGCATCATGTCTCGACAGCAGGTATCAAGCCGCTCGAGGATAAGGTAAATGCCATCACCGAGTACCCGAAGCCTGATACTGTGGAGGAGCTCCGCAGATTTTTAGGAATGCTCAACTTCTATCGAGGTCACATTCCGGGCGCAGCGGTCAAACAAGCCGAGCTAGATAAGTATTTAATTAACACTAAAAAAAGGGACAAGACTAAAATCGTGTGGACGACACAAGCGGAAGAGGCGTTTGTGCAGTGTAAAGCAGGTCTTCAACAGGCCGCTACACTCGCACACCCGAAGCCCGACGCGGTCTTGGCCCTGATGTGCGACGCGTCAGACATCGCCGTCGGAAGTGTTCTGCAGCAGAAGGTAAATAACTCATGGGAGCCGTTAGGGTTTTTCTCTAAAAAGTTGTCTTCGGCGCAAACGAAATACAGCACGTATGACCGCGAACTGCTCGCACTATATCTATCTATTAGGCATTTCCGGAAGTCGTTTGAAGGTCGCCAGTTGACCTTGTATACCGACCACAAGCCCCTATGCACGGTATTTAATAAAGTAGGAGACGATAGCAAAGAAAGCCCCCGACGCGCGAGGTAACTCCTCTTTATTAGCGAATTTACTACAGACATACGTCATATTAGCGGCAAAGATAACGTAGTCGCCGACACGCTGTCTAGAGTAGAAACAATTGACTGCCCAACAGTGATTGATTTCTCAGAATTAGCCGACGCACAGGCAAAGGACGACTATGTTTTGCACATGTCGCAATCCGGGCGTAACAGCGCGAGCAAAGTAGAATTGAAATTGATAACTATACCTAACTGCAATAAACCTATACTCTGTGAAACGTCCACGCGTAAGGCTCGTCCTTATCTACCGTTAGAGTTCCGTAGGAAAATATTCGATAGCTTACATTCGTTAAGTCATCCCGGAATTCGCACGACTAGGAAGATAGTTAGTAATAATTATTTTTGGCCCGAAATTAATAAGGACGTGGGCAACTGGGCTAAGTCGTGTATTCAATGTCAGAAGGCGAAGGTCAACCGACATACCGTGTCTGACCTAGGTAGTTTTCCCGAATCTGCCGCCTTCGAACACATACATGTGGACATCGTAGGACCGTTAACTACGACTACAGATGGGTATAGGTACATTTTAACTATCATAGATAGGTATACGCGTTGGCCAGAAGCGTTCCCAATAAAAGAAATAACCGCAGACATAGTAGCTAAGACTATCTACGAGGGCTGGATTGTTCGCTATGGTTGTCCGATAAGGCTGACTAGCGATCAAGGGCGCCAATTCGAAAGTAAGTTATTCTCGGAGCTAATGAAGTTTCTAGGGGTAGACAAGATTAGAACCACCCCTTACAGGCCTCAGTCGAACGGTCTCCTCGAACGCATACATAGATCTCTCAAGGCTGCGCTCATGGCCAAACTCGAAGTCGGAAGCTCATGGGTAGACATGCTTCCTAGTGTAATGTTCGGGTTACGCACGTCAGGTAGGAGCGACAGTGGCATAAGCGCAGCGGAAATGACGTTCGGGCGTACGCTTAGACTGCCGGGATCATTTTATGACATTTCGCAAGACAGAGACCCTATGGACCCGTACAGCGTAGTCGAGAAAATTAGGGATAATATAGCTAAGCTCAAGCCTACGATTAAACGAGATAGGCAAGATAGGTCCATTTTCGTGCACGAAAGCTTATCTACCTGTACGCATGTTTTCCTCAGGGATGACACAGTCCGTAAGCCATTAAAACCGCCTTACGACGGACCTTATAAGGGCATCGAAAGGGGTGAGAAGGTATTTTTATTACAACTCCCTGGCAGGCAGGCTCGTGTATCCATCGATCGGGTGAAACCGGCATTTTTACTCCAGACAGATACAGACACTGACACTGACAAATCTCGACCTGGTAGTACTCGTAGAACCCCAAACAATCATACATCCAAGGACAGGGTGGATCGAGTACCGCCTTCCGCGGCACCGTCACCCGCACCTGCACCGGTGACTCGGACCACACGCAGCGGAAGGGCTGTTAAGAGACCAGTTAGGTTTCTAATCGACGACTAATAACAAGATGCACTATGGCACATAGTCTCTTTAAGACACAGTAGCGCAACTTAGCATTGCGTGAACGGTTGGTCGTTATGGTTGTTACATTTAAGTTTATAGATTGTTAATGTGTTTACTTTTTATAATTTAGGATTAAGTATAAATGTGTTTTCGTTAGATGTCCACAAAAAGAACTTAGGCATTCTTTGGCATAAGAAGCTAAGTCCTTTTTTCGTTGGTAAATATGTTCGTAGGTAACAATGTTGGCAAGCATTCAGTTTTCTTATGTGTAAAAGTACCGGCACCGAGTTGCATTACTGCTTTAGTATTTTACGGTCCGGCCGGTCGTGATACAATTGCATTAATGATAACAAGGTCAGCTCAGCGTAGTAACAGGTATAGCGCTATACAAAATACATTAGGTTGCAACCTAGTAAAGTAGTACTTTAGACTAAACTTACTTACAATGTAAGATTTTTGTGAGATTCAATTTTATTTCTTTTTGCTAAATGAGTTATTTTTGTGTATTTAAAGTAAACTATTAAGTCCGACGTAACCAGTTTCACTCAGATTCCAGCGGTAACGCTACGATTCTAAATTTAGACAGTTTTAACGCCAGTTTTCATAATTTGTATTGTGTGCACCATGGGTATGGGACAAAGTAGAGACGAAAACTCCCAGAATAGCAATATAGCGATCGCCCAGGTCCAGTCGATCTCCGGGCAGGTCGAATCTAAACTTAATTACGTCGGCATAGGGCTCATAGCGATTGGCGTGGTCCTGTTTATTATATTGGTGTACGTGCTGCGCGCGCAATGCAAGCGCCGCGCTAGGAGCTGGTTACGTCAGGCTGTCGAGGCGCTGCCGCCTCCCACGGCTATCCGAGTGAGCAATGTGCTACCGCAGCAAACGCAGTCAGCACAACCTGTGTACTAGTGTTAGTGTTGCTCGTATGTAATTAGATTTAGAGTTATGTGTAGCATAAGGTAATGGTTCCGTAAGAGAAACCAATGCTTACTTTTTAGATTTTTAATTTCATTTTTTTTTACAAGGGGAGGATTACTCGTACTGTGGGAACACACTTGATTACGAATCCCACAACGCTGCACATTCCGCCCGCGGCGAGGGACGCGCGGGGGTTTGCAAGCTTCAAGTTTGCTCCCACACCTCCCGACACTTCTTCTATGTATTTCAATGTAAGAACACGTTTAAATATAATAATATTCATTGGAGTCAGATTTTCATTTATGGGTCACCACTAAGTTTACCTTGAACGTGCCGAACTGTCTTGGCCTTCAGTTCGCACACTAGTAATAAGATTTTAATGTTTACTAACCATGTATGGACTATTTAGTCTGAATTAAATGATTATTTCTTTTTTATAAAAAAACTAAAATACAAACGTCCGAAACATTTATTATATTTACCATTCAGGTTACATATGTAAAAATAAAATGTTATCGAGGTTTGAATGTCAGTTTTCTCTCTACTCGCCCCATTTTACAGTCTGAGAAGTTTCGTAGAGTTTGACTAGTTTGAGTAACATTGATTAGTCTAACTAGAGTTAGATTATGTAAAATAATTATGAGTTGATAGCAGCGTCATCTATTATTTCCGTTGTGACACTTGCAATAGTGTCGGCGGGAAGGGTATCTAACTCTAGTAGTTAGCACCTAGATGTCGCTTACAGCTGCTATAAAGTCGATGTAAAAATGAATGCAAAAAGATGATTGAAGGCATTGAGAATTTCGTCAACTTAGTAACTTGACCCATAGCTTAATTGGTAAAGCGATCGAGCCCCGGTAAGGCGTATCGATGCAAGTTCAAGTCTTTCTGGGTTGATTATTTTTTCAATGTTTTCAATGTTTGTATCTGATTGAATGACATAAACACATTAAACACAAGCCATGGTTGGAGCAACTACCCTTTAGTAGCCACATAATCGACCATATAGAGCAAGTGAGATAGGACAAAAATCGACAGTAAACTGACAGTTGATACGGGTAGAAATGTGAGGAAAGGACGAACCATTGACAGCTCTTAACAAATTGGTTGGGGAAAAGCCTGTCACATGTCTTTGGGTACGAGTATTAGTGAAGTTTTAGGATGTCAACAAAAATGAAACTTTGGACACTTTTGGATTAAATGTAACCTTATGCTTGATAGACCAAGAGACCACGACACTAGACCTAGAGTATAAGAATATGAGTTTTGAGATGGGTAGGTTCAAGGTTGTGATTAACAACTTTTTCTCTACTGTCAGCAAGGGATCCTGCAGTATCCGGTTAGCTACTTATGTGCTAAAAAGTATATTATATGCTTCAACGGAACTCAAACAACCTCCTCCAGCTCCGCAATGTCTTCTCTGATCAAATAAATTTCGTACATTATATTAAAAAAAAAAATTGCATCTATGGTACCTATATTTTTCTGGAAGCCAAAGTTTATTATATTGTTCACTTGAAGATGCTTAAGAAGACGAGTTTTTATAAGTTTCTCAAATATTTTTGATAGTACGGGTAGAAGTGATATAGGTCTATAGTTATTTGGGTCTGTTTTATGTCCTTTCTTATACGCTGGCACTACTTTGGCTAATTTTAGCTGATCTGGAAACGTACTTTGTTCATAGCATTGGTTAAAAAAAGTTGCAAGAGGGGCTGCAAGTAAATCAATAGACAGCTTAAACATTCTAACAGGCATATCATCACATCCGAATGACTTTTTATTTTGCATCAACTGCACAGTTTTTTCTACCTCAAATGGTGAAATCGTCCACCAAGTAATATCCTTGTAGTAAATGTTGTTATTTATGTTCTAAGCAATGAACTGCAGAGGACAAATTACCCGTAGCCAAAGTTTTACTACGATTCACTCTCACATTTATAACATTATATTAGTAGGGATAATGAATGTTGCCTGGCCCTATGAGGTGTCCTTAACCGTTACCCTTCAACTCCTGCCCTTAAAAACACAGCAAAGTCAAAGTCCTGTACAGCTAACGTACGTCACGTACGTGACATCTCACATCGGGTTTTCCCAGAAGGAGATTTAGTGTCCTCGTTCTTTGGAGCGTGTGAGCTTATGCCGCAAGCAGTTTCAGTTTATTTTCAACCGACTAACGGAGCAGGGAGGGTAGGGTTTTTGTATTCCACGTCGGTGACAAACAAGCATAAACGCCTGACGGTAAGTGGCGACCGTAGCTCATGGAAACCGGGAAGTCTATGTGCATGCGCGTTGCCGACTCTTTCTAAACTTTTAGGAGCACATTTTTTTTACCAAAAGAACATTTCAACTATATTGATGAAATTATGATCACTAAACTCAATTATTCGTACGCTATCCAATCATAAAAGTACTAGCTGACTGACAATAAAATTATTCTCCATAAAATACCATGAGGCAAACCATATTTTACTACGCAAAAGGACAAGTTTTAGTACAAAATGTTTGTCTTTTACGACTTTTTATAAAACAGTATCGCTGACTCGAAGGCAGAATTTTATTACAATAAAATATCAATCGCAGAACGATCGGAGTGACGTGGGTATAATTTGGGATGCTGACTAAAAACGCTTTGATTGATTTGGAAAGACACCTACATTTATAAAGTAAATGTGAAACATCTAGACTTCGCTTAAACGTATATACGTCTCAACGATATTACATTACACGGTAAATTAAAAATCTTCTTCGTACGTTACGGACTCTTTTTTTGGCGTGACGGTATAATTTTATGAATTGACTAGCTGTGCCCGCGGCTCCGCCCGCGTGGAATTCGGTCTGTGTCAGTAAGCGGCTAATTCACCCCTAATTTCTCTCCCGCTACCCTGGAGGCGGAACTTGAAGTAAAGTTGACAGATGGATACGCTAGAGGGCAGTACTCTTAATAAAATATTTTACAATTACCACTAAATGAAACTACACTCATTAATAAATACTTTTTTTTATCCTATTAATTTTTTTTGGCATGATTTAAACGACATAGAGTAGTAGGTGTATATCGGACGATACAGAACCACTTTTGTATTTATACGTTCATGTCCACGGCAAATATCATCCAAATCGATCGGGAGCGTCAAATCAGTCTAAGAATGAAAGGTAAGAACAGGCGCGGTTGAAATTGGGGTGGGGGGGTCACAAATGCAGAAATGATTTTTTTCTATTTGAGGTGCACTTGGAGGGGGGGGGGTCCATGCGGCGAAACTATAAAAGTTCCTAGTTGACTACGGAACCCTAAAAAGAGATAAATAGTAGTAATGAGGCCTAATTATGTACAGAGCATACACTGCTTTACCTACACACATATTGAAAATCCATTGAAACCATTAGAATGACCGCCATTACACCGCCATGACCAACTTTATTGCGCCGGCGGTCGGGGGGCGGATTTTTCATTACGTTACCGTAGGTAATGAATTTTCATACGTTTTTACCACACTGTCACAGCTAATACACTGATGTTACGTTACTGGTTGCAATAATGGTAGTATTTACATACGGTTCCGAACGCGGAATAGAGGATTTAGGATATTGGTGTAGATCAAGATATTTATTCTTCAATGTAAGCACATTACAATTACAATGCACTAATGAACGTCAGAGAAAAAAAAATACGTGAGTGTCGTGGAACACTCACTCGGTTGGAACAAAGTTGTTATTTCATTTTTGACTTATTCGTAAATTTTGTGGTTTTAATTTATTTTGTATTTTTTTTAATTTTTAAAACATTTTAAATTTTTAAATTTTAAAATTTTTTTGAAATTTTTGAAATTTTTGAAACTTTTATCACTTTGTCACTTCTCACTTTCACTTTTCACTACACTTCACTTCACTTTATTCTATTTTATATATTTGTTATTTCATTCTATTTTACATGTTTCTCACTCGTATGGGTGTCGCGTTTTCGTGACGTGACGCTTTTACGTGACGGTCACGGGATTTGCCTAGCCCCCCATCCGCGAACCGTCCGATAAGGAACTTCGTTCCAAAACTACCACCGGTTCTAACCCTACACCTCTGGCCCAAGAAGTATTATGACCGAAAAGAAACTCGACTGGACTTATTTTTTTCAAAACAGTAATACATTATTAGATCTTAAAGATACAAAATAATGCGTAGTTCTTCAAGAAGACATATCAAAACAGCTTGAGAGACAGATAATGTACCTATTATTTAATTATAAAGAAAAATTAATCCTAATCTGACTGCTTCATAAAGCGTTTGATATGTTTTCCTACCTAAACGGTGTCCCATAAATGTTAGATGATTTTGTAGTAGTTTCTGGTTTGGGCCATGCATCGTTGTCCGTCATATATAGTCCTCGAACCTGCAATAACCCTTTGACATTCATACCATTTTCAAATATTTCTTAAGAGCGGGTAAAGGTAAATTTAAAGCATCGACGGGCAGGGCTTGGAACCGGTACCAAAAATACCGGTTACATACCGGTATTTATAGGTTCTTTTCATTTCGGTTCCAGAGTACCGGTAAAGAAAAAATACCGGTACTAGCAGTGAAAAATATCGGTTCTCTATAAAGGTTCCTGGCTTGAAACCGGTACCGAAGGTACCTGTTCCATATTTATGAGTTTTTTTCATTTCGGTTCCGCAGAACCGGTAAAGAACAAATACCGGAATTAGCACCGAAAAATACCGGTTCTCTATAAAGGTTCTTCCACGTGTACGCGACGTTGTCGTTTAGTGCGGTACGCATATTCGGTGCGTAACATACCTACACTACAAACGAACGCGGCGTTGCGCTGCGCGTTGCCAGCATGCCAGGCGAATCAGCGATGCGCGGTGATTCAGTTCGAATTGAACACACGGCGGAAAGTGGAAGTTCATTGTTGTGTATTTATCAACCGACTTTATGATTTCGAAGGAGGAGGTTCTCAATTGGCTACTTTCCTAAAAAAATATTCGAAAATAAGCACCGTTTTAAAATCAAAGATGGCGGAAACGGAAATTTTTGTCAAAATCGTCATGGTTTTCGTCTTCGACTAATTCGGGTGTGCAGATTTCGAAAATAATGCCTATTTTAAAATCCAAGATGGCGGTAATACACTTTTGTGGTAAAAATCTTTAAATCGAAAATAGAGACCGTTTTAAAATACAAGATGGCGGAAATGGAAAATTTTTGTCAAAATCGTCATGGTAGTCGTCTTCGACTAATTTGGGGGTGTAGATTTCGAAAAAAATGTTTGTTTCAAAATCCAAGATGGCGGTCATACACATTTCACATAAAAATCGTAATGGACGTCATTTTTGATTAATTCAGGGAAGAAGACTTCGAAAATAAGGACCGTTTTAAAATCAAAGATGGCGGAAACGGAAATTTTTGTCAAAATCGTCATGGTTTTCGTCTTCGACTAATTCGGGTGTGCAGATTTCGAAAATAATGTCTATTTTTAAATCCAAGATGGCGGTCATACACACATTTAGTAAAAATCGTCATGGTAGTCATTTTCTATTAATTCAGGGATGTAGATTTCGAAAATAAAGACAGTTTTAAAATCCAAGATAGCGGAAATGGATAATTTTGTCAAAATCGTCATGGTAGTCATTTCCGACTAATTAGGGTGTGCAGATTTCGAAAATGATGTCTATTTTGAAATCCAAGACCGCGGTCATACACTTTTTTGGTAAAAGTCATCATGTTAGTCGTTTCCGATTAATTCAGGGGTGTAGATTTCGAAAATAAGGACCGTTTTAAAATCAAAGATGGCGGAAACGGGCAAAATTTTCAAAATCGTCATGGTAGTCATTTCCGACTAATTCGGGTGTGCGGATTTCGAAAATAATGTCTATTTTTAAATCCAAGATGGCGGTCATACACATTTTTAGTAAAAATCGTCATGGTAGTAATTTTCTATTAATTCAGGGATGTAAATTTCGAAAATAAAGACAATTTTTAAATCCAAGATGGCGGAAATGGATAATTTTGTCAAAATCGTCATGGTAGTCATTTTCGACTAATTAGGGTGTGCAGATTTCGAAAATGATGTCTATTTTGAAATCCAAGACCGCGGTCATACACTTTTTTGGTAAAAGTCATCATGTTAGTCGTTTCCGATTAATTCAGGGGTGTAGATTTCGAAAATAAGGACCGTTTTAAAATCAAAGATGGCGGAAACGGGCAAAATTTTCAAAATCTTCATGGTAGTCATTTCCGACTAATTCGGGTGTGCAGATTACGAAAATAATGTCTATTTTTAAATCCAAGATGGCGGTCATACACATTTTTAGTAAAAATCGTCATGGTAGTCATTTTCTATTAATTCAGGGATGTAGATTTCGAAAATAAAGACAATTTTAAAATCCAAGATGGCGGAAATGGATAATTTTGTCAAAATCGTCATGGTAGTCATTTTCGACTAAATAGGGTGTGCAGATTTCGAAAATGATGTCTATTTTGAAATCCAAGACCGCTGTCATACACTTTTTTGGTAAAACTCATCATGTTAGTCGTTTCCGATTAATTCAGGGGTGTAGATTTCGAAAATAAGGACCGTTTTAAAATCAAAGATGGCGGAAACGGGCAAAATTTTCAAAATCGTCATGGTAGTCATTTCCGACTAATTCGGGTGTGCAGATTTCGAAAATAATGTCTATTTTTAAATCCAAGATGGCGGTCATACACATTTTTAGTAAAAATCGTCATGGTAGTCATTTTCTATTAATTCAGGGATGTAGATTTCGAAAATAAAGACAATTTTAAAATCCAAGATGGCGGAAATGGATAATTTTGTCAAAATCGTCATGGTAGTCATTTTCGACTAATTAGGGTGTGCAGATTTCGAAAATGATGTCTATTTTGAAATCCAAGACCGCGGTCATACACTTTTTTGGTAAAAGTCATCATGTTAGTCGTTTCCGATTAATTCAGGGGTGTAGATTTCGAAAATAAGGACCGATTTAAAATCAAAGATGGCGGAAACGGGCAAAATTTTCAAAATCTTCATGGTAGTCATTTTCGACTAATTCGGGTGTGCAGATTTCGAAAATAATGTCTATTTTTAAATCCAAGATGGCGGTCATACACATTTTTAGTAAAAATCGTCATGGTAGTCATTTTCTATTAATTCAGGGATGTAGATTTCGATAATAAAGACAATTTTAAAATCCAAGATGGCGGAAATGGATAATTTTGTCAAAATCGTCATGGTAGTCATTTTCGACTAATTAGGGTGTGCAGATTTCGAAAATGATGTCTATTTTAAAATCCAAGATCGCGGTCATACACTTTTTTGGTAAAAGTCATCATGTTAGTCGTTTCCGATTAATTCAGGGGTGTAGATTCCGAAAATAAGGACCGTTTTAAAATCAAAGATGGCGGAAACGGGCAAAATTTTCAAAATCGTCATGGTAGTCATTTCCGACTAATTCTGGTGTGCAGATTTCGAAAATAATGTCTCTTTAGAAATCCAAGATGGCGGTCAAACAGTTTCTTGGTAAAAATCGTCATGGTAGTCATTTTCGATTAATTCAGGGAAGTAGATTTCGAAAATAAAGACCGTTTTAAAATCCAAGATGGTGAAAATGGATAATTTTGTCAAAATCGTCATGGTAGTCGTTTTCGACTAATTCGGGTGTGCAGATTTCGAAAATAATGTCTTTTTTTTAATCCAAGTTAGCTCTCGCACACTTATTTGGTGAAAATCGAATGAGTGTCGTTTTAGATTAATTTGGGGATTTAAATTTCGAAAATAAATACCGTTTTAAAATTGAAGATGTCTGAAATGGACAATTTTATTAAAATCGTCATGATAGTCTTTTTTGTCTCAGTTGGATATATACTGTGTAGATTTCGAAAATATTGTATGTTTTAAAATCCAAGATGGCGGCCATACACTTTTTTCGAATACAATTTTATGGTAGTCGCTTGTGATTAATTGACGGGTGTAGATTTCGATATAAGGACCGATTTGAGATCCAAGATGGGTGTTAAAGGACAATTATTGTAAAAATGGTCATAGTAGTCATTTTCCACCAAACTCAAATTGTTATGAGTGTTATGATGACATTGAACCTAGAAGAACTCAACCCCCTAAGGCATTGGTTTTTACCTAGTCTAGGGGTCGAAAGTTTGACCACTCCACACCGACTTGTCAGTACAAAAATCCTGTTGTGTAACTATTACGTAACATGATGTCTATATGTACAATAAAGCTATTCTTATTATTTATTATTTTTATTTTTACTAATTCATGTGTGTAGATTTAGAAAATAATTGTTGTTTTAAAATACAAGACGGCAGTCATACAATTTTAGTAAAAATCGTTATAGTAGTCTCTGTTGATTAATTCGGCAATGTGAATTCCGACAATAAACACTGTTTTAAAATATAAGATAGCAATGATGACCTATTTGTGAAAATCTTCATGGTAATCTTGTTCGACTGATTCAGGTGTTTAGATTTTGAGAAAAGGGTCTGTTTTAAATTCCAAGATGGCGGCCATACACTTTTTTCTGGATAATCGTTATGGTAGTAATTTTAGATTTAATCGGGGATACAAAATAGTATATAGCCGCCATCTCGAATTTTAAAACAGAATTTGTTTTTGAAATCTACATATCAGAATAACGACGATTTTTATAAATGAATGACAATTTCTGCCATGTTGGATTTTGAAACGGACTTTATTTTTGAAATCTACACGCCTGAATTAATCGAAAATGGCTAAAATAACAAGTAAAGTATGTGATCGCCATCTTCGATTTTAAAATAGACATTATTTTCGAAATCTATAGTTCCCGAATTAGTCGAAAACGACTTCCATGACGAATTTGTCAATTTTTTTCATTTCCGCCATCTTTTATTTTAAAACAGTCCTTATTTTCGAAGTCTTCACCCCTGAATTAATCAAAAATGACGTCCATTACGATTTTTAAGTAAAATGCGTATGGCCGCCATCTTGGATTTCAAAACAGAGATTGTTTTCGAAATCTACACCCCCAAATTAGTCGAAAACGACTACCATGACGATTTTGACAATTTTTTTCCATTTCCACCGTCTTGTATTTTAAAACGGTCTTTATTTTCGATTTAAAGATTTTTACCACAAAAGTGTATGACCGCCATCTTGGATTTTAAAATAGGCATTATTTTAGAAATCTGCACACCCGAATTAGTCGAAGACGAAAACCATGACGATTTTGACAAAAATTTCCGTTTCCGCCATCTTTGATTTTAAAACGGTCCTTATTTTCGAAGTCTTCTTCCCTGAATTAATCAAAAATGACGTCCATTACGATTTTTATTTAAAATGTGTATGACCACCATCTTGGATTTTGAAACAAACATTTTTTTCGAAATCTACACCCCCAAATTAGTCGAAGACGACTACCATGACGATTTTGACAAAAATTTTCCATTTCCGCCATCTTGTATTTTAAAACGGTCTCTATTTTCGATTTAAAGATTTTTACCACAAAAGTGTATTACCGCCATCTTGGATTTTAAAATAGGCATTATTTTCGAAATCTGCACACCCGAATTAGTCGAAGACGAAAACCATGACGATTTTGACAAAAATTTCCGTTTCCGCCATCTTTGATTTTAAAACGGTGCTTATTTTCGAAGTCTTCTTCCCGGAATTAATCAAAAATGACGTCCATTACGATTTTTATGTAAAATGTGTATGGCCGCCATCTTGGATTTTGAAACAAAAAAATTTTTCGAAATCTACACCCCCAAATTAGTCGAAGACGACTACCATGACGATTTTGACAAAATTTTCCATTTCCGCCATCTTGGATTTTAAAACGGTCTTTATTTTCAATTTAACGATTTTTACCAAAAAAGTGTATGACCGCCCTCTTGAATTTCAAAATAGACATTATTTTCGAAATCTGCACACCCAAATTAGTCGAAAATGACTACCATGACCAATTTGACAAAATTTTCCATTTCCGCCATATTTATTTATAAAACCGTCCTTATTTCCGGAATCTACACCTATGAATTAATCGGGAATGACTACTATTACGATTTTTAAGTAAAAAGTGTATGGCCGCTATCTTGGATTTTAAAACGGTCTTCATTTTCGATTTAACGATTTTTACCAAAAAAAGTGTATGACCGCCATCTTGGATTTCAAAATTGACATTATTTTCGAAATCTGCACACCCAAATTAGTCGAAAATGACTACCATGACGATTTTGACAAAATTGTCCATTTCCGCCATCTTTGATTTTAAAACGGATATTACTTTCGAAATCTACACACCTGAATTAATCGAAAATGACTACCATAACGATTTTTACCAAAAAAGTGTTTGACCGTCATCTTGGATTTCTAAATGGACATTATTTTATATTATCAAAATATTGCATTGTCACTCGATATACATATGCGTGAAAAATTTCAGCTCAATCGGAAATCGGGAAGTTGGTCATTTGAACCATGGGCAACGGACAGGTGAAACTAAATAAAAACCTTTAAAAACAAACTAATCCCTGTTATTTGGGGGGTCCAATATGGGAGTCCAGGTTTTCCGCACGTACAAATAAACATAAGTTCGATCACCAACTGACGAACGAAACAAATGAACGCAGCGAGTGAGCGAGCGCCGAGCGGACAAAGCCGACGCCACGAGTCAGAGAGAGAGAGCAAATCCTTTAATACGCGGCGACAAGTAATACCGGTACCTATGCGTGATTCGGAACCGTTACCAAGTCTAATACAGGTTTATGGTTCAAGGCCACAATACCGGTTCCCATTAAATACCTGTAATTCAAGCCCTGAATACCGGTACCTCGGAACCGGAAAATACCTGTAATTCGATCCCTGGATACCGGTACCACGGAACCGGTACCAAGTCATATACCGGTTCCTGGTTCGAAGCCACGATACCGGTTCCGAAAAATACCTGTAATTCGATCCCTGGATACCGGTACCACGCAACCGGTACCAAGTCATATACCGGTTCCTGGTTCGAAGCCACGATACCGGTTCCGAAAAATACCGGTATTTCAAGCCCTGTCGACGGGTAACATGTTATAAATATGAACACCTTGACCAAAAAATTACAAATTATTTCAATACCAAATTTCATCTAAATACGTACAGCGGTTATTGGTTGTTTCTGCCCCATGTAAACTTCCACCCCTTTTGCATCCACTTAAGGGATAATTTCCGAGATAAAACTATTTTATTTCCTTTTCCAGAGCTCAAATTATCTCCATACCAAATTTTATCGAAATCGATTCTGCGGTTAATAATTTCCTAAACAAATTTCCAAATCCCTTTTCACCCCCTCCAGGGTTGATTTTCGGGATGAAAACTATTCTTTGTCCTTTCCCGAGATTCAAACTATATCTATAATTTTTTTTTTATCAAAATCCGTTTAGCCGTTTTCACGTGATGCGCGGTCAAATAAACAGACAAACAGACAAAAATTCTAAATTGTTGGAACGTGTTCTGTTATCGATTCTAAGTATCCCCAGCCAACTTTTTTTTAAATATATTCCATGAACAGACTTTCGACCCTCTTCAGATAGTTTTTATTGAAAGTACCTTTCAGGCTTCACTTCCATTTTTTTTTTCAAATTTTTTGGACCTACGATTCTAAAGTAAGATGGGGGGGGGCTTTTTTGAAGATGAAACTATCCTTTGTCCTTTCTCGAGACCCATACTATCTCTATACCAATTTTCATCTAAATCAGTTCAGCGGTAAAAAATTCCTCATACCAACTTCCAACCCCCTTTTCACCCCCACGAGGGTTTGAAAACTATCCTATGACGTTTCTCGAGACTCAAATTATCTCCATACTCATTTCTATCTAAATCGTTTCAGCGGTTAAAAATTCTCCATACAAACTTTCAACCCCATTTTCACCCCCACCAGGGTTGATTTTCGGGATCAAAACTATATATTATCCTTTCCCGGGACTCAAACTATCTCTATACAAAATTTCATCAAAATCCGTTCAGCCGTTTTCACGTGATGCGCGGTCAAATAAACAGACAAACAGATAAACAGACAAAAATTCTAAAAATTGTTGGAACGTGTTCCGTTATCGATTCTAAGTATCCCCAGCCAACATTTATTCGATTATCTTCCATGTACAGACTTTCGACCCTCTTCAGCTTTATTATATGTATAGATGATATTGAAGAAGGCCACAGAGAAGTACGGTTAGATGCAAAGAAAAAGGGCCACGCTGCATACAAAGGTTGTAACATAACATAACAGAACATAATACTCTTTACTGTACACCTCAAATAATAGACACAACGTATACACAAGTCACAAACAAAAAACCAGAGGCAAAACAATTGGCGGTCTTATCGCTAAAGAGCGATCTCTTCCAGACAACCTTTGGGAAGCGGAAACCTTTGTAATTTAACAGAAAAGTTGGTGTTGCAAAGCAAATGAAGCAAACATTAATAAACTTACACATATAAAATAAATAAAAAGATATAAATAAAAATTAATAAACTTACAGACCTCATACATACATACATACATATATATTTAATAAATATAATAAAATAAGAAAATATAAACTAGCACCAAACACACTACATGCCACAGGTTGTTAAAACGGTTAATGGAGTTGCAGGATATACGGATCATGGGAGAGACAGATAATGTTCTTTAAGTTGTTTCTTAAACACAGTAAGAGATTTAGCACGCCTTAAGTCTAACGGTAAATTGTTCCAGAGCCTTACAGCCTGAAAAGTGAAAGAACTGTTATAAAATTTAGAAGAAGAAGATGGGACATTAAGTAGCAATTTTTGAGCAGATCTGGCCGAAAGCAAGTAACTAAAACGTTCTTTGAGGTAACGGGGAGTTGCGGGGTGAAAAATAATGGTGTATAAAAGAGATAGAGTGTGGCAGTCACGACGAAGACGTATAGGAAGCCAGTTGAGCTGAGAGCGGAAAATGGAGCAATTGTATGCAGGGGGGGGGGGTCTTTTTCTCTGCAGCTGACTGTACAACACCAACCAATGAATATATCGTCATCCTCCTACCGGAATAATAACTACGTCCGTTTCAAGATAAATAAAATAAACATAACTATAACAAGAGAACGAAACATTAACCTCAAACTAGTGCGTCCTCTTTTACGATCATACAAGACGTCCATAAAATGAAATCATTTCGGAGACAGATCCACGCACTGATTATGACCATCAAGGAGGAAAACCCTCCAGCAAACGAGCCGGGCTGGGCACAATAAATCAGACCCACATGGACACCCTATCTTAAAAACAGATAGTGGCAGGCCGGTGGACACACTAGGTGAAAGTGATAGCTAAGACTTTTAGGAAAAATAGGCTGTCCATGGTATATATATTTTTGAAGCGAAAACTTCTTTAGCGACGCTGTGATGGGGAAAAAATGTTAAACTCGCAACAGGTCACGTGACAGACAGATTCGTCAGATTGAAAATTCGTAAGACGGACACGTGACCTGATCGAATAAAAAATTATAATAGTTCTGAAGTGTTAAATTTTTAATGTACTTTATATAAATTGTCATGTTTGTGTACGATAGCGCAATAAATGAATATTGTATTTTACCACATAAATGATAGTACTTTTATACTGATAATTAAAGCAATTCGTGCAAAATTATTCCCTAACCATTCCAAAATATCAAAAATGCACAACGTTCATATTCAAGTTTTCACTTCTGCCGGCACTCCCGGAGTGCACGCCGTTCTTTTTTTATATACCACGACGGTGGCAAAGAAGCATACTGCCCGCCTGATGGTAAGCAGCTACCGTAGCCTAAGGACGCCTGCAACTCCAGAGGTGTCACATGCGCGTTGCCGACCCTTTACAAAAAGAAGTATTCACTGTATTGATGGTTAAAGGAACAAGAGGGTTCCTCGTCGTCAACACACTGGATCATCTTTGAGCTCTTTGGAAATCCTACTTACCAACAGGAACACAACACTATGAGTAGGGTCTAGTGCTATTTGACTGTGGTGTAAATAACCTAGTTTGTGTCTTACTGCTGGGAAAAGCCTCTTCTCTCTTGCACCACTCATCACGGCTTGCGAATGTTCCCACCAGTAGCTACAAGATGCATCCAGTTCATCTCGACATCTCTTTTTCGGCCTGCCTTTGCTTGGAAGCCTGGAACGCACTCGCGCTCTGTTAAGTCTTTAGTCCGGACTTCTGGACTTCATTACCATATTTGGGCTGGTTTCTTCAACCAGGTATAAATAGTTCACCTTGATGGTATGAAGCTTAACTACACGCCTCCATTTCTGAAAGTCTAAATGCTGTTGCTGTAGCTTAAGATGGACCATGACGTCCATGACCAATCTATCTAACCTACGTGGCTTCTTTTTTTGTCACCAGGCACAATCCACTCTTTTGAGGATAGAGAGGTGTGAGAGCGCTAGAGTTTAAAATTCAGTCTTGCTTAGATCTAGCGAGAAGAACGAAATGATTTGATATTACATTAAATTTTATGCTTGTAATGTAAATATGCCCATGAGGTGGCAAACGGTTAGGGAAATCTTGAAAGCTCGTGAACTTCATCTACCGTGTTTGGATAATCTTCAAGTAGGTATATTCCTCAGCATCGCTTAAGTTTTTTGTTTGCGCTTGGTGGCTCAAATGTAATCACCTAATGTGCATGAGCCCCCTAGGAAAAGATAGTGTAAGTAACGCGTCCCCACGGCGGGTCGCGTTCACAAGATTATGAATAATGAAGGCGACGCGGAAGTGAGACGAGCTGTCTGAATGTAAAATATGCATCGCTGAAGTTTTGTCTTTTAGTTAGGAAATAACTTTACTTTAGACTTATTTATCTTCTAGACTACGATGGGAATAAGTTTCGTCAGGCATAGCTTCCCGTTGTTAGGATATGAAACCTCGTGAACACACGCTACCTTGGTGGATTATAGTCATTAATTTTTTAGGGTTCTGTACCTCAACAGGAAAAAACTGATCCGTCTGTCTGTCTGTCTGTATATCTGTCTGGCGAAACCCTAGCTATCAAGTTGAAATTTGCATCAAATACGTATGTCTGCGTTCCCTTGAAGCTGTAAAAAAATCAAGCTTGTAAGTCAATTCAGTCCAAATAAACGGCCATAATTTTTAACACTTTGTGTCAAGTAATGACATTTACAAGTCGACAGAGTCCGGTCAACTATAACTACATGATGGAGGGACAACCCCTAAGTCGTGTAGATATTGTCAAAGATCTTGGAGTGAAGTTTGATCGCGAGCTAACCTTTCACGACCATATTTGCAACCTGGCTAAAGAGTCATATCGTAGACTGGGTTTTGTAATGAGAAACGTCAAGGATTTCAGTAACCCGGGAGTCATTAAATTACTCAATACGGCTCTAGTTCGAAGCAAATTAGAGACCAATGCCTGTGTTTGGAGCCCTAGCGAGGCCAAGTATAAACTGATGCTGCAAGAGGTACAAAAAGTGTTTTTACGCTTCTTATATAAGAAATTATTTGGATATTACCCATATATGTACCCATCACAGTTTTACTTGGTGTCCTGGGCTTTAACTCACTTGAGGTACGCAGAAATAGTGATCGGTTGATGACAGCGTGCAATGTGCTGCGAAATAAAATCAACAGCTTAGAATTGCACAATGTCCTCAACAGGATCATTGTTCCTCCGAACAAATACCGCAGGCGCCCATACCTGCAGCTGTTCGACAGCTCTGGACCGCGCGCGACTTCTGCCCGCCGCTATTCACCACTATGTACTTAACGGGCTCCTGCGTACTGTAACAGACCGACATCTGAAAACATCCAGCTACGCTGTAAGCATTAAATTATTTTGAACTATAGCTTGTCTTTGACTTCGAAATAAAATCAATTTGCTACAATACGAAAATGAAGTGAGGGTAGCTTACAAAATTATGTTCCTTGATAGGTGACCTTTTTAATTTAGTCGTTGCCAGAGTCGTTCAGTTTCTCTATGGACAGATCTAAGCCTATTTTATAAACAAAATAAATGATTATTTACTTTTTTTATTGAAACGTAAAATAATAAAATTTACATATTTTTAGATTTTTTTTAATGTTGGTTGTTTTAAATTTGTTTTAGATTTGTCTTTAATCTATGGTTCACGATAGATTATAGAATAGCTCGGTAAAACACGCAGGAAAGATGGGAACCAATCAGAATCAAGCTGAGTTAGTTGGACCAATCAAAATAAGAGTTGTTGAATGAAATGAGAAACGTTGGAATTATTTTGGGGGTTCTCATCTTAAGACATGAAAGTCGATATAAGGTTGTGGTAGGAAATATCTGGGCTTTTTTCTTCAGCAGAGCGTCGTGTCAAAAGGAGATCAGTGAGTTAAGGCTTTAAGGTGCAAATAGTGTTTGAGTTTGTTCACAGATCTGTTATCAAGAGATGGCATTCGAAAGACAACAGAAATCCACGGCCCGCGCGCTTCTATGGTAACGAAGATGAGGGACCTTGTTGGAGCGCTGGAGACGATTGCATGAAGAATCTCGTGTTCCACGTGGCTCGCAAACATCAACCACTACAAACTGTCTCGGTAAGAAATTTAGATTTATTCGGATTTTAATAGCAAGTGCGTATGACGGACCGTCGCGTTAGTATTTACAGAATAGTGGGTAGTTCCGGGTTGATCCGTGTTGAGATTTTAAGTTTGTGATTGAGCAGATAATCTGATAGTCTTATCGAGGCGTGTTTATTTAACCAAAATAAAAGTAAAATCATTGGTTTATGTGTAGATTGCGGTTGGTGAGAATTTCAGTTCGTTATTAACTACGTCTATCTATTTTGTTGTGTTTCGCCATTTAATTGAGTGAGTTAGTGGTTAGTCAAATGTATAACAATAGAATGGTGATTACAAGCATAGATTTGATAGAAACCGGGAAAAGACTTAATAATCTACAGGTATCTATAAAGGGCGTGCAATGTGATTTTCGGTGATCGTCTTCTATATTTGGGATAGCCGTCATCTTCAGTTTTTGTATCGTCCAAGTATGGTTTTGGATATTTTTTTGTACATTTTCCATCACTCATGCATGGCGCATTGAAGTTTAATGGTCCACATGGTCCGTGAATCATGTTTTTCACTACTATGTTGTATAGTTCCGGATCATTTTGTGGATTGGGAAATTCAGCTTGGATGATTTTGTCGATATCCGTGGGATAAATTTTATCGTGTAGCCATATGAGATTGTGTGAGTGAGGTAATCCTCGTTTTTGCCACTCGATTGTATACATCCAGCATCGAACGGTTCCAAGGATGTGGTATTTTGTGATGACTTCAATAAATCTTATTTGTTTTTGTCGAAAAACTCGGGCTATCATGTCGTGTCGATCCATGGAGGTTTGTCCGTATTTTAGTTGTTCTTTGATTTCTGGCCATGATGAGTTGCATGTAAATGTTATGAAGAGATCAGGTCGTCCATATTTTCTTACGTAGGTCATGGCATCTTGAGTATATTCGTGCATATGTCTTGGACTTCCTATGTATGATGATTGATGAGGTCTTGGACTTCCTATGTATGATGATTGATGAGGGTAAGATTACCATTGTTCCAATATCGTCAATATTGCCGTCATTTATGATCGCATCTCGAAGGTGGATGTATTCTTCTGTGCGTAGTTTCTTCTGATTCAGTCTTATGTAAAGCATCCGTTCTGCTTCTATTTTTGCGTACATATCTACCAGAAATTGTTGGAATAAACGGCGAGTGTTGAGAATGTGATTGTATATTTCATTGTCTCTGATCATTAAGCGGTAAGCATAGAACTCCTTGGAAGTGACTTTTTTGTTTGTTTCTATGCCTGTTTTAGGATGAATTTGTTTTATATTGAAATGATAACCATCCTCTCCGTGCAGAAATATTAACGGATATTGAAGAGCATCATATGAACGGTGTGTCTCTGCAATGCGTTGTAGTCCTTTTCTTCTTCGTTGTACAATTATGTCACGGCTTGTATTTTCATTGTCCACAATTACGATGGCGACTTCATCTATCTGAGGTGCATTAAATCTACGTTCGTGTTCTCCACGTGGTCTTTTATCGGCTCGAATTACAATTTTATAGTCATCAGAAATCATGCGGTCTAGTGTTGTTTTGAATATGTAAATCAGTTGATTGTATTTGTGTAAGATCCTCTGTACATCTTGGATTATTTCGCGTTTCAATCCAATAAAATTTGTACATCGTTGATCAATTTCGTTTTCTTCATTTCCGATGAAATATACTTGCAGAAATTTATAGTCATCGTTAGGCATTGGTAGTAACGATCCAATTTTGTGATAAATTTGCCCTTGAATTGAAAATACATATTCAAATTTGTCTCTATTAGTGTCAGTCGAAGTAACACCGAAAGAAGTCATTTGAAAGCAGGAGTTGTATGATCTTATATTTTGAAGAAAGTGTTTTGATTCTGGTGTTTCCCCGGTCATGTAATGTAGAAATTCCTGTGGAGGTGCTTCCAGTGGTGGTAATCGAATTTTTCCATTCATGCAACAGAGACCTGGTGTTTCTTTACTGAATTTTTTCGCGTGGCAAAATTGGCAAATGTTATTCATTTTTCCGATCACAACATATTTATGATCGTAATATTTCTTCGTCGGTTCGTAGTGGAATGCTTCCTTTGTTAGATTATCTTTTGAAATGCTCGATTCTTCAATACTTTTATTTTCTTTTCTTTCTTCGCTTTTTCCGCTTCTCAGGGTGCTCATTCTGGTTCGTTGATTTTGTAAACGTGCTTCGCGCTCTTCTTCCGTTTCATTTCTTCGATTTTCTTTTTGTTTCCGCCGTTTCGCTGCAGAACTGGCAAGATCTCCACCTCTTTTACGTCTAGGCATTGTATTCTGTAAAATATAAATTAAATTAACATTTTATAGACAAATATATTGTTACGTAAACGTGGAGCACATTGAGACAAAGAAAAAAAAAATTTAATCTTCAAGCGGTCGCGCGATATTTTGTTTACGGCCAAAGTATATAGAAGGCATCGATTCAACGCCGCGCGACTACTTGAAAGTTAAGGAAATTACAATTAAAAGAAAAAAAAAACCATTACAATTAATTAAATACACTATTAAAATACTCACATTTGATATTTCACAATAAAGGCTCACAGATAACTTTTTTCTTCTTCGCTTCGAAATCGAGAATTAATTAAACACACTATTAAAAATACTCACACGTGATACTTCAAAATAAAGGCTCACACACAGATAATTTCTTTCTTTTTCGTTTCGAAATCGCTTGTTTCGCTGTTCAAATCAAACTAACTCTGGCGGGTGACACCGGGCTCTTATATATTCAGAAAGCTAGGCTCTAGGATATTCGAGAAAGTTGGCGCTAGGATATTCGAGAAAGTTTGGGAATAATCGTTCGTTTAAGTCCATATTGTGTACAATGAATGAAATTCAACTATTCGACAACAGATGGCGCCACTTCTGACGATGAATGAAGTTCAACTACTCGACAACAGATGGCGCCACTACACTTACTTTCCGAGTTGAAGGGTTGGAAAAGCCCTTATATCTTTAAAGACACACCCTTTAGGTTAAAACGGGAACTTTCTTGTTCGAGGGGGAATAAAGGGCTATCACACTATATAAGTCCCTTTATCGTGCTGGGACTCCTTTTTAAGTTTTATCGGCACGCACATTTTCTCAACTTAGTTTTATTATATATAATGATATATACTTCATGTTGACGTTTACTCTTATCATCTAGATTTAACAATACATTTTATTTAAGTATTAACGCTACTGTTAACGAAGTTGACATATTCAATAAACTATTAATAGAATATATAAGTCCTAAGTTACTCGTAATTCCTTTCCACTGATTTAGTTCAGTTATTGGTTATTTGTAAATCACACGATCTTTCCACTGAAGGAATAGATAATACTTTATGTTGCACTAGTTAAATGATACCTGAAGTCACAATGGTTTTAATCCTCATATATGCCTTGATTTTGGTATGTAGCTCGGATTGCGTGAATCGCAAATGATTTGTGATATCCCATGGATATCATTTACAAAATGCTATTGTTGACATACATACAGATTGGTCATACAAGTAAAATTCATATTTATATAATGATTTTATATCATTAAGAATATAGACCGATAGTAATATAGTCAACAGCACCTTTCCATTTATATACTAAAATGTGTATATATATATAAATTATACACTATATTTATTTATAAAATCGTAGTCGTTGGGAACCTATTACAATGGATATTATTTCAATGGATATCCTTTGAAATAATATCCATTTTTTTATTGTTCCAACGATGAGGTAGTTATAATTGGAAGTGTCTACAAGTTATAAAGACTCCTTCCAGTTATGGCAAAAGGTACTTGGTAACAAAGGTAACGGTATTACTCAAAACTATTTATTAATAATTATGCTAAGCAATGGTTTTGTTCCAAGTTGATGGAGTACGTACCTGTGTTTTATTATAGGGCCAGACCGTGCTTTCAACAGTAGTCTTTTGCTTAGTAGAGAGTCACCATAGTGAACTTTGAAAAGGGCAATCTTTGTGGCTGGGATCTTTTTCCCACCAAAATAGACCACTTGAATAGATCTTGTATGTATGATTCATACAAGTGGTATGTTTTACATAAGAGGGTGCGCCTTTTAATTAAATCCAGAGAGATAGACTTCTTAAATGAGTCTTGTTAGATTTATATGAGAAGTATATTTACAACAGGGTTATAACTATCACTCGCAGCCTCCCACCTACGAGACGTCTGTGTTGTTGTTTGCCGATTGTAAGCTGTTAAAGACTCCAAAATATATAAATATATAAAGATTTATCTAACATATTATATGGATGAGATGGTTTACATTGGAATCAACAACGACCTAGACTGACTGCTTGATTCTACTGTGAGAGGACTAGTCATTGCTGGGTTTTTCTAATGTTAAGCTCAGTTATGCGGTCAATCTAGTTTATAAGTACAAACTATTAGTATGATTCAACTTGGACATAAACCCTTATTGTGAACGCTAAGCAATTTGATTACATTATTGGGTAAAAGGTAACAAACCCTAATCCAACTGGCTTATAAAATGAAATAATAGTTGTGTTCATACTTCTTTCGAATAACAAATACAATAGAATGGCTGGTTTCATAATATTAGAGGCTGCCCTCACATTATTGACGTGTTTATGGCCGTGCTGGGTGCCATTGTCTATCAACTAACTAGAATAAGCCTCTGTGTCTGAACATACTCGTAATTCTTATCCACACGTGAGATGTTCCAATATGCAAGTCGGGCTGGTTGGTTGTGCATGTATGCTTGATAGGGCCGGGTTAACCTAAGATAATGTAGACGAATGCAAGTCCAATTTATAAAGGGCTAACCCATTAGGGTATGCATGTCCAATGATAGGGCCTACCTGAGGGATTTGCTAATCAGCATTCCCATTAGGGTCTGCATGTTCGTCACCTGAGGGTTACGCATTCGTATACAAGTCTAAAAGACGTTTATCTTATGGTTCTGCATGGAATAACTCACGTTGGGACCTTTTGCGTAGACATAGCTTAGCCTATAGTATCGGCGTATGCTCGGTAATTTTATGAGGTATAAAAAGTAGCCTTATAGTTGACTGCAATCATCTATTCTATTTTAATGATAATCTTGATTAATATTAAGATTTTAATGAGCCAGAGTTCCATTATCCTATTCCCATATATCTATATTATGACATATGATATTATGATCACATTATTATTATTACAATCTTTTCATAAAATTACATCAATCATTATAACATAATATAATTACCTTTTATGTTTAACTTATTACAATTACAGGGTTTACTGCATATAGGAAAACCCTTCTGTTTTATCGTATATACAGTAGTATACAGTGTATACAGTAAATTCAATATTTTGCTTTATTCAATTCTTATGTAAGATTTTTACATAGTCAACAATAGCATTATGTAGGGAGTAGGTATGTTTCACAATATTAGTCAGTATATGATTGTGATGTTACATATTGAGGAGGTTATAATTAAATACTTGTTTTAACAGTTTGTAGGTTAATGTAGGATATTACCAAATTTTACTTGTTTTATGTAAAATTATATTTATTTCTTTTCATTTCTGGTTTTCTGTGTTTGTTGAGCATTGTTCAGATTTAATTCTGTTGTTTAGCGTTTCTCACACCTCAGCGGGCCTATTATGGTTGGAGTTATCACGCGGATAAAACGGTAAATGGTTGGTAAATGACAGTTTATCTAACTATCATATAGCTCATACTATGGTTGCAGACGATAGGGCGAAGTTTTACACTTTTGACAGCGGTAGCCGACAGACGACACTTGCTATCATTTTGCATAACATGGTCGTTGGATAATATGACATATTGTCGAATTTTGACAGTTCACCTTGGTTAATTTAATCTACGTGCTCACTAGGTGACGATAAGCGTTGTCGTTGATACTAAGTTTGTGAAAAATGGATTTTCTGAGTTAATTACTAGTAAGTATTCGTTTATGTAATGATTATAATGAGAATTACTAGTTAGAGCGCTTTTTCCGTATGTAATATGTTAATATTTTCTTTGTAGAAATAACAAGATTTTATTTCTTTAATGAAAGCAAGCCGCTGCTGAAGAAATGGAGCGCCGAAAAATTCAGCACAGGGCTATTATAGCCTTTATAATAAAGGATCCTTGAAGAACATTTGAAATGCCGAATGAAGAGTTCTGGCATATTTATAAAGCGCGCAAGGAGGTGGCAGCTGCATTGCATTGCATGCAACGAACTCGACTTCGATCTCCAGCCCCATCATGGCGATGATTACTGGCACTCCTTGCTGGGTAAGTAAAGCTATTATATTGCAACGTTAGGCTCCGGACTCCGGAGCAGCGCGAAATGCGCGCCGGAGCCGTGCATAGAGTCCGCGGCCTTACAGGTTGTAAAGTTTATGCGGAAAGAGGTCTTGTGGTTTCTAAGAGAACTCTCACTCATTCTACGGGACGTCTCTATCCGTACACACTCTATCTGGTTTTTTACCAATTGAATTGGTAAAAAACCTGAATTGGTCCAATTCTCAATAATTTATTCCACACGAATTACCAAAGTACCTACCTACATAATTTTTAGAAAAATATTTAAATTCTGTTTACATTATTTTTAGATCCATCCAATATTATGAATGCGGAAGTAACTGTCTGTCTGTTGCCTCTTCACCTTAAACCGCTGAACCAATTCAGTTTGGTATAAATATAGTTTGAGTCCCGGGGGAGGACAAATGATTGGTTTGTTTTTATTCCAGAAATCATCCCTCAAAGGGATGAAAAGCGAAGTGGATTACTAACTCTACGCCAACGAAGCTGCGGGCTAAAGCTTACATGCCTTCATAGAACTTATTTCCTCTTTTTTCAGATCTCTTCCCATGGATGAACCGGAGGCAGAGAATATGGGAGGCGCTCCTCAATATCACTATCCTCAAAATTGGTTGCTATTAATAGTGGCCCAGGAAAAGCGTGGACATTTAATAAACACCTTCTCTGCCTATTGGCTTATTTCATTTATACCTAATCTAAAGTCTGACCACATTAACTCTGCAACAAAGTTTCAAGCAAGCATGAATGTCAAATTTATATGAAAATATGACGTTTATATCACAACTAGCGACTCGCCCCAGCTTCGCATGGGACCTTTTTAAGGTGTACAATACTGTAGTACACTATTTTGATCTATCTCGTAGGGTTCAGCCAGCGTTTGCAATGTAAGCGCAATTTATTTATTTATTTACGACATCACATTAAAAAACTCTACAATTTTCAGCGGAAAGCGACGTTTTTATACTATGTAGTGATAGTGATAACGATATATAGACTTTGTTATTGTATATGTACACTGCGTTATATGCATGGACATGCAGAGCCAGCGTGGTCGAACTCTAGTACTTATGATTTGATATAGACAGGGTACTTTTGTCAATCATGGGGCCGTACCGCGCCTCTATCTTGCAGTTAAAAGTTCAGATATCAGAATAGCTTCTACTTATTTTTAGAATAGAAACATATTATTTTAAATTAATTAGAATTGACTGTGGGATATGTACAAAAATTTATACACACACATGTTCTCAAGTAAATAATACAACTATTGTAAATTAATAGAAATGTTTATTAAAACATAGGTGATAATAATCGTAGTCTCCATGACATAACATGATTTTTAATGCCATGACGATTAACACAGTCATTGCCACCCAGCCAAACAAGACATCCGCGCCAGGCCACAAAAATTTCGTCATATAAAGCTGTAGTACCACGATCCCGACTATCGGGTCGTCCGGCCTGGGAACGAAATCATAAAATACCCGATAGTCGGGTTCTCGGCACTGAATGTTTTAAGCCTAGCAACCGGCGGTGCAAACTAATACATTTCCGAGTCGAGCCCGCCAGTCTCGCCTAGGCCTAGTCTAGGCCTAATAGCAAAGAGAATATATAAAATAGAGGGGCACTGCCAAATAATTTTTTGTGCTCCAAGTTTGATAGCTTTACTAGATGGCGCTGTACGGCCCCCATACATTATGCGGTAACTCTGAAGCACCATCTGAACTAGAGCAAACCAGAGATACCGCATAATGTATGGACGCCGTACAGCGCCATCTAGTAAGTTTTGGACGACAGCGGTGGCATTCTCAGCCCCGCTTATCGCGCCGCCAGTCAAGTATATAAAATACAGTGTGTAAATCCAAAGCGATCAATGAATTAAACCAGATAGGTATTAATAGTGTTATCATTAGAGGCTTTTTTAAACGGTTTTTTAAGTTCCACTTAATTATGACCCCGTAATATTTTTTTGAAAATTAAACGAGCAGCAATGTGCCACAAACATGATTGAAGTAAGTAACTGTCTATCAACTGGCAACGAGCGTTTAATTCTTCTCGTAAGTGCGTTGCATTACTCGTACATTGCGGGCCGAATTATTTTGTATGGTTAATATTTTCATTCTAATTCTAAGCAAAAGTTATCTAAATATACTTTCTATGTTCTATGCTAACCATCGTTTAAAGATTCGCCCGTATTGTATTTACACACTGTATAAATACTGACTGCAATCACAACTACAGAACAAATCAATTTATTTTTAATAAATATTTAGGAATTCTGCCGTGAATGCAGAAGAAGCTGATTTTATTTCAGCTCTGCGCACCGGGGACCTTGATCACTTTTTCCTTAGGATATAACATCTATTTAAATTTATAATTCATACAAGAGTGTGTGTGTCTACTTGAAATAAACAAATCAATACATTTATTAAAATAATTTGCTTTGTTCTCAAGTCTCAAGTTTTATTGATGGCAGCGCCATCTCTCTTGCTCCTTGGTAGTTTCGATAGGAGGTACGAGTATATACTATTCTATCAGATGATTGGCCAAATTATACACGGAAAAAATTTACGGACTAATTCAATTTCAGCCTTGGGCACCGGAGGCCTTGGTCGCCTTTTCCTTTGTATATGACATCCATATCAATTTATGACCGAGAGCAATTGTGTCGCTAAACTTCGAACTCGGGTAAATAAATCCATTCGACCCTCTCAGCAAATATCTACCCTATTACCTTTCCTTAATACCAAAATCGCATAATCTGACAGATGGATTTACCCGAGTTTGAAGTTAAGAGACTCAATTTATACAAGTATCGGGGGCCGATTTTTGACTTTCGAGCACTCGAATTCAAAAACAATTGGTCTAAAATAATCTCACACACAATATTTTCATAAATTTTCGAGTGAAAGAGGTCGTGCGCTCGTAAGTAAAAAATCGGCCCCCTGATAATAACTTCTAAGCATCTTTTTCGTTATCTTCACTAATTTTCGTCAATAACTGCTGTCTCCTCAATCATTTTAGTGTGCTCTAATATGTGACGTCTGAAACAAAAAAATAAATAATGATTCGCCTAGTAAACAGCCAAAGCAGAAGGTTCTGATGAGGCCACGTCAGATATGACACAATAATGAGAATAAGGAAGCCTGTCTAGTTAATCGTAGTCTCCATGATATCAATAAATTGTTAAAAAGTAATCCCAAAATAGGTAAAATGTGCCAAAGCGGTCTTATTTAGTATAGAGGAAATGACCTATATTTAACCATTTAAATTAATTTCGGGTCATGCTCAACGTAGGGTTCCGTAGTTACCGGCCCGTCACAATACACCCACTCATAAGGTTATTTTTTTATATAATATGTCGCGGCCGTTACGCCCTTTTTAAGTTATAATTAAAGATTACTCAACTGATTTTATTCAATATACTTTTCATTGAAAATTAAAGGAAGAACGCCCATTTTTACAGTTCCGGAGCTATTATTTACGAAACTTTTAGATTTATCCATAAATTGTTTTAGAACACCCCTATTCTTTTTGAAAAACCTATCCAACGACACCCCACACTAGAGTTGGAACGTAATAGTACATTACTGCAGAGACCAGTAAGTAAGCTTTCCTGGCTGAGTATTTAGTAGCCGTCCGAGTCGAAGACGAGGACGGCTACAATACGAAGCCAGGTAAGCTGATTACGGTCGAAGCAT
Organism: Pammene aurita; assembly: GCA_947086415.1. Taxonomy (NCBI): domain Eukaryota; kingdom Metazoa; phylum Arthropoda; class Insecta; order Lepidoptera; family Tortricidae; genus Pammene; species Pammene aurita. Next base: position 31,436,627 of record OX352301.1, read on the forward strand.
GTATAGTGCTTTTCTCAAACATGTAAGGAAATAAAATTACTTGTTTAGTGCTTCAGTTACTCTCTTATTCTCATGATAATAAAGCCGTTTCAAGCTCATTTTGAAAACCTCACCTGCTTAGTTGCTTCTGCTGCTGACTGTACATAGATTCTGCAATATTATATTTCAAAATTAACAGTCTATTCTATCCAGTTATGACTGCAAAGGGAGTAAGTTTTGAAATTAGACATGACCCAAATGTGTGATAAGCACAAACATTAGATATATACTGATTTATTGATTTCTTCTGTGTATCTATGTATGTATTGAATATAAATATTGTCTCCTAGTAGATACTGGCGATAAGTATGGGTATCCATGCTGCAAACTTTAAATTTGAAAAATATGTTCTTAATTTCAAGGTTCTACAATCAACAGCGTCTCTACGTAATGTGACTGTTTTACATATTTAGATTATTTACCACTGTTGACGCCTTGCCTGTACGGAGTTATCCGGCTCCTGTTCACAATCCTCTTGCGCAAGAGTCTCCCACTGCGCCTTCAGCGTTCGCACCCGAAAGGGCCGTCGCATCGTATTCTCTTTTGGCGAACCGAAATGGTCCTATACCATATCTTTGGTTAGTATTCTCTTCTGCACCGCCGAGCATCGACTGAAAAACATATTCATTACAAAATGACTTCGCACAAATTATCTACACGAATTATAATCTAACATAACTTACTTCAACTTGTAGTGTTTAAGCAACTTAAATGTTGGGTAGTATTTTCAATATTTTCATTCACTTCACTTCACTTTCAACATACGTAGCGTCGATAAGTTTTAATTAACTTTCCGTGTTCTAACGTGTGAATAGATAAAATAATAAATTAATAATATGACAGTGACAGCCATCACAGGTTTGACAGCAACAAAACGTCATGTTTATCCGTACCGTTTATAATGTAAGTCAATTCGTATAGGCTGTCAGCTATTTAAACACTTCTCAAATTGGAGGTATAATAATAAAACTATTCGAGCTTTTTTTATATTCGTCCGAGAATTGAATAAAAGCAGTCTTGACTATGACTTGTTCAAACAAAAAAATATGGTCCCTATCGAATGGTAGGATACGTTATCGACGTGAAATTTTTATCATTTGCCGTAACCATGTTAGCTAAAATGATAATAAAACGGGTAACGGTAACAGTTGTCGTACCATTCCACGCGTGATATGATAAAACCATGGTAGGCCCGCAGGAGACCTTGGTTATTACTTATCATAATGTAGTCCAATATGTACCACTAGACAATCATGCCATTATTTTATAATTTTTATAAATTGTGTGTCTTTAATCTTTACAAAATTTATTATGTATGTGTGCAGGTTAAACTTGGGCGTCAGAGTTTTTTTTCACCGCTATAGTTTTTCTCTGGCATATTTTGGCTCTTGAACTGTAGCGGTATATCTAATGTGACCTAACGGTTACATTAGATATAATAGTTTATAGAGTCATTTAATTTTCATTAACAGTAATTTCTTATTACTTGAATAAATTTTCTTATTAACTTATATGTTGTTTAAATCCTATTATTTCCCTTAGTGATAAGATCCTCGCTTTCAAAGAAAAGTTAAAGATTTAGGTAGGTTCAGCTTTAAAATATTACTGGTTAGTATAGGTGAGTTTTTACAGTACTGATATGCAAGCAGATATTTTTACTGACAGTTGGGCTCAACTTACGTCCAGATGCCTTTCTTACTGTGAGGCAGTGTGAATGTGCGAATGAGCGATGTGTAATTTGTGATACTTAGAAATGTAAAATTACAAGTGTAATTGGTTTTAACCGTTCTTGTAAATAAATAAATAAATAAACACTTTGAGGGGACACAAAACCTATGGGGTACTTCCCATAGACCTAAAGTCATAAAAGGCAAGAAGGAAGGTTTTACTGCACAAGTAAAGGAAAAAGTCCGAAAATAGTTAATTACTTGTTCCATCACAAGAAAAAAAATTGCGATTACAAATTTACAATACCTATAGGGTACTTCCCATAGACCTATGTAGAATCATGAAAATTGGCCAAAAGGTAGGTCTTACAGCATAAGTTTTTATTTTATATTATACCACGTCGGTGGCAGACAAGCATACGGCCCGCCTGATGGTAAGCAGTTATCGTAGCCTATGGATGCCTGCAACCCCAGAGGATTCACATGCGCGTTGTCTACCCTTTAAGGACTCCTTTTTTGAAGACTCTCATACTGTATCCTGCTGGGAAAACCTCGGCAGGGAGTTCATTCCACAGCCGCAGCGTTCGTACCGGCACCCTTTAGGTTCCAGGGTGTGAGGATGAACACCCTGCCGTTGGCGAGCGGTGCGGTGATAAAAAGCTGCCGTGGGCATCATATCAAACAGTTCCATTACAAAAAAAATTTACAGCAATGACTGTCAAAATAGTGTGATGTACGGACCCTCAGGACGTGAGTCCGACTCGCACTTGGCCGGTTTTTTGGAAGTGTGAATGCGAAGTTCAGCTGCCCGTAAGTAAAAATGCGCCGATAAGGTGAAAACGACAAATAAGCTATAGTGGTAATTTTTTTAAGATGTCGGAATCTTAAAGAGTTCTACCTACAATTCCGTCATCTTAAAATAACCATATTATACCACGAGATACTGGTAGGTTTGAATAATTATATGAATTTCATTCCAAAAAGGCACTTTTTAATTGCGTTCAGTCGTAGGCTTATTGAGTTAAATTCTACCGAAACCTTTCCTTCGCAGGGTCATTTAAAGGCACTTTCGAATAACCACAAAAACATTAAGCCAAAATTACTTTATTTTTCTGCCATCATCTCTCACAAAGTTTTCTTACCTTTACGGCGATAAAATTAACATAATAATTGAAACCCAACATGTAATATATCACAAGGTGGATATAAAGGCAATTACGCTCTCCTTAATACCGGTTTTTACCGGTACGGTTGTACCAGTGGTACAATGGTTGCATCGGTACGGGGTAATAAATCTAAAGTCTGTACCCATTCTTTACCGGTTTCCGATGGTTAATCTGTAAGGATGGTAGTAGACATATTTTAAAAACATTTTTATACTCCAAATTTGTATTTTTTTTATTTATTATTGTTATCATCTACAGTGCTTTTTAAAATAAAGAAATGCTTTTTATTCGTTGTGTTAATTTAATAATAAAAAATGTTCTATCATAGCCAATGTAGTGAAAATATGACATAAACACGCCTTTAAATTCGAATATTGCTTGCCATGTTTCGCTCCATAAGAAGGAGCTTCTTTTATACATTGTACGGTTGTACCAGTGGTACAATGGTTGCACCGGTACGGGGTAATAAATCTAAAGTCTGTACCCATTCTTTACCGGTTTCCGATGGTTAATCTGTAAGGATGGTAGTAGACATATTTTAAAAACATTTTTATACTCCAAATTTGTATTTTTTTTTATTATTGTTATCATCTACAGTGCTTTTTAAAATAAAGAAATGCTTTTTATTCGTTGTGTTAATTTAATAATAAAAAATGTTCTATCATAGCCAATGTAGTGAAAATATGACATAAACACGCCTTTAAATTCGAATATTGCTCGCCATGTTTCGCTCCATAAGGAGGAGCTTCTTTTAGACGGAGAGCTGGCCACGTCAGATATGACACAATAATGAGAGCAACGAAACCCATGTAGTTAGTTTGCTATACTATGCTTATTTCTAGATCCGGACATCTGGCAGCTGTAAAGTGGTGGAGGTCAAAGAATGCAAATAACTTGAAGAAAACAAATCCAGTTCTGGGTTTAATGAAATATTATGGAATATTATGTAATTAATTAGGTTATATCATATCCAGAAGGTTCTGTTGGAGAAAAGTAGTGCCAAATGATGTAAAATGCAATTTTTAGTTAGTCACCTACTGTTTTTGTTTTCGCAATATTAGACAATGGTTTTTAATCTAATGTTAAAATATAGGCCCTGTCCTCTATAAATTACACAACTTTAGCTTTTCTTACCTATTTTGCTATTACTTTTTTCCAACTGAAAAACTTTGTTGGTCTGTCACTCTGACATCCACCCATTAAAAGCTGCTAGATGCCCGGATCTAGCAATAGGGATGGTAAAGCAGTCTAACTAGACAGGTTTCATTGCTCTCATTATTGTGTCACATCTGACGTGGCCAGCTCTTAGACCATTTATGAGCCTTCCGTGTTGGCTGACCGGCGAAGACAGACGAGAATGGTAACTCTAACCATGACCAACCCATCTGACCTACGGACGGAAATAGGTACATATATTACAATAAAAATAAATAATAATGTCTACTGGATATAAAATTGTATGTACCGTTTTATTAAGCAGGCGTCCGGTTCTTAATCTAAGAGCCCAGTAGTTAGTTCATACTTTTCACCCAATATAATATAACAGCCTTGTGCATTTTAGACTCCATTAACTCTGCTCTGCTGTATTAAAAATATTTATAAGGGGTTACTCACGTAATTTAAGTCGATTTTTGCTCGACATGTTTCGATCAATTTACGATGATCATTTTTTATGGCTTCCAAATCTGACGGACCGAAAACCGACCATAGCTGGTGTGAATGGTTATTTGGATTCTCGTTCTTCATCACATACATATACTAGAAATTGAGGGTGGGGGAGGGGATAAAAAAAAGTCCATTGTGGGTCAGTTCGAGTTGCACAGGATGGTTCCACAACACATAGGAAGCTTAAATACCGCGAGCCATCCGGTTGCCTCGCGGACACTGAAACTACGCGTCATTGCTCTGAATATTACTGCTTCCTCCTTTGCCAATCGGGCAAAAGAAAACACTCAATCCAAATGTTCATAAAATCCATCATTACCAGTTAACGCCGGATTTTATTGACATATACGCTCAGAATTGGCTACCGTCTTCAGTGCAGAAACATAAATTCCTCGAGCGAGTGTCACGTAGCAGCTTTATACATCGCTTTAGCACAGACTTAAAAATTGTACTCCGTCTGAAATAGAATACGTGTGTGGAATGAAAATGCACGCCCATCGAGGTTACTTTGTTTCGCTGCTTCATTTGAGCTTTGTTTGCTTTTGAAATGCTGATTGACGTATTTCCTAGCGAAGTGAATTGAAAAGTATTTCGTAGAACATTTTATACACACTGTGTCGGGTCTTTGATTTGACCAAGGTGGGGTAACGTGTAATCGATACGCCCGCACACCGAAATACCTTCGTAAATACATGAAAGTTTAAAAAGCATCGGTAGCGCGCATGTAAACACCTATGGAGTAACATGTGTCCATAGGCTGCGGTAACTTCTTACCATCAGACGAGCCGTATGCTTGTTTGCCACCGCTGTGGTATAACAAAGTGTAATTTACTTTTTGCAATTGTTTACTCGTATATAATAGTACATCGTTGCCGAGGGATGGGAAGAAAGGCATTTTCTGACGAGGTACCTAGATGCCAGGCCGAGGCTTGCCGAGGCCTGGCAAAGGTCCGAGTTGGAAAATTCCCGTTTCCATTGAGGTATATATACATAGTGCTTTTCTCAAATAATGTGAGGAAATCAAACAAATTAAATTTCAACTTAAGTAATAAGTTTTTAATAAGGGTTAGGTGACATAGTACAATACAAAAAATAAGGCATGTTATTAGTTAATGTTAAATGTTATATCCTCTAGTTCTTCGGACACGTGACCAGACGGAAGCCAAACAATTTTGAAAAACGCATTGTGCTAGGCCGCGTGGATGGAGGACGGGGGAGTGGACATCCACCGACCCGTTGGGTCGACATAGTGAAGGCCTGCCAAGGTTCCATACAAGAGCCTATCATACGAGCAGTAGAAGATCGTGCAGCTTGGAGTGCCTTGGTTACGAGAGCAATGACTTCATCTGATCGCGACCCTCAGCCATGAGGAAACGAGGAAGAAGAAGAAATGTTATATTAGACATTCCGGGGCAGTTTGTGAACGAAAAGGTATTTCTAGCATTTTGGCTGTCCTTCCACAACATGAATGTACCATGTCGTAAGTCCTGTTATATTTGTCCCGCTACTTAGCAGGAACCAAGTCGTTCATTATTAAGCTTGCTTCTTCTTTCAAATGAGGCGGTGTGCCGTCTATTTCCATCTCACTGTCGTCATTTGAGCTCATACTGTTTACTATTTTAATAAAATTTAAAGAAAACGATTACTTATTTCACAACGAATTGCCGCCTTTTATTTTGCATATTTTTTTTAAAATCTATTACCACAGCACATACAAATAATCGTCCGATACGCGCATGCGCCAGTGCGCGCGCATCTCGAATCGCGACATCGTGTTTGCAATTATTTTGACATTTGTCTGGTTGAACCTTAGAGAATTCAACCCGGATGGAGTAGCCATGTCTGTCATTTTCTATACAAAAAAAGTCTGCCGATTTTTGCGGGGGAGGGGAACGTCTAATGTATGGCTATTCGATCGTAACGTACAAATAGCTACGTCAGATAAACGTCAGTCCATACATCTCTATGACCACTGGTCGTATGTTTTCGGCAGAGGGGAACGCCTGTTAATGGCGACTCCGGTTGGTTGAATTCTCTAAGGGTCGAACGAAGGTTTCACTTGGCAGAATGCAACATTTCCTTAGACTTTTATTTGCAATCGTAGGATTTAAAAAGTTAACGTAGCGGAAAAAAATGGATTTTCATACAGTAATTTTATTCCTAGGAGTAAAATGATTCTATTGAAACTCATTTTTTTCCGCTGCGTTTTTACTTTTTAAATTTGAAAATAATAAAATTGAGCACTTTGCGTTTTCAATTTACGAACAAAATGCGACCATTTCCGAGCATGTTTGAGAAAAAACTGTAGCGAGATCTTGCAGTGGCGGGATCTGCACGGGACTTGATTTTCACCGGTTTGACTAATACGAGGGTTGCTACTTATATATCCGGAAACAAAAAAACAAACAAACGTACACGGCTGAAAATGGTTTTATTGTTTTTCAAAGTATTCCCCTTGATGATCTATGCACTTTTGCATTCGTGTGAACCAATTTTTAAAGCACTTCTGCCACTCCGCCTGAGGTACCTCCATAACGTGTTGTTTGAATGCGTCGACAGCATCTTCAGCGGTCGAAAATCGTTGACCGCGTAATTTATTCTTTATATTTGGAAATAAATAAAAATCGTTGGGTGCCAAGTCAGGGCTGTACGGCGGATGACCCGTTAATTCCACATTTTGACCCTCCAAAAATAGAGTTGTTTCGCGTGACGTATGACAGCTGGCATTGTCATGATGAAGAATGATTCTTCGTCGCTGGTTAGTTTTACGAATTTGTTCAAATACTTCCGGTAAGCAAATGGTCGTGTACCACTCTGAATTAACCGTTCTACGGTTTTCTAGTGGCACTGTAGCTACATGGCCATTAATACCGAAGAAGCAGGCCACCATTTGTTTCAATGTACTTTTTGCACGAGTAACTTTCGTAGGGTTCGGCTCATTTTGAAACACCCATACCGTTGATTGTTGCTTCGTTTCGGGATCGTATGCATAGATCCAGGATTCGTCACCTGTATAGATGTTATAAACGGCTTTTGAGTCACCACGGTTATATTTTTTTAACATTTTATTGCACCATTCGACGCAAGCATCTTTTTGCTCTTTTGTTAAGTTGTGGGGTATCCAACGCGAACAAATTTTTTTTACAGCCAAATAATTATGTAATATGCTATTAATGCTGGTCATAGAAATACCCAGAGTCGCCTCTATCTCGCAGTACGTAACATGTCGGTCGTCCATTATAAGTTTTCGCACAGCCTCGATATTTTGTTGTAAAACGACCGATTTCGGGCGACCTGCCTTAACTTCGTCCGTAAGCATACTATGTCCACGATTGAACTCACTAAACCAGTGATACACAGTAGTTTTAGATGGGGCTTCATCACCAAAAGTTGAAGTTAGTTGATCTATGCACTGTTGTTGCGTTAAACCACGCCGAAAATCATAATAAATCATAGCACGAATATTTTCACGAGTGAGTTCCATTCTTGCTGCGAGATGACATTTAAAACCCGTCAAAAACAAAACACGAGCGTTAATAAGAAAGAAAAAATATACCGGCCAGTACTTAAAAAAGTTCAAATTTTACCATGGAGGTCAAATATGCTATTTAAGAAGATTGTAATCCCGGTTTCCGGATATATAAATAGCAGCCTATGTATATAGGTGAGCAGAATTTTTCAACTTATGATAAGAAAAGAAACGCTAAGTATTGCCTACTACAATTTTAGACGGCTACCAACAAAAAAAAAAGTTATTTATTCTTTAATTTAGGCACATTACAATGCAGTTATGAACGTCTAGTCGGTGGTGTACACTTATTTATACGGAAAATGATGATGATGGAATTTCCATTTGCAGAGCTAATCCTTTAGGCTCTAAGATTAATTTAAGAAGGGGAGCCAATCAAATTTTTGATGCAAATTTTTCACGAAGTGGGGGGTGCCCCCCATAATTGATTAAAAATAAAATAGAGCTATATAGTCAAGTTTAATATCATTTTCATATAAAGCACGGATGCTCAATTCATTTTTGGTATTTTATTTATACCTTTCCATATAAGAAAACTGAGAAAACATAAAAAATATGAAATCAACGTTTGATATTTTTTTGAATAAATCCCTATTTTTTTTTATTTATGGTCGTAACCTGAAAAATATATTTTCATGATAAAGCCCTGTTATTCCCCTTTATAAAAAGTATATAAATCCTATATTGGTTATAATATCTTTAACGAAAAAATAATAATAACAATAGGCCTGTTATCAACCACAATCTAATTATGTAGGAAAAACGATGTGGTTTGAGCTCTAATGCTTGCCTAATTATATATTTCACAACTAAATGGACGTCAACCATTTCAAACGCTATTATTTATCTTGGCCATTGTATGCTTGTTATAATCCGTAAGTGAAATAAAGAGTTCGTTTAGAAGATACCGGAACCGGTTACCAATAAAGGGGTATTAGATCAAGTAAGTATTTGGTAGGGTAGTTTTAAAAAACTATCAATTTGGTAAGCACATCATTGAGTTACCCAAAGGTAAGCGCTTGGCGGGTACGGGTTGGAAGAGGACAGCAGAAGATCGAGCACAGTGGCGTGCCATGGGAGAGGCCTATGTCCAGCAGTGGACTGATAGGTACTGGCCGCTGCTCCTGCTATTGATAATGATAATGTAGCGCTTACCGAAATGAAAATCCAAAATGACGTTTACCTATTCAGCTAATTTCATCTCTATTGCTAAGACATTAGACAGGGACATGACATTGAATAAAGGGTAACCATATAATTTTGTAACCAAATAACAGCGTTATCAAATAGAGGGGTTCTCCAGTCCCTGTTATCTAATGACGTTTTCAATTCAAGTGAAAGGTACATCAATGCGGGTTATCAGTAAGGGCCCGTTCATTTTTTTAGAGAGAAAACTTAAGCGGTAGGTATACATCTTCAACTGAGGACAGTCTGTTGGCGAATAGTGCGCTCTAAAATAAAATAACAATTCTGTTTTATACCTACTTAGACATTACACAAACTTATTTGAAAATTTGTTAATTTATTATAACTAATATTTACATAACTAAATGCAAGTCTGCATATCTACAGCTACATGCTTCAGCCCGCATCTCCATAATTTTGTGGTTCAAATTATACCCTCGTTTTGTTGACAAATTGATCCGATATCTGGTGCACACCTTAAGTTCTGATGACAATTACAATTTAATAGATTCAGTATCATTGTAAATCCAAGATAGCTGCCGCTACAGAATGCCACGTATTACACATTTCTTAACAAACCTCTCAATCAAGTATAAAATTAAAGGGGATTTATTAGTAGAACACAGTGTATTGCGGACCAAAAAGTAAGCGTAGTTTAGGCAGTTTTAGTAACATATTTAAAAAAAGTAGAATTAAAATAAGTTTTATAACAACTTGAAAAGAAAATAAGTATTCTTTAGGTAAATTCAAAAGCTTTTATTGAAAATAAACAATGATATAGATAATGTACAAAAAGCTATAAAAATAATTCGGTAGGTTCTAGGTACCAGTTATCACACCACTCTTCTCATCAATGTAGAGCATTGAAAAGACAAAAAACTAAAATCGTGGGGCGCTTGAATCTTTTATCAACGGACAACGCCTAATATCATTATAATATATATGAACTTAGTACGCTACGCTAGTGGTGTGATGAGTGGTACCTAGGACCTATCGATTATTTTAGCCTTGAGTACATTACCTGCATCATTATTATCATTATTTTCAAATAAACCGTTTAATATACGATTTTTAACATACCAATCTACTATTGGAAACGGGGTGTTTACCTAACTCAAATATACATGGTAAATATCATACCAATAATATTTTAATAGTATCTAGTCAAAACAGGAATTAATTATTTTACTTATTTTATTTATGGCCTGGATACGAGACTTTCAAGCCAAATCTTTATTGGATAACTCTGCACTATAATGTGTAACTAATATAACAATTGTTTTCCCCACTTCCACCAAAAGTAGGAACATTCATATATTTTTTGCAAAAACGGTTTAAGTTACCACAAAACTTTCAATAAAGGAAATATTTTTCATGAAATTCTCTACAATTCTTGCTTTTGAAGTATGTTGCTGCGACTTATAGTTTTCAATCTATGTGTCGCGAAAATTTTAACCCCCCCTTTTTACCCCCACCGCACCATAAAGTTAGGTGGCTCTGCTTCCTAAAATGGCTTATGGGTCCTAAAGTCTCACTATGCAAAAGGTGATCCCATCATCACTAAAATCCGTATAATGCCCTTTGTTGTCGTGTGCACCACCGACTAGTCAGAGAAAAAAAAAACTACCACCGGTTCTAACCCTACACCTCTGACCCAAATATTATGACCGGCAAGAAATTCGGCGGGACTTATTTTATTCAAAAAGTAATACATTAGATCTTAAAGATACACAATAATGCACTGACTTAACCCATTTTTATTGACCAACTGACCCACTTTGATTGCTACTGAGTGTAAGAAGCCCATTAACGTTAACGTGCCTAAGTTCGAGTACTCAAACAGGCTACCTTTAACTAAAACATCGAACAGAGCCCAAAGACAAAGCATTTATCAAAGGAATCAGATTAATTGAGTGAAAATCTCTCCGGGCGGGAATTTCGATAATTTGCTTTGGAAATTAAATGGGGTTGATTGGGGTACAACGTGAATATTAATGTAAATGTCTGCCAGTTGTCACTAGTGCATAAGTAATTACAAGTTTTGGGCCCGTGGGTAAGTTAAGGGTTTTCAGGGCGTTCAGGTAGCTAGGGCCTTCTCCGAAATGACTTGTTTACATTCGTTTTATAGAGCTGTCAACTTGTTTCTACCCGGTCTTTATAGATTTTTTTAATTCAAGGACGGTGGCAAACAAGCATGCCACCTGGTGGTAAGCAGCCACCGCAGCCGCCTACAATTCCAGGGGTGTCACACGCGCGTTGGTCATTAAATATAAAGAAGTATTAACTAAAGTGTTGACAGTAAAGGGATAGGAGGCCCCCCTGTCGTCAATACATTGCGTCCTCTTTGAGCTCCCTGGCTAACTAAGGTTTAGTTACCGACAGGAACACAACTGTGTTATAAAACTCAAATAATTCCTCTAGTTTATGCAAAATCAATATGGAAAAGACGACGTAAAATATGATCCAGACCGGACTCACCCTCTGCCACTTCTAGACATAGTTAATCCAGCTTACGTATCAGGTCTCCTAATTTCAAAATACAATAAAGTGTGGTTACTTAATTTTCGTTTCATTCGGCCCGTCCGACCCTTGGACTTAATCTACCAAACATAATTGTAAATCAAATATGTGAAGTTAGGCCCGTGTTTCATTTATTTAGGATAATCCACTGTAAAATGGATATGTTTCAACAGATCCGGTTTCTCCGAAACATTGTGGGGTACCCACAATCCGTGTCGTTAAAATGTTTTTCTACTCCTGTACTTGTATTTGTAATTTATGCTTTCGTCAACACCTACTTATGCACCGTGGGCCCTTATAAATAGACAGATTTTAACAGTGTATTCCTGATCATATTTAGATACTAAAATGTCCTATAAACTTTTCTGGAATACGCCTAGATCCAGAGTTAATACCAATTAAAAAAATACACTTTTTATTATATCTCAGCACAAAACGCCTATCTGATGGCGTTGTTGCCACTATTGGGCATAGTTTATACTGCCTTATTGACAGATATCAAAGTGACAAGAAAAACTATGCAGAAACAAAAATTTTCCAAATAAAATTTACCAATTTGTTTTAGGCGATAATTTTATGAATAACATTTACTTTTCATGTGCAATAAACATTTAAAAAAAATTTTTTTTTGGCGAAATTGACCTAAAGTCACATAATATTTTTTCCTTCTTTTGATCTCATAAATTCGTGGTTAAGATCTGTCGTGCCCACAGTGTATAAGAACTTAATATATACTTGATGAAAAGTCTATGCCCTATTCCCCAAAAAACCACTTGTTCTTTAAAATCGTCAAAATATAATCGCGTGCAATCACGACTTTAGGACAATAAATTACTGCCAACCTAAGAAATCTAAGTAGCGCAGCGATTTTAGAAAAAAAAAGAACCACAGACATACTTTGTAGTGTTTTTTTATATTTCCCGTTCGTTTGTAGGGGCAATCTGCTTTTAAAATGATATATTTTTACTAATCTACATCTCTTTGTAGTCGACTGTACAATCATAGCGGTTTAGCGCGAGGAAAGTTCGGTTTGTGAGTGTGTTTGTTCAAAAGTAGCTATTGTAATTTATTTTTCGAATGCATTTAGTATCACTGGTGTAATAAATAAGTTAATGCAACTGGTGTAAGTTTCAAGACGTCATGTGGCACCATTCGTTTGTCAAAATGCTGTCAAACATTGATTTTGTAGGAAAGATAATCTTCTGTACGTTACGTCTGCAGTACTATTCAATTATTCTGTGGTACTTGCTCCTAGGCTCTAGCTATTAGGTAAGCATAATAGGCAACACAAATTAGCATTTCAATTTCTGTATTTGATATTCACTGACGTGATTGTTGCCTTCTCTCAGTTTTCCCAGATTGGCAGAATAGTACGATTGCGTGGATTTTACCCAGAAACTACTACAAAATCATCTAACATTTAGAGGACACAGTTCAGATAACAAAGCATATCAAACGTTTTGTGAAGCAATCAGATTTGGATTTTATTATTATTATTTCATATTATTTTATTTTAATTAAACAATAGGTACATATATTGTCTGTCTCTCAAGCTGTTTTGATATTTCTTCTTATAGAACTACGCATTATTGTGTATTAAAGAATCTTTAAAGATCTAATGTATTACTGTTTTGAAAAAATAAGTTACGCCGAGTTTCTTGCCGGTCATAATACTCGGGTCAGAGGTGTAGGGCTAGAACTGGTGGTAGCTTTTTTTTCTCTCTGACGTTCATAAGTGCATTGTAATGTGCCTAAATTGAAGAATAAATATCTTTATCTACACCCATATCATAGATTCTCTATGAACCGTATGTAATTACCACCATTATTGCAACCAGTAACGTAACATCAGTGTATCATCTGTAACAGAGTGGTAAAAACGTATGAACATTAATTACCATATCGATATAACGGTAACGTAATGAAAATCCGCCCTCCTCCCCAACCGCCGGCACGCGCCCCTCCACCGCCGGCAACATCGAGTTGGCCATGGCGGTACAATGGCGGTCATTTTAATGGTTTCCGAACGCGTCATTAAGGATTTATAATATGTGTGTAGATGTAGAAGTATTATTTCTCGGGTCAGAGGTGTAGGGTTAGAACCGGTGGTATTTTTTTTTCCTCTGACGTTCTTATGCACTTCTCTGATGCACTTATGTGCATTGTAATGTGCCTAAATTGAAGAATAAATATCTTTTATCTTTTTTTTTGCTTGCAAAAGCGCGTTTGCTCTCAATATCACTGATGTACTGTTTTTCACCTAGAACATTATATCTTTTCGATTCTATGAATTCTTTGTAAGGTCAACAAATTGTCTATTTCTAGTTTATTCTTAAGTAGTATTTATTTTAAGCTTTTATTTTTGGAAATTTTAGAATATAAATGTATAAATAAGTATAAACGGAAAACTGACGTATGTGGACGAAAACTAGCACAATCACCCTACTCGTATTCTTATAATACGAATATTTGTATCGACTTTCCCATCTCTCTTCAGTCGTTCCCTCATGATTGAGGATTTTGGTCATTACCGGATGATCTGTAGGTACTTAAATTGTATGAATCGTGTCCATCTACTTCTGTCCATGGTACTCTATTACAACAGCGTAGAGTTTTGAGGAAGTTAAGTCTTTTACTTGATCTGTTCTCTGTTCATCTAGTAGGACAGTTGTCTATTCAGCTTTATTCAGGCTTTCATCACACTCCCTCACTCACTTCTCCCTTTCTCGCTCTACGACTGACTGAAATAGACCTGAGGCCCGTTTCTCAAAAGCTTGTAACTTATACATATTTGTACTTGTATATATTTTGCTAGAAAGGGACTTCCGCTTGTATTACAAGTTAAAGCCTGACCAGAAATAATATGATCATGCGCCATGTTGCGGAATTTCATTGGAACTAATTTCTTACACTGTCAATAATTTTAATGGCAGAATGATTATGCATGTGTGAGTGCATGACACTGACAGGCTGTCACTGTCATTGTGGCAGTTTACTTGAATAATAATAACGTGTTGAAAATTAAATAATAAACGACAAAAAATCCCAAAATTGTCCATAGTGAAGAGCGAAACATTGTAGATAGTGTATATAATAAACTGCTGTAAATAATACGCTCGGGAAATGAAACTATTTCGCTGTGAAACATTTTCAAATTAACATCAGAGCTGACAGGTAAACAAATCAAGATGTCACCATACCATAGAGCTTTATGACTACTGAGCTGTTGCCATATAAATGAGAGTAATATCGCCCTCTTGACAATAATCATATATTTCTGGTCAGGCTTTACAAGCTTTTGAGAAATGGGCCCCTGGGGGCTTAGCCAAGATGACAATCGTTCGCAGAAAACGAATCGAAACGCTATCTGTCTCTCTGTCGCACTAATCTGGAAGAGTGAGCGAGAGCGTGTAGCGTTTCGTTTCGTTTACTGCAAACGATTGGCTTCAGGGCCAGACCGTTCTTAGCGAACAAATACGAACTGAAGAACAAATCAAATTATTTTAATCAATATTTTGATTTATTTATTTTAAGTAGACACACTACTATATAAATTATAAACTTATATAGATGTAAACTTACGTAGATAAAACGAATGCGAGTTTACGCCTTGCAGTGGATACTAAAAGAATTGTTGAAGAAGTGTCGATGTCGGTCCGACTAGTAGGCGTCTCCGTTCGAGCTCCTCTTTCTTTGTCCAGAGGCTCTTGTCTTGTGTCTTGGCTATTCATTCACAGAGAGAATGTCGCCAGTATTTTGGGGAGTTTTACGAAGGCGGATAATCTCAGAGCGGTTTATTATATTGTTTTTATTGTTTTGGGTTTTGAAGGGTTTTTTTTGTTTTAGTTAGTTTAGGTTTATATTAGTCTTAATTAGCTCTTAATTTGGTTTAGTTTTTTATTGTAGGTAGTTTTAAGTTTTGACATGTATTTTTTTTTAAATTGTATATGTGTATGTGTATAAATAATACAAGAGTCGAACCACAAATGATGAGCTACTGCACATTGTAAATTTTAATAGAACCACCTAACAACTGCCGAAAAGTTCCGTAACGAAGGACGAGAAACTTCTCATCTTAGATAAAGTTTTGTATTACATAATTAACTTGGAATTTTTAATTTGTCAATTAAGGCACCTAAATCGGCCTCCGTGTTGTGTAGTGAAATATTAAATCAGGTTTCTCCTAAACTAGATTCTATGAGTAATCTGGGTTTTCAACTAGAAAGGAACCCTTGAGACTAACCCCCTAGGTCTAGGGCCACCTGGGTCTAGTCTCTGGCTTTCTGGGTCTAGCCCCCTAGGAGGCCTCCTGGCCCCCTTGTTCTAGCCCCCTAGGTGTAGAGCGTCCTGGCCCCCTGGATCTAGATACCTCGGCCGAGGGCCTTCGTGCCCCCGGGGTCTAGACCTAAATAAAAATATTACGCATGCATAAAACATTGTGTTTAAAACAAATGAATAATGGAAAAAAAGACATCAGAAGTGTAAGTCACAGTAGCTCGATTGGTTGAGGGCTGTTATCCCGCAGTCGTAAGTGCTAGTCTCGCCCGTAGCAGTTGTTTCATTTTTTCATTGATTTTCCTTTCATTTTGATAGGTTAGTATTATTGTGGTTTCGTAAGCAGACGTACAAAAATACAGGGTGAAATTTGGGTCGTGATACTGAACCACATTTTCTTACTCTGTAACTATACTAACTAACTGTATTTGAACAAAACAGAATGAATTTAATTTATTTGATTTTTAAAGTAAAATTAACGGCCTCCTAGCCCAGTCGGTAGTGACATTGCCTACGAAGCAGGAGGTCCCGGGTTCGAATCCTGGTAAGGGTATTAATTTGTGTGTTTATCACAGATATTTGTACCTGAGTTATGGATGTTTTCTATGTATTTAAGTATTTATCTATATCTATCTATTATATATATCATCGCCTAGTATGTAAAACACAAGCCTTATTGAGCTTACTGCGGGACTAGGTCGGTTTGTGTAAGATTGTCCTATAATATTTATAATATTTATTTATTTATTGTATTTATTTAATTAATCTTAAACAAATGAAATCATAGTCACTCGCATCAGACATACGCTGTGTACGCAGAACTAGCCCAGTCGCCTCGGTAGGCCGGTTAAGTACATCTCATACTTCTCTGGTAGCAGTCGAGTCGCTCCGGCACGATGCAGAAGAGATGTTCCTTGGGCCACCACCGTCCCTTTCGTTGACGGATACGCCGCCACGCCTGCTGTGGTAATGGCGGATGGGTTGTTCAAAGAGAAACAACGGACACTCTTTACACGTATATTTCGCTCGACTTAACCTAAATTACAACAGGTTTGATACTTAACAAAATGTTCGCGCACAGGGAATTAGATTCACCGGTCGCGACGCGGATTAAACCTCGATAGGCCTTCGAGGATCAGCGGCGACCTCGGCAAAAAAAAAACTAGCCGCTAGGCTTTAGTTCCGGCACGTCCTTCCGAGACGACGGCCAGATGAACAGAGCGAGATGACTGGCGGAGTGAACGAAAATAATATCGGGCGCGTTCACTCACCATTCATTTTATTAGACTTGAATGCATTTCAATTAGAGGTCGCTGATTTGCGTAAACATTCCTTCCTGGCCCAGGGAAAAGGTGAGCTGAAGACCTGAAGTTTACATCGCTACGATCTAGCATAAACAAGAGATATGAAAACAAACAATTATTAACAATAATAAATGTTACATGAATTGTCTACAGTATAAGTAATCTGTGACCATCCAGTGCACATGCACTCAATAACATTCCAACATAATAGCAAAATATGAATTCATGGAAGTTTAACAACAATAAAGGTAAGCTACTTACTAAGTTAGTTACATGGTTTCCCGAGGAAACAGTGGTACATAGTTCAAGATAATTAGTACTAATTGCTACAATTTAAACCAAAATTTATAATTGTTAATTTACAAGAGCTGCTCAAAAAATTAAAGCTCCATAGGTAATTTACATAATTTGACAACGGGGCGGACAAGTTCGCCTATCTGTGTTTTCAGCTTTACAGACCTAACGACTCCGTCGGAGTCTTTGAAAATTTGGATGACCCTACCTCGACGCCATTGAAGAGGCGGAGAATTTTCATCCTTTATTAAGACTAAATCGTTTAATGCTACATTAGGTATCCATTTATTACGGGCTTGCAAATTATTTAAATATTCCAAGTAATACCTAGCCCAAAACTTTTGAGTTACAGCCTGAATGAATTGAAAATGCGACAGCCGTGACACATTCGTGTCCTTCCAGGAAGGTTCAGGTAATGACACCAAAGGTTGACCTATCAAGAAATGACCTGGGCTGAGAACTTCCAGGTCACAAGGATCCTCTGACATTGGAACCAGCGCTCTAGAGTTGAGGATAGCTTCCGCCCTGCAGAATACCGTCTGCATACCTTCAAAGGTCAGGATACGGTCCCCAATCTCTCGTTTAAGCAAGTTCTTGCTACTCTTGACCGCTGCTTCTACTAGGCCAGACATGTGAGGGGCGCCGGGAGGATTGAACTCCCAGCGGACGCCTTGGCGACGAAACTCATCCTCTAGGATGGTTTCGTTGTCAAGCAAAAACTGGTTAACCTCTCGGAGGTATGAGCTAGCAGATTTAAAATTGGTACCTTGGTCACTCCGGACGAGGGCGGGCAGCCCACGTCGACTCACAAACCGTGTGAACGCAGCGATGAAAGCCTCGGTGCTCAGCGACGAGACGACCTCGAGGTGTACCGCCTTGGTACCTAGACATACAAAAACACACAGGTAAGCTTTAACAGATTTAGCATTTCTGAGATGGCTACTTTTAACCAAGTAGGGGCCAGCGAAATCCGTCGCCACGCCGGAAAATGGACGCGTCGCCGTGATGCGATCCGCGGGCAGATCAGCCATGAAAGGCGCCTGATCTGTCACGTTGAATCTGAAACATGACATACAACCCCTGATGACACGGGACACCTGACGCCGTGCTGACGGAATCCAGTATCGTTGTCTAAGTATATTAATCAGGGCACTTGTCGAAGCATGACAATAGATCCGGTAATAGTGCTCCATCAATAATTGTGACCATCGGTGGTCCTTAGGTATAAGCATTGGGTGCTTTGCGTCATAACGTAAGCTTGAATTACGTAATCTGCCTCCGACTCGAATAAAATGATTATCGTCCACGAAGACGCTCAACTTCTGAAGTGATTTGCATACCAGCTTCCCTTTTTTCAGTAAGATGACTTCATCTTGGTATGCATCCAACTGAACCTTCTTGATCCAGTGATCCGTCGCTGCACAATTTTCCTCTATAGTAAGGTTCTGTTTCAGATTTCGTTGCTGCTTCGGCAAACGAATATTCCTGCAAAATCTCAAAACGTACGACGTCACGTTTATGAGTTTACTATACGAGCTGACTCTCGACAGTAATAAGTCTTCCCATGTCTGCTCTTCCTTGGCGATATGAACCAGCTGCTTGAACCCTGGCAGCTCCGGTGACATGGTGACCGGCATCGTTGGCCACTGTGAATCCTCCTTGAGTAGCCATTCCGGCGACCACCACAACTTGCATTTGATGAGCCCCTTCGCTGTAGCACCTCGGGACGCGACGTCGGCCGGGTTGGACTCACCTTGGACATAGCGCCATGTCATTGGTCGCTTCGACTGTTGAATATCCTGTACTCTGTTACATTCAAATGTCTGGAGCAGATGTGGTTTCGTGTCGAGCCAACACAACATAATTTTGCTATCAGACCACGCATTTATGCTATCAATCTCGATTTCGTCTTCATAGGCCGCTGCGACATGATTTAGGAGTTTACAAACCATATGAGCTGCGTTCAACTCATTCTTCGGAATGATTTGTTTGACTTTCTTAGAGACCACTCGTGTCCTAGCTAGGACTAACCGTACCATGACGTTCCCAGACGTGTCCTCTGTCCGAAGGTACACGCACGCTCCATAGCCCTGCTCCGAGGCATCTCCAAACCCGTGGAGTGAGTAGGAGGCAGATCCTGGTAACGCGACACAACGAGGGATCTGTAATTGAGACAAATGGTTTAAATCCTGAACCAACTCGTTCCACTGAACCTCCTAAGTATCCAGGAGCGGTTCATCCCACGTCATTCCATCGGTAAACCAGACGTGTCCTCTGTCCGAAGGTACACGCACGCTCCATAGCCCTGCTCCGAGGCATCTCCAAACCCGTGGAGTGAGTAGGAGGCAGATCCTGGTAACGCGACACAACGAGGGATCTGTAATTGAGACAAATGGTTTAAATCCTGAACCAACTCGTTCCACTGAACCTCCTAAGTATCCAGGAGCGGTTCATCCCACGTCATTCCATCGGTAAACAATGACTGCATGAACAGCTTGAATCTGTAGACAATCGGTGCGCAGTACCCGCACGGATCATAAAGCCTAGCTATAGTACTTAAAACACTTCGCTTCGTTACCGCCTGCCCCAACGGTACATTGACCTGATACGACATGGTGTCGTGCACCGGGTTCCACTGTATTCCCAATACCTTTATGAGGCTCCTGTCTTCAGCGTCGAATTGACGAGGCATCTCACAATATTCCTGTGGTAGGTTCCGGAGTAACTCGTGACAGTTAGACGACCATTTCCTGAGCTCGTAGCCGGCACTGCTCATGACTTCTATGAGCTCCGATTGAAGCTGCCGAGCCTCTGTAATGGAGTTTGCTCCAACCAGAAGGTCGTCGACGTAGCTCTGACGTCGTATGACATCCGCAGCTGGTGACCCTGGATGCTGAGCTTGCCAATCCGCGGCTAACTGCAACAGCGTCCGTATTGCGACAAAGGGGCTTGACCGTAGTCCGTAGGTATTAGTTTTCAACTCGTATACCTGTATGTCCTGCGACGGGTCCTCACGCCACAGGATCAGCTGATAGCGCCTATCACTGGGGTGTATCCACGTCTGCCGGAAAATCATGCGAATGTCGGCCGTGAACACGAACTGGTGCCGGCTGAAATTCAACAATATCTTTGTAATATCATTCTGAAGAGGCTTGCCTGAGTGCAGGCATTGATTAAGAGCTATTCCATTGCTACTCTTCGATGCTCCGTTAAAGACGACACGAAGCTTATTTGAATCTTTTTTGAAAATCCCATGATGAATTATAACGCAGTGCTCAGAGTCAAACTGGTAACTGGATTTAAACATGTGTCCTAGCGACTCATATTCTCGCATGAAATCCTTATATTTCTCAGCAAAGACTGGATTCTTCGCTAGCTTCGCCTCTAACGAATGAAGCCTGCATACAGCAATGGCTCTGGTCTCGCTTAGCTTGGGTCTGTCAGACAAGAAGGGCAGCCGCACCATGTATTTCCCGTCAGGCATACGTTTAGTAGTAGAAGTATACAACCTTTCACATTCCCAATGTTCCGGATGATCCGGTGGGTCTTCTGGAGGCTGCTCCACCTTCCAGAAC
Organism: Pammene aurita; assembly: GCA_947086415.1. NCBI lineage: Eukaryota > Metazoa > Arthropoda > Insecta > Lepidoptera > Tortricidae > Pammene > Pammene aurita. The sequence goes on from OX352301.1 coordinate 31,457,846, forward strand.
TTCTCCAGCACCTCTTCAAGCTTGGTAGCGTGCACGCCGTAGTCTTCCAGGGACGTCCCTCTCGACTGCTGCGCCGAGGTGTTAGCAGGGTGTGTCCAGATGGCTCCCATGAGGACATCTCCAAACCAGGTACCGTAGGCCTCCACTCCTGTAATTTTTGTGAGCATCTTTGAATCAGTGAACATATAATTAAGCACATCCAGACCGAAAATGATGTCTACACCTTGAGATTTGTCAAAATCTGGATCGGCCAGGCTGAGTTTAGACGCATCTAAGTGGGCCTTTAGGTAATGAAATGATGAAATGAAATGAAATGATATATTTATTAAAAGACAACACAATGGTCCATACAATGTTAGTATTAACTTAGTCTAATATTAGTTACTTAATAATATATACAAAACAGCGATTTAGTCCTCTGACCCATTATCCACAGCAGAGGACAGTCTAGCTTGTTATCTATCATGTTTAGGATGCTGTTGCTACTCCCGCGCACCCTGTCTAGCAGTGAGGCCGTTTTCTTGCGCCAGACGGCATCAAAGCCATCTGTGCGCGCCTCGGCGAACATGGACGATGCGCTGCAGAAACGCGGCAGTCTCAACAGCACCCTAAAAGCATTATTGTATTGAATGCGCAGGGCATTGTAAGCACGTTGAGTATATATAACCCACAGACTTGACGCGTACAGCGATGTACAGAAAGCCTTGAATAGTGTTATTTTCACTTCATCTGTACAACGAGCAAATCTGCGGGCTAGCATGTTCGCTCGAACTGACAATAGTGGTTACAGGCCGGAATATTTCCTGTAACTGTATACATGGCGGTTGCCACAACGCTAATTATAGGGACTAATTTTCCTACTGGCTTAAATACTATTTTAGCAATGGTACCGGGTACCTTGACCTGTTGGTTTCCGATCTCAAAAATACTATTTCCTACAAACTGCTGATGCAATCCTATTTCATCTGCAAATGATTTCTTAACTATCGAACACCCTGCTCCGGTGTCTAACAGTGCCCTTGCCAAAATATAATTGCCTTGGCCTGACCTTACAGTACAGACCTGACATAGCAATAGCAGTAGGGCTGACCCGAATCGATGGCATCATCATCCGAGGTTCTTGTGGTACATCAGCAGTAGCCTTATTTCAAGAACGGCGCTTAGGGCTGCCTCGAGTGCCGAAACGTAGGCTGTGGAAAGTCTCTTGCGCCTGGCGGGCCCTCGTTCCCACCGGAGGGCGCGGGATGTGACCAGCAGTCATCAATTGAGCTGGCTGGACCTGTTGTGGAGGAGGCGACCTAGTCTCTTCTCTCCACCTTGGCGGGCTCATACGGGGTTGTTGAGCTCGCTGCGCCCAAGACCCTTGTGGCGGGGCCGACGCCCTGCGTCGCTGCGGGGACCTACGCTGTGGTGGTGTACTTACCCTTCTGGTGGGTGTTCGCTCATGGACCCTGTGCACCTGTTCCGTGGCTTCCGCTCCCTCCTTGCAACCAACGGGCTATGCGACCCTGATTGGCACGCACCGCACCAATTACGAGCCATACACTCTCTCGCGTAATGAGAGCGAAGGCATTTAAAACATGCACCATTCTTCCTGACCCAGGTTTTCCTCTCCGAAACAGCCAGACTTGCGGAGAATGGACATTTGTATATAGAGTGTGCACTACTGGAACAGTACGTGCACAGCCCGTTAGACCGAATCACCTGATCAGTTTCTTCCAGCTCCGCAGCTACGACACGTGGTGGGGACGCTCTGCCACGTCTTCCCTTGGTCGGGGACTGCCGTCCCACCAGTGCTCTTCCCGCTGCCGCAGTGGGAACCGTATGCTGCACCCTGCACTGCTCGTCTATAAGCTGCATCAGCTGGTCCATCGTTGGCAGCTCCTTCGGATTGCCGCCGTAGCGCTCCTCGAACAGCGTCCTCAATTTAACGGGTAACTTCTGTAATGTGATAAACAGTAGTAAATAAGACCACTCCTTGGTGGGCTGCTTGAGTTTTTCCAACGCTTGGATTGACTCACGCAGTGGGTCATAAAACTCCGATCTGAGGGATGCGCTCACATATGACAGTGAAGGCAGGCTCATGATCCTTGCGATGAACGTATCCAGAAATACGGTTATTTTGGTACCTGGTCTGCAACAGATTCCAGGCCACCGAGTAACTCGGCCCATCCATGGGCAGATGGCAAACGACGCTCAGGGCCTCGCCCTGCAATGACGATCTAAGGTAATAATGTTTCTCGGCGTCCGAGATATCACGAGTATCCACCAATTGTTGGAATAAATCATTGAAGGACAGCCACTCCTGCAGGTTTCCGGAAAACACGGGTAGCTGTACCGCAGGGAGTTTGACTTTACCTGATCGAACGCGACGTGTTGCTTCTATGGCTCCCTCCTCCTCCATCGAAGCTTCTTCTATTTGAAAGAGGAGCCGGTTTATCTCGCTAAAGCTCTCTTGATACTGTAATAGCTCTGTCTCTGTCAACTCAGTATCATTTGCCAACAAGGTACGACGGTCTGGATCGACGTTCCTACCATTCAGTTGGTTCACTTAGCACGAAACCGGTAAACGTCAACCGGATGTAGTACCTCCTATGGCGACCTCCAAATGTCCCCACAATGACACGTTTCACGTTGCTCGGAATGTTTATTACGTAATCGCGCACTGAATTTACACAATGAATGTCAACGACTGCAAATTCCACTCGACGAATCCTTGATTGCCGTGGCGCGATTCCCTGGATTGCTACAATCTTGCCCCAATCACGGGATTTTATTTTATATTTTCCCAAATCACGGGTTTTGTTATTGTCGTGCGATTGTTCCCCTCATGGGTCACACCAAAAATGTACGCAGAACTAGCCCAGTCGCCGCGGTAGGCCGGTTAAGTACATCTCATACTTCTCTGGTAGCAGTCGAGTCGCTCCGGCACGATGCAGAAGAGAGGTTCCTTGGGCCACCACCGTCCCTTTCGTTGACGGATACGCCGCCACGCCTGCTGTGGTAATGGCGGATGGGTTGTTCGAAGAGAAACAACGGGCACTCTTTACACGTATATTTCGCTCGATTTAACCTAAATTACAACAGGTTTGACACTTAACAAAATGTTCGCGCACAGCGAATCAGATTCACCGCTTGCGACGCGGATTAAACCTCGATAGGCCTTCGAGGATCAGCGGCGACCTCGGCAAAAGAAAACTAGCCGCTAGGCTTTAGTTCCGGCACGTCCTTCCGAGACGACGGCCAGATGAACAGAGCGAGATGACTGGCGGAGTGTACGAAAATAATATCGGTCGCGTTCACTCACCATTCATTTTATTAGACTTGAATGTGTGAGATATACAGACGGTGAGATAAATAATGGCCAAAACGTACAGTTTCATCACTTCCAGTATCGAATCTACATCTAAAGTAATCCATAAGTTGAAATCTAAGAAGTTGAAATTGTAAGGTAGACGTAAGTTTTCAAATACCGCAACTACACTTAATGTATTGTTATGTGACCGTGACGTGACTGCCAGAATGCAAATAATGCAACTATCGAATTATATCAGAGATAATTGCAGTTTGATTTCTATTCGTTTCCGTTAATCCTTCTAGATTATTTGGATTGGAAATTAGTAAATATGCCTGCTAACTTAAATATTACGTATCGGGAATATCTGGATATCCTGTATTCAATTATTATAGTCGAGTTGGTAATAATCGAATAATTGTACAAGTAAATAATCTCGTCAAGTGTAATAATTTAGCATTGCTAATTATTATTCACTTGAAGTTATTTACAAGGAGTAAATATATTACTTGAACCTTTACGTATTTTGCGAAGCGGATATCCTGTATTGCTGTCACATTATGATTAAGTAAACGATACTAAATATTGATGGTTTAGTAAATAATAACTTATTGTCATTTTTAAATTATATTTTCATCTATTTTGAACTAAGCAAATATATTAACTATTATACTATTTCCAATTATTTCGATAACTGGATGTGCGGGTAATATAGAATTCTTGTCCTGCCAGGTAGTAGAAGGGGTAATGGGTAAGCCCTTATAAACAAGTGTCTGGCAGTTGTGGGACATATTGGTGATTGGAGAGCTAACCAGCAAGAAGCAAGTTAAGTGTAATATTGATTACTCACCTCTAAATAATATTGAGGGTTAATTGAATAAAATGTATTGGTGTGTACCTTGTTACCGTGTACCTAATAATGTATTCAAATATATAAACGTGTAATACTGTATTTCAATTTGGTGCATGGTAAAACATACACACCAACCTTATATTGAAAATAATTTAGCCTTTCTGATTACATGAGATTATATATATATTACTCTGTTTTGCTACAAGTGTTAAATATATTATGTGCAGAATATTATGATTAATGGCCTTACGGGATACTTGTAGTAATGGTTGAGGAATTAGAATGGATTTAATATCCTTTCTTTTATATCTTGACTTACTTAGTGGTGATGGCAGTATTGCAACATTGATTAAATTATTCGGAATTATTATAAGTAATATTATTTAATAAACATCATTGCATTTACCATGGTCGTTCTTAACATTTTATATTTATAAAATGGACTCTCACTTTTAATCTATTCAATGTTGAATAAATTAAATAAATTATATTTTGTCTTTTATTAACTAAATCTGACATCAGAAGTCAGGGATCTTAAACACGCTCTACGCCTATAAAAGTAATGTTTCAGGTGACTTTCCACGTGGAATGCAGCACCATACCTACACATCATAGGCTGAAATTACTGGAAATATGGGCCAGCCGACTATCTGACACCAACGGAAAAATCAAGGAAAGGTTTAGTTCCAATTTATTTTATATTTATATCGCGTAAAAAATAAGAACAAACACTTGCTTAATATACACATATATTTTGCTTTTAACTCGTGTTATGATTTTTTTTCTCTCACTGAAGTGCTTACAGTAATGATTGAGTTAGGTATATCAAATTTTATCCATCTATAACAAATAAGTACAAAATATGTTGAGTATTGCTGTCTGTGAGTATTTTCACGTATAAGTACTCACGTATTCTTAGGTGGATAAATACAAAGGATATGATATCTTTCAAATTGACATTACAGATGCAGTTCGTGACCTCAACTACTACTCCGTGCCTCCCATGGTGGCCACCAGCGAGCAGACTGCGGCTGCACAACAGGAGTATACCTGGAGCTCGAAATTATCTAATGGTGTGAAGTGAAGAATGGTGGTTAGTGTGAAATGTGAAGAATGGTGGCTAGTGTGAAGTGTAATTCCGGTATGCCATGATTTTTTTTTATTCGATAGAGGAATACTATACTTGAAGATCTTTTTGCTGAGATATCTATTGCTTTATTGTGTTTTTTAGTTTAGGAAAACAAGATTATCCTATATCTTATACAACTCGTCAAAAAATAATAATATTAACGAAACGTACAAAAAAAAACTTGATGACCATGATTATGAACTGTATTTATTGAATTATAAATCGCATAGTTAAACTTGTTCTTGCTAAGTTTTAAGCACATTTTAATCGTAATTAGGGCTTGCAATCCGAGTATTTCGAATAGTAATTTGGTTGGAAATTATTCGAAATATTCGTATTATCCGTATAATATCCGAATAATTGCAAGCATTAATCGTAATACGTACTAGGCTATAATATTATTCTTAGTGTTCGGCAACTGGTAGCAATCTGTCATTTTGACGTCAAACATAATAACTAACATGGATAACCCTGACGTCAAAAATAAAGTAATACGTGATATGCTATAAAGAAAAAACTTAATATTTAATATTATTATCGACAATCCACTTATCTAAAGATCACGGTATCTCTACATCAAAAGACGGCGAGGTTGTAAAGTGATAGTTCACCGTTATCATTCAAATAAATACCTCTATAGCAAAAATTAATTGATAAATAAATACATCTGTACATCATATAAGAAATACAAATTAAGTGGCATCCATAACAATTTCTGTCCTAAAATTGCTGCCTGTGTCCGATGATTTTTCTTGGACTGTATGATATCTAATTTAATTCATGAATATTTACGTATTTCCTTGTCACTATTTCGCAGTACGATACCTCTTTTCATCTCTACAGAGCATTAACGTTATCCGTAGTACTGCCATTTTAAGGGTAAACGCCTTAAGCAAATCATGCTTTACCTACCGTCATACCGTCAACGATGATACAAGTTTTTCTAATTCATTAAAAAAGGGGGAATTTGTTATTAATGAAACAATTCGATGTTGCAGTTCATTAATATTTTTATAAAAATGGTATCATTCACTTAAATGTACTTACATTCTAGCTTATGTACTACATTTTAAATTATGATGTATTACGTATTAACGTAATTAAAAGTAATAATTGGGAAAGTAGGTACAATATAGTAAATCGTAGTGTCAGGCTATACAATAGGACAATGCCAAGTTTAGATTAGTACATAGATGAAGCAAACGTAAAAAAATATATTATATATTTAGGTATGCAGTTGTGACATACAATACACCTCGAGATACCAACGAGTTTCTACTTACAGTACGAGTATTACCAATTACAAATTAAGTAATAATATTTTCAGATGATAGTATTACTCGTATGACAACAAAATTCACGATTGCTTGATCAGATATGATCTGATAACGAAATCTGAGAACTAGAGAAGAGAGTTAGAGTTATTTGAAATTGTAAAAATTTTCAGTACCTTGAGACTTGAACAGATATTGAAAACTGCAGAATGACCGAGCGGTTATAAAATAATTATTGCTGGTTGTACTAATTGTTATTTCATCATCCAATCTCCATACTAGTAACTAAATTCTGAAACAATCAAGTATTAGAAAGCGGATAAAATGCACCTTAATCTATTCCCCGGGACCTGCTTCGAAGGCAGGGCAGAGTTGGGCGATATTTAGATAATTTTTTATCTAGATAATAATTTCAAATAAATTTATTCGGAGATAAATTCAATCACAAACATAGCGTTGACAACTTTTTTTGTTGAGATAAATTATCTAGATGAAGATAACTGGCCTCGTTTATTATTGGAATAAGCTTAGAATAATGAATTTATATAGAATATCGCGTCAAGGCCCCTGACTAAATATAAGAGCTAAGCTACTACAGCTATCTTATACATCTGATCTGACCACTTCTAGTTCTACATGAGTGTACTACTGACATTCATCTTTTATTTTAAATCCCAACTAAACTATCTAGATAAAAAAAAACTGATCTGGATATATTCAAAACAACAAATGATGGATTATTTAGTTATTTCAAATAAAAGATCATTTAGTTATCTTCCCGGTTATTGGTAAATAGATAATTTTTGCCCAACTCTGAGGCAGGGTACCGACTAAGCTGGAAGACCGTTTGTTTCTATGTTTGTTTTGTTAGTATGTATTAAAAGGGTTCACTATATAATTCCCGAAGATTAATCGTCGATCGCATTTCGAAGCTATTTTTTTTCCTTGTATTATTTTAACTACGTCGCAACTTAACACAAAAATTTGTAGTTCTCCTAACTTTGTTTGGATTGAGACATTAACTTAGAAACACTTCGTAAAACATGATATTTTATGTCGTAAAATGCTTTCGTAGGCGTTACGCTAAGCTTTAATTTGCAAGCCGTATCAAACAATAAATAAGGTCGGCTCCTTCGATCATAATCAATAAAAATATCATGACTATTTAAATTGAACGGTTTCCCGATTAAATACATGCAAAAAAAGTCCCTTATAAATACAAGCATAAACAGAACATTATTCTATACGATTGTCAAAGTCGTATGAAATAAGTAAACTTATTCCATTATAATTGATAGATACAAAGAATGAAATGTGTTGCCGAATAAAATTCGGATAAAGAAAGGTTCGTTGAAAAACCAAAACGCTCATTGAAGGATAAACTGTTACGATGTAGGAACCATGTCCTTTTAGATGAATCAATTATATATTCTGAATTGATTATGTACTAAATTGTGGAACTATCGATATGAGTTTTTGATGTGTCCACCTGACGAAATTCACGAGTTTAATTTTTGAGTATCCTTGCCCACTGGACGAAGCTGAAACGAACATATGCGTTAAGGTATTTAGAACCAGTATACAAAGTATCATAACATTCGGGTCCAGTGGTTGCGAAGAAATTAATAATTTACCTTTTTTTTACTGTATGTAATTAAACGCTCATTGGGGCAATAAAGTCATTAAGACACACTCATTGAAAGGTATAAAACCCCGTTCGTTTTTTTTAATAATATTTTTTTATTTTATTTATGCCAGTAGTTAAATTATTCACGACATTAATTACGTTTTGACTTTTGACAAGTGTCTGATGTGAAAAATATGTGAGAAGTCAGAGTGAACACAGGCACATATACTAACAAATTGCGTTGCCCTGACGTGGTGTGTCACTAACCTGTAATTGTCATAAACGCTCCCATGATTGATACAGTATGCTTCTACTATTGTTGATTATTGGAAATAACGTTTGTAGGCAAAAATGCTACATAGCATTCCTGAGAAGTAACCCCATGTGGGATTTCAGGATTTGTCCAGATGCCAAGGTCAGATATGATCATTAGGTATACAAATCACCGTAAAATTTTCACATTACCCTCTTTCAAACAAGTGACCGACATGTTATGTTTATAGTTGGACTGATTGAGTGAAAACGACGACGAATGACACGACGACGAAACGAATGAATTTATTGACGAGAAATGAATGAAACTTGAATGAAAAGTTGATACGTTACCTTGCTTGACGAGGATGAGAGAAGCAGTAGCAACGTAACTGTAAATAAAGCGATTGCTGCCGAGCCTGCGAGCTCTCACTTGGTGTAAGTAAGTGAAACAGTAGCAATATAGGGAACAGCTACGAGCCTGCGAGCCCCACTTGATGTTATCGGTGGAAAAGTAGCACCTTAGAGGCGCTTGCTAGCTGTGCTTGATGTGGTGAGTAACGCTAGCAGAGTATCATGTAGATAGGATAATTGCTTCCGAGCCTGCGAGCTCTCACCTGATGTGAGTGAAACAGTAGCAATATAGGGGACAGCTACGAGCCTGCGAGCCCCACTTGATGTTATCGGTGGAAAAGTAGCAAACTTAGAGGCGCTTGCTAGCTGTGCTTGATGTGGTGAGTAACGCTAGCAGAGTATCATGTAGATAGGATAATTGCTTCCGAGCCTGCGAGCTCTCACCTGATGTGAGTGAAACAGTAGCAATATAGGGACCTGATACAGAGCCTGCGAGCCAGCTTGATGTAATAATGAGAAATGGGCACTTCGGGAACGAAGTACCTGTCAGTATGGCCGTGTGGGATATACAGACGGTGAGATAAATAATGGCCAAAACGTACAGTTTCATCACTTCCAGTATCGAATCTACATCTAAAGTAATCCATAAGTTGAAATCTAAGAAGTTGAAATTGTAAGGTAGACGTAAGTTTTCAAATACCGCAACTACCCTTAATGTATTGTTATGTGACCGTGACGTGACTGCCAGAATGCAAATAATGCAACTATCGAATTATATCAGAGATAATTGCAGTTTGATTTCTATTCGTTTCCGTTAATCCTTATTAGATTATTTGGATTGGAAATTAGTAAATATGCTTGCTAACTTAAATATTACGTATCTGGAATATCTGGATATCCTGTATTCAATTATTATAGTCGAGTTGGCAATAATCGAATAATTGTACAAGTAAATAATCTCGTCAAGTGTAATAATTTAGCATTGCTAATTATTATTCACTTGAAGTTATTTACAAGGAGTAAATATATTACTTGAACCTTTACGTATTTTGCGAAGCGGATATCCTGTATTGCTGTCACATTATGATTAAGTAAACGATACTAAATATTGATGGTTTAGTAAATAATAACTTATTGTCATTTTTAAATGATATTTTCATCTATTTTGAACTAAGCAAATATATTTACTATTATACTATTTCCAATTATTTCGATAACCGGATGTGCCGGTAATATAGAATTCTTGTCCTGCCAGGTAGTAGAAGGGGTAATGGGTAAGCCCTTATAAACAAGTGTCTGGCAGTTGTGGGACACATTGGTGATTGGAGAGCTAACCAGCAAGAAGCAAGTTAAGTGTAATATTGATTACTCACCTCTAAATAATATTGAGGGTTAATTGAATAAAATGTATTGGTGTGTACCTTGTTACCGTGTACCTAATAATGTATTCAAATATATAAACGTCTAATACTGTATTTCAATTTGGTGCATGGTACAACATACACACCAACCTTATATTGAAAATAAGTTAGCCTTTCTGATTACATGAGATTATATATATATTACTCTGTTTTTGCTACAAGTGTTAAATATATTATGTGCAGAATATTATGATTAATGGCCTTACGGGATACTTGTAGTAATGGTTGAGGAATTAGAATGGATTTAATATCCTTTCTTTTATATCTTGACTTACTTAGTGGTGATGGCAGTATTGCAACATTGATTAAATTATTCGGAATTATTATAAGTAATATTCTTTAATAAACATCATTGCATTTACCATGGTCGTTCTTAACATTTTATATTTATAAAATGGACTCTCACTTTTAATCTATTCAATGTTGAATAAATTAAATAAATTATATTTTGTCTTTTATTAACTAAATCTGACAAATGCATTTCAATTAGAGGTCGCTGATTTGCGTAAACACGCTGTATGGAAAGCGACAAGACTTCACATTGAAAAGGGTGACCAAATTTATTTTTCCTCTTATCATTTGAAAAATTAGTATCAATATTGATGACAAAAAATTATGAGTAACTGCATTAGGTTCATGTTTCGATACTGTACCTATGGCTTGATCAATTGTTATACGGCCCCGATTTACCCTGTATATATGTAGATACGTTACGTAGATCTAAATTTAAATTTACCTACAAGTAGTGCCTTTTAGAAAACCCACGCTTCCAATTTTTCATTTAACTCCTTAAAACGATCGATACCAATCAGCCGACCACGGGTTTTCTAAAGGTCCCGCAAATAGGTTCTTTTCAGAATAAAGATCATTTTCATTAAGTCCCGCATTTCTATGCCGGTCGCATCGTTTGCGGTATTTCATTAAGGCGCATAGCTTGAAGCTGAAGTGGGGGTATTCACAATAGAAAATCATCGAATTATATGAACCAGTAGGACGGGTGACAAAAGTTATACTAACTCGTACTTTCCATACACAAGGACCACAATATGCTCAAACGGAACCCAAAAGATTTTAACCATCCATACCTGAGGCCAATTTAGGTAAACTTCGCCAAAAAAATTTTTTTTTCCGACTTTTTGAATGTCTTTGTACATAAATAGTGTTCTAGGTAAAATTATCGGTTAAAATGAATTGCTGCATGTTTTTCCTAAAAACTGGTTTATGTAAAGTGTTCCTTGTCACTTTGATACATATAGTCTGTCAGGATGTCTAGGATTTTTCAAGGTCTCATAGTGGCCACATCGCCATAAAAAACTGATTTTATTGGATTTTATTAACTCTGGCAAATTCTACAAAAGTTTTATACGAAAGTTTAGTCCCTATATTTAATATGATCTGCAATATAATGTTTAAAAACTTTTGGGTTCCCCATGAGCACATTGTATTATAACTGGACTGACTAACTGCAACGTCCATACAAAATCACGTTCCGCCAACTTTCAGGCTATATCTTTATTGGCAGGATTCACTTCCCCGCAGTTTAGGCAAGTAAAGGCACTAGCGCAATCTATCGCCTCACAAAGGTAATAGTTCTCAATCAATCAATAAATTTCTTAAAAGAATTTATTTCTAGATTCGGACATCTGGCAGTGGTTCATTGGTGGAGGACAAAGAATGGAAACCACTTCAAGAATACAAATCCTAGAGTTCTGGTTTTGATGCAGTGTTATGAGAAATTATATAAATAATTAGATTATATTATTGCCAAAAGTGTGTGTGACAAGACGGGGACGAGGGGTCAGAAAATCATGATATTGGTGTGACGTAATTTTTGGATGGACCCCTAACATCAAATTGAAATGAAGAAATAATGTTAATTTATATGAAATTCATGGTAGCAGTTCTATATTTTGCCGCTGTAAAGAACATGCAGAGATAGTGCGATCGGACTTTATATATGTCGTTAATACCTTATACATTTCGCCGTACGATTCGATCCGCCTCGGTCTGCGCTATAGGAATCTGTAAATCTAAAATAATTTTAAACAAAACAAAAACCGACTTTACAGCCTCCACCTTTCAAAAAGCAAATGCTTGAGCTACTGTAAAAAATACTGAAATCACTATATTTTTCCAGGACCCCAACATCAGATCCGGACTTGGTGACAATGGGACCCACCGTGAACTCGTTCGTGAATCGTGACTCTTTCAAAAAAAAAGAATTTTTCAAATCGGCCGAGCCGTCTACGAATAATCGGTGAACATACATAAAAAAATATCAAAAACAAAGATCCCGACGAATTGAGAACCTCCTCTTTCGAAATCTTGAAGTCGGTTGATAATACAAGTTTATGGCAAGTGCTTACATTTGGGCGACTCAAAAATCTACTTGCCGAATTAATAGGGTTTCTAAAAACAACTCGATTAAATACCTGAATACCCCTTTAGTGGTAACCGCTTTCAGTCACTGTTCCTAGAGATCACGGACTATATTTATGTTTCTATGGGCATTACGATTGTCTTTTAGCTGCATTTACTTATTGATTATGCATATTATAAAACACTTGCTTTTGAAAATATTGGTCTTACAAATCTTGGCGTGTGTGTCGTGTTTATTTATTATATCAATTAACAATAGTATGACCTACGCAATATTTATATAGTACATGTAAACAATGAGAACATCACACTGTCTCAGTGTCGTTCCTTGCTGGGTGTCATTGGATGTGGAAGTGAGTTCATAAGTGAAAGTGCAGACGTCGAAGTTTTATTGTGGTACAGTTTGAGTCATGTTTAAGGTCAATTATTAAAGTGACTAGCTTAACTTTGAGTATTTGAAAGACGGTAATTAAGCTGTGAAGTATTTGTGTTTATACATAAAATTGAATACTTTAAATTGTGATACCTACAGTGATTTTGGATGCATTTGTGAAGGCTACATGTATATGAAAAGAAATGCAATTATTCCTATGCCGATCGTTTGATGAAGATAAACATCTTAAACTTTATCCACGGCAGGTATGTAAATTACTGCGAAACCAGACTTTGTCTAAATTACAATTAAATGTATTAATTCATTTGATATTTAATTTGTATGTCTAATGTTGCTCCCACTCCAGCTGTTATAAATGTTATATAACAGCAATTATCTTTATTTAACAACATAGTACTACTTAGCCTTATACTTGTTACAATTTGTTATATAACATTTATAACAGCTGGTGTGGGAGTACCATAATATAATTTTATTATGTTAAAATAATTTTGTTATGTTTAGCACTTGAAGAGTACCTTAAAAGACGTTCTTATCTGTCCCTAAGTTTGCTCTAAGCGTCAACATATATTTGAACTTGTTAGACTCCATACAGAAAATAAAAGTAGTAGCAGAAATTAACGGACTCTTCTCGTAGAAGCGCAACTTCTCTTATATTTCTAGGCTAAAATTTGTATAAATAAAGAGATTGAGGGGTAGGTAGGTAGGTATATACCTTCCTGCTAGCCTAAGATAGTCGAGTTTTTGTCGTCTGTTATCATAGCGGTCAGAATCAGAAGTATGTAAGTGCGAAAGTGACGCATGACATGATAGGCGATAAAATGGCAGCCATCCTATTCCTCGAAAAAATTTAGACTAATATGTCAAACTGTCTCGGTTTACATAACGACGACTAATTTTAGTTTAATACTCTTTTAGAAATTGGCCCTGATTCAAATGTTGTAAGTCATTATGAAATTTGTAAGAAGCTATGGTAATTTAGGTTTGAGAAATATTGTACTGACGGGTCTAAAGACAGAAGGGGCCGCATTATAACTTTAAAATACGTTTTACACGATCCAACTTCAATGCAACTCCAATACATTAACTACGAAAAATTTTGTATTTATGAGGAGCGTCAAGCGTTACATATTATTTTTATTATTTATTTTTTGGTACATACTTTTATTGCTGACTATACCTAGTAGATAGCATTGTCATGTAAATTACAGAAGTATACCAAATTTCAGCTCAATCAGACACCGGGAAGTGGTTGAAGTTTAACTTACAAGATTTACGTAGCACATAAATATACAAATGCGTTTTTTTCATTACTTTTTACAGTTAATAGTTAATGTATCGAGGTTAGGCACATAAGTAGTCTATGTTAGTTATAAAAAGTTAGGTAACAATTTAAGGACATGAATCATATTTAATTAAAATCATGTAATGAAAAAAGTGCGGGTACAGCTTGTTGAATTTAAACCCGCCCTTGATCAGCTAATTGGAGAGGCGTACCTGCGGTCAAGCTAAAAATAATAGAGCAATGTCACTTTGTTCCTTTTTATTTAACCCATTCTCCTTTGTTTTATTTTTACAGATAACCATCAAAATGATTCTAATTAGCTCAATAGTGAGCTCCCTGATCGTGGTTGTAATCGGTGAATGTGACGCATGTAGAAACGGCAAATGCCTAACGAAGATAACCCTATTACAAAACGTGGACATCACTGACCAATTGGCTACGGATTGGGTTAATAATATCCTATACGTCCAGTTAAATTCCGTTTTAATAACCGCCTTCTATATTCGAAATTTTACAATAACGAAAATGCATGTGGTACAAGTTTTAGAAACTTCTGGTATGGCCGTCAGACATGACACACAAGACCTTTATACAGCAGATTTCCGCTCAAACATTTACAGGATTAAGAAAGGTACCAGTAAGGCCGAAGTGGTATCCAATGGCTTACTAGATGGAATTGTTAATTTTATGTACTACGGCAGCAGACTTTATGTTACTAAGAAAAACCAGAAAAACTTGTTTCATTTCTATAAATCAAGTTTCATACCTGCCAGAGATTTGTCCGCTTATATGATAACAGAATTTGTTAAGACTAAAACAGGAGTGATTTTCGTTTCTAATAACACAGTTTATGAATATAAACGACCGTTTAAAAGACCTCCTACAGTGTTGAACCCCAAGAAAATGATTCTTTCTACGGATAAAAATCATGATATATATTTCGCATCAGTAACGGAAAAAGTTATTTTAATAAAGACTAACTCAACAAAGAAATTATTGGTTTATGCTGCATATAAAGGAGGAAATGTTGATAAATTTGTATTCGATAAACACAATAACGTTATAGTTCATGACGCCAAAGCGAAAACTCTCTCTATCTGGAAAGAAGAAGGAGATAGTTGCAAGATAATCATGCCACACTGTAGTATTGAAATAACTGTTGACAAACCACAAGTAGCGAATGAAGAGGAAGAACCTGATGATCAAAACGAAAACGATAGTATTATTTATGACTTTTTCTGGGGAAAATCTGAAAAGTTACGTGACTGTAGAAGTGTTAGTCGACCGAAATGAGAACTGAACGAATATTAGTAAGACATCGACAGGTCTTTCCTCCCGTTCTTGGCCCGTTACGGATTAGTGTTCTTATCAGTAAACTCCATTGTAGCAAAACCGCAAGCGCACGCGCCACGACAAAAAAAACCGGCCAAGTGCGAGTCGGACTCGCGCACCGAGGGTTCCGTACAAACCTTTACAACTTAAAGGTATTATAGACCTGAGTATTTGATATGAATTTCAATTTAATACCTCTACGCGTTTACGAGGAAAAAGGTAGTAAGTTGAAATTTTTTAAAAATATTTATTGTATGATTTTACTAAAAATGTCTACTTTTCGTAATTTTTCCTTCGTCTGTACTATATGAAGTTTCTTCGTGCCAAGTTTCAAGTTTCTGAGTTTACGGGAAGTACCCTGTAGGTTTTGAGTTTCTTGCGAGTACTCAGTTTGAAAATATGCGACTTAAATTGCTATTTCTTTTGATTGCGTTGACATAAAAGTTTGGTTTTGCTACATCTGAAAGGTCCTATAGCCCTGAGTATTTGACATGAATTTCAATTTAATATCTCCACGCGTTTACGAGAAAAAAAATGTAAGTTTAAAATTTTAAAAAATGTTTTTTTGTATGATTTTATTAAAAATGTCTACTTTTTGTAATTTTTCCATTGTCTATGCTATATGACGTTGCTTCGTGCCAAATTTCAAGTTTCTGAGTTCACGGGAAGTACCCCGTAGGTTTTGCGAGTGCCGAAAAACTAAAATTTGCAGCATAAATGACTGTATCTTTTGATTGCGTTGGCTTTTAAGTTTGATTTTTTCACAGCTCCAAGAGACAATAAACCTGAGTATTTGGTATAAATTTCAGCTTGATACCTCCACTCGTTCCTGAGAAAAATGGTCTTGACAGACAGACAGACAGACAGACAGACAGACAGACAGACAGACAGACAGACAGACGGACAACAAAGTGATCCTATAAGGGTTCCGTTTTTTTCCTTTTGAGGTACGGAACCCTAAAAAAGGATTTGGGCTCATGTTAGCGTTTATAGAATATCTACCATATGAACCACGCAATAAGATTCAATATGAACTAATACAAAAAAGCTGTATATTCTATACGTAACGGTTGCGCCCAGCGTAGGCGAGTTAAACGCTCTCCATCCAGCATATCTTGACACCGAGATCCGAAACAAATATGCGTAATCGGAGACCGCGCTCGAACTGGTATTCCGAACGCCCGACTAGGCAACGCTTAGGAGGCAATTGGAATTATTCCTCACGGACAGGTAAATTAAGGGTCGGATTTTAAATGAAACATTTGGGTACGTGTACTTACGATTTATGTATATTTAATTTAAAAATATATATAAACATTGGGTAAATATATTACAATAATAATCGGTTAATTATAATCAGTTATACAAATAATCAACGAATTTTAAAAACATTTTTTTATATTACTTTTAACATACAGCAAATTACTTACTAAGAATAAAGAAATTTTAATAAAAATAATATTAGGATGCTACATCAAAACGTAATAAAACATCAATGTTTTAGATAGTTACAGGTACATTTTAAATATGTATAGGGGTTAGTTATAATCGTTTATACAAATAATCAACGAATTGTAAAAACATTTTTTTTCTTTATATTACACTTTTAACATACAGCAAATTACTTACCAAGAATAAAGAAATCAAATAAAAATAATATTAAGATGCTACATTAAAACCTAATAAATCTTCAACGTTTTAAATACTTAGTTACAGGTACGTTTTAAACAAGTAGAGGTTTACAATATTTTGATCGTTCATGCACGGGTTCATTCATGGTCGGAACATTACATTCGTAACAGCATCTTCCCATGGTCGAAACATTACACACGTAACGGCATCTTCCCATGGTCGGAACATTTTTACATTCGAAATGTAAAAATCAGATCGAAAGTCCAGATTAACAATGCCAGAGGTCAAATAAAACTTAATACACCAAAGTCCAAACAGTAGCAAACAAAATCCAAAAAAACGTAGCCAGGTCGTCATGAAAAGGGTCGTATAGAATAAAGAGCACATGTACTTAAAGCGAGGCTTGTAAGACACTGGAAAAAGATAACCCTTTAATCCAGCTTAGCCATTTCCCCCTACCCTAAGCTGATAGTGCGTAGGTAGCGCATTCCTAAATAATGAGTCACCCCAACACTAACCAAATGTGCGTTTTGTACATTGTAAGTTTTATTATATTAATGAGCTTTATTAGAAAAGTTTTACTTGATTTACAATCCGATATTTATGTATTAAACGTAAAACGCCAATACAGCATGTTTTAACCGAAGAAAGACACATTCAAGTTATGCTTATTATCATGATTTGAATGTGTTAATGTTAAGATAATAAATATGAGTTAACACGCAAGAGTGGGTTAACTTTCTAGGTAAAAATATATAAGTGTAACATAAAAAAAAATGATTTTATAATTCGTTGATTATTCGTATAACTAAATATAACTAACCGATTATTTCTGTAATTTATTAACCTGATTATTATTTATATACTGATTTGAATGAAATTAAATGAATTGTAATGAAATGATTATTAAAACGGAATACCTACTATTATAGTTAAAATTAAAATATACAACTGTATAAGGACTTAGCTTGTAAATTATATGACTTGTAAATTAACCTATTTACGAATAAATAATCTGTATCAGTATTATTATTGTTATATACTTACCCAATGTTTATATTTTTTTTAATATTAAATATTCATAAATCGTATTTGTGTCCAAATGTTTCCAATCAAAATCCGACCCTGTTTTACCTGCCCGTGAGGAATAATTCCAATTGCCTCCTAAGAGCTGCCTAGTTGGGCGCTCGAAATACCAATACAAGCGCGGTCACCGATTACGCATATTTGTTTCGGATCTCGGTGTCAAGATATGCTGGAAGGAGAGCGTTTAAGTCGCCTACGCTGGGCGCAACCGTTAAGAACATACAGCTTTTTTGTATTAGTTCATATTGAATCTTATTGCGTGGTCCATATGGTAGATATTCTATAAACGCTAACATGAGCCCAAATCCTTTTTTTTGTCGTGGCGCGTGCGCTTGCGGTTTTGCTACAATGGAGTTTACTGATAAGAACACTAATCCGTAACGGGCCAAGAACGGGAGGAAAGACTATACTTATATTATCTTATAATTTTATTTATCTCAACTTCATTAATATAACAAATTCATATGCAAATTTTTTGTTACTTATACTTTCTGTCTATAATTTGAGGTGTGCAATAAAGAGTATTTATGTTATGTTATGTTATATTAAGAAATATTACTAACCATATTCAGCCACTCTTTTCAAAGTAAGTAGGTGTGTTTAGGTAAATTTACTGTATACAAAAGTC
The DNA here is from genome assembly GCA_947086415.1 of Pammene aurita. Classification (NCBI taxonomy): domain Eukaryota; kingdom Metazoa; phylum Arthropoda; class Insecta; order Lepidoptera; family Tortricidae; genus Pammene; species Pammene aurita. Next base: position 31,476,787 of record OX352301.1, read on the forward strand.
AAGCGACATTTGTATTGTTGCATTAGCATTATTTTATTTTATATTTTTTTACCTAGATTTAGAACTTCGTGATAGTAATTTTATTTTATTTTTCTTTTAGTCTTTTAAAATGTAATTTCATTTTATTATACAATAACGACATTATTTGTGTACTGATGATAATCCATTCTAATCGCCGTTTAATAATAATGTCACCAAGTATTGCAGATAATTATTTTACATTTTTAACTATTTAATTGTAGTTAATTCTTGTTATGGTGAGCTTTCTTGTGTTTTAAACATAATTAACAAAAATACAAAACAATAACAATGTAATCGTACTAACTTGGCTCGAGGACTCTAAGGTACCGTTCACCGTTCAGAGGTATGTACAGTCGCCATCAAATATAACGGAGCGGCCAAGGTACTCAAAAATATCTGAACATACACTTTATCGCCTTAATAATAGAGGCGTTGTTCAGATATTTGTGACCACCTTGGCCGCTTCGATATATCTGATGGCGACTGTAACGTTCACAAAAACGTTTTCCGTATTGAGCGAGAACAGGTCCGATAGAAAAAGAGAAATATTCTCGAGAATTCTTGAGTAAGTCACAACTCAACCTCCAAGTGTTCGCAGGGTCCATTGAGGTACAATATACGTCATAATATCCGTGGTGACGACGAATATCGAGCCCTGTTTAATAACACAAATACAACTATATGGTAAATAAATACTCCGTTTTCAACAGTAAGTACGAGTAGTAAATTGTTTTATTTTTAAATAAATAAACGTTAGTCGTTTTATTAATGACATTTATTTCTAGCGTTCTTAATAATCTACAAAGATAAAAACCCATAGATAGTAAATGGTGCCCATGGTATAGATTTGACATATCCAAAACATAACCAACTATGAGGTTGGCCGGTCGAAGTTTTTTCAAGATGGCGCTAGCATATCTTGTACCTATCAGTCCTACCAATAGTGTCAAATTCGTGTTTTTTTTTTATTTTCTGACCTGTACGCTAGCTCTTTAAGCCAAATACCATAGAATTATACCAGAGATAGATACAACCTATGTTGGCGACATCTGGCCGTCATCTGGCATAACCTTTGGCAGTTGCCTTCCCATTATTCCTTAAGGAGCTGACAACAGCTAAATTCCCTCCCTATCTTATTCAGCGCGAGTGAAAGAGAAACACTGTGATACGATTAGTATGGGAGCTCAATGAAAATTTAGCAAAATGATGAATAAAAAAAAAACTACGCATTAATTGAGAAATATAAAACAACGACGTTTTAGTGTGATGGAATTTTAACCTTAGTTACAGACGTATAAGTCAAGATACTAAAGACATACAACTTTTTGAAGCTAATTTTAAGATATAACTTTGGAATTATTTTTTATCGAGCCGATTTCGTCCAATCGTGTATCGGAATTAACGAAGTTCTTCCAAATATAACTAATATTAATATATATTTTTTTTAATTTCTCAAAACAAGTAGTTATAGCTAAAATACTGTTTGAATAAAGTCAATTTGAAGGTCATTGGGTGTTGTCAGCCTCTTAACGCTTGCAACGTTATGCGTCATCGCTTTATACTAATTTTATATAGCACAGATATTATATAACATTTTATAATATCAATGTTGGACTACCATTACTGCTAACCAACTGTTAACTGCGATCAGGTCGCGGCTCGAGCCACCCTAATTAATTACGATTGCTGCTCAACGAACCGTTACATCGTGCCCAGAGGAAATGCCCTTTTTTCGGCCTCCAGTGTAGACAAGGGTTTTGTTTACACTGGAAGTTTACAGCCTAATGTTTTGCACTCCACTGTATGCTCGGGCTGTCTGATCGCCTTGTGCAGGAAAATTGACATTTTGTACATTGATTTAGTATGTATTCTACTAGATCTGACATCTAGAACAAATTTTGTGCGCCATGTTTGGCGGGTGACAGCTATGACAGAATCAAGAAGTAGTATAGACTTGTAGTGATTTTCACTACAACTTTTGGAACAAAAAATTTCTTAGGGATGTCATCTCCTGTTACTCAATGATTTTGTACTTAATCTTTTTAGCCAAACCAGACAATTAAGTTTAAACCCTGTTATACTCGTAGCTATGCACGGAAAGAAAAAACTTGAAGATTCATTAGGTACTCGGGAAAAAAAATCGTGATAAACACAAGTAAATGTCCCCGCCAAATAGTAAGCAGTCATCCCAGTCGCAGTCAATGCACGAATGCAACTTCAAGGGTATCACATGCGCGTTGCCGAACCTTTAAAACTTGTACAAATAACACTACTTTTTGTAAGAACCTATTAATACTGAAGGTAGGTAATTCCTTAATAAAACCTCGGCAGGGAGCTCGTTCCACAGCCGGAGCGTTTTCGGCAGGGAATTCCTCCTCTGAAACCGCTCAGTGCACCACTGTTTAAGTACCATGGTGTAAGATAGACCAAGGCAAATCGGATCCCATAGTGGACAATTCATGATATCACGCAAGAATAGCTACAGCCGGCTAAACGCGTCGGGTATGGCTGTCCTGCCGGCTTGTAGTACAAAATAATACCAGTAAATAGTATTTCATATAGAACGGATGCCCTCCATCCCGCCCCGAATGGAATTACCTCACTCCGCTAACTAACCGAAAATTCGTTAAAACTCAGTTCGAATGCCAACGTGCCGTATATATTACTAGCTTTTTCCCGCGGCTTCGCTCGCGTTAAATTCGGGGTAACACGGTTCCCCTTTCCTGATTTAAAACAGAAGAGAACTCGAAACAGAATATTATTTTAATACGCTACTGTAGACGATATTATTTGTCTTTATAGCTTATGCACGATTTTTTTGTTAGTCACAAATAGTCCGCATACCAATTAGCTTTCTACCTTGAAAATTGCGGAATGCTCCATACAAACTTCCACATCCCATTTTAGGGAAGTGGGGGGTTAGAAAGAGACAAAAAGTAGCTTATGTCACACTCCATCCCTTCAACCATCTCCACTTAAAAAATCACGTCAATTCGTCGCCCCGTTTTGCCGTTAAAGACGGACAAACAAACACCCCATTTATAATATTAGTATGGATGGATGTGCTTAACGGCGTAATGAGGGTTTTCACGATCGCGACTTTCACTAGATGGCAGCACCGTGGCGAGATGTGTTTTTGACAGCAGCTGTCAAAATCAACCAAAAAAAAAATTAACATGATTGATGGATTATGACAGCTAGACCTCTCGCCACGGTGCTGCCATCGATCGCGGAAACCAGTAACGGGACTTAACCCGCGTATATAATTTTAAAAATTACTCTCGACGTTTCGAGGACGACATTGTCCCCGTGTAGGGTTACCAGGTCCAAAAATGAAAAAGCCGGACTCCGCGCTCAGTTTAGCCGGACATTTGATCCCAAAAGCCGGACATGCCTTTTTAATAGCTAACCCGTCATTCAATAGGTTTTTTAACTTTATCCTAGAAAAACTTAAAAAAACATTATTTCGAAATAGAAACCAGCTTCCTGAATTTCAGACGGCGAACTTGATTTCATTTAAGCTTTAAATTGTTTTAGCTTTGAAACCGGTACTAATATTATTATTTCAAGTTTCCTGCAGCGTATTTTGTTACGAGCGCCAATTAATATTTACTTCAATGCAGCTTTTATTGTGTGTGCAATATTCAGAATATTAGATAAAAGTTCGCCTTTGTATAGTGAAATTGGATTAGACAATTGGGTAAAATAGTTTCAACCAATAGATTGACAATCTCCATACAAAATCTCGTCCTTGTATTCCTGGCTAAGGCACTAGCGCCATCTATCGTTTCACAAAAACAATAGATCTCAGTGTCATATATCCACTCACAACGGTTGCTGGGTTTACCGCGGTAAACCACGCCGTAACACAGACCCGCCGTTGCAGTCCCTTACGGACTACGGCATTGTCAATTGTCATACTTTTAGATTTTGTTGGGCGATATAATTCAACCATAAAACAGCGCAAAATAATTCAACTCCATACACACACGGATGGCGCTGACACCTAATACCGAAAGCAGACATTTGGCCAAAGTTTGGAGGAGGATTTTTAGGATTAAGTATAGATTGGCGATGAGTCTTGAAGTGAGGATTTTTTTCAGTCTTGTCCGTTAAAGGGTTAAAAGGGTATTAGTTTATATACATTTACAATTAGCTGATTAGGTTAAGTTAAGGTAAAAAAGAGCCATTCGCTTTCTGTATAACTTAAAGGCAGGTGCATCAGTTAGAGAACTATTTAAAGAAATTAATATTTTAACTGTTGCGTCCCAATATATCTATGACAATATTATTTTTGTTGTAAAGAATATACATACATTAAAAAAAAATCTGGCATCCACAGCTGTAACACTAGAAATAAAAACAAGCTAGCTATCAGAAGTAATCGTATCCGTAAAGCATATAAAAGTCACTTTTTGGGCAAGGTGACATTTATAACAAGTTACCCGTCGATGCTTTAAATTTATAATTTCCCGCTCAAAAACTTTAATTTCATAGGATTATTACAGGGTCGAGGACTATATGACGGACAAAGATGCATGGTCCAAACCAGAAACTACTACAAAATCATCTAACATTTATAGGACAATTCAGATAGGAAAGCATATCAAACGTTTTGTGAAGCAGTCAGATTTGGATTTTATTATTTAATTATTTTTTCTTTTTAATTAAACAATAGGTACATATTCTGTTTCTCAAGCTGTTTTGATATGTCTTCTTATAGAACTACGCATTATTGTGTATATTTAAGATCCAATGTATTACTGTTTTGAAAAAAAAATAAGTCCAAAAAATAAGTCCCACCGAGTTTTTTGCTGGTCATAATACTTCTCGGGTCAGAGGTGTTGGGTTAGAACCGGTGGTAGTTTTTCTCTCTCTGACGTTCATAAGTGCATCGTAATGTGCCTAAATTGAAGAATAAATATCTTTTTTTTCTTTTTTAATGTACGGAGACAATCCGTCCCACCTTCATGCCAATGGTATATATGTTTTTAGAACCTGACATATGCCTGATGTAGGTGCCACAAATTAGAAAATCTAACCCTTGACTCCGAAAGTGAGGTAAAAAAGGCATGCCTATCCCGAGCTGCTGTACTATATTCTACCTTCCTCTAACCTACAAAACCATCAGTACAATTCTGAAGATTTCCATATTATAATTCCTTTTTCCAGAAGTCTCAGCTTTAATTAAAGGTTTCCACGGAAGCGTAAAAATAAACAGTTCCCTTTGCCACTTCAACGATGGGCGAATTCGTTAAATTATAAATCCGACCTTGTCACGAAATTAAGACTCCGAAAATTAATTTGCAGTATAATTTAATATTTAGCATTTTACGGCAGTTTTTACTTGTGAACTTTTGTGATACTTTGCTGTTTTTTTTGTTTTGGTTTGGTTCCGTTTAAGAAACAGCGATTCAACGGAGGATCTTACGGAAGCAAAACAATTCCGAATTAAGTAGGTATACTTATTATTTAAAAAATACTAAGTTGGTACTCACCTATTGGGATAGCCTCAAATGCGATTATTTCTAAAATCCATACTAATATTATAAATGGGAAAGTGTATGTGTGTGTTTATTTGTTTGTCCGTCTTTCACGGCAAAACGGGGCTACGAATTGACGTGATTTTTTAAGTGGAGATAGTTGAAGGGATGGAGAGTGACATAGGCTACTTTTTGTCTCTTTCTAACCCCTCACTTCCCTAAAATGGGGGTGGAAGTTTGTATGGAGCATTCCGGGGTGCAATCAGGAAAGGGGAACCGTGTTACCCCGAATTTAACGCGAGCGAAGCCGCGGGCAAAAGCTAGTCTCTGATATTCGACCAAAATTAAAACTTATGAACTTATTTACTTACTGAGATACTTTGTTATGTTCTGCACGAAACTAATGATACTTACTAAACTACTAATTACCAAATCTTACTTTTATTTTAACATTGCAATGCCGTTTCATACCTTTGTTACTTTTTTTTTTTTTTTTTTTAATACTACGACGGTGGCAAACAAGCATACGGCCCACCTGATGGTAAGCAGTTACCGTAGCCTATGGACGCCTGCAACCCCAGAGGATTCACATGCGCGTTGCCTACCCTTTAGGTACCTATTCACTCCTTTTTTGAAGAACCTACGAACTTTCACAACTACGTTAAAACAACTCTAAGAACCAATTAACCTATATTTATTTTTCATTACCTATACCTCAAAAACATGTTCTGCGAGAATCTCTTAAAAACTGACTCGCAACGGGCATTTCGTAAATTAAAAACTAGTGTTGCACACTGTATACTATCATACACAGATAATATATCTTACCAATATTGAACCCTATTACAACGGTGTAAGGTCCACCGGCGATCAGTTATGTGTATCCGTGTACGGATGGTAGCGTGCAAGTAAACAACAGGACATTGATGGATCGCAGCGAAATATGGAATATAGTCAAGCGCGTTTGATAGTAAAAGTTGGGTTCTGGAACATAGAAACAAGGAATACAATTTTTTATTGTCGGGTGAAAATATTCCCAGTATTAGGAAATATTTTCACCCGACTTCAAGATTTCGAAGAAGGAGGTTATAAATTCGTCGGGATCATTGTTTTTAGTTGTTTTCTTTTTTTAATGTATGTTTACCGATTATTCGAAGATAGCTGGACCGATTTCGAAAATTCTTTTTTTGTTTGAAAGAGTATACTTCAAAGTTGGCCCCATTATAACCAGGTCAGGATCTGATGATGGGATCCTGGAGAAATCGAGGGAAGTTTTCAACTATTATAGTATTTCAATTTTCAACTACTATAGCGATTTGAGTATTTTTTACAGCAGCTCGAACATTTGCTTTTGGAAAGGTGGAGGCTAAGTGAAGTCGGTTGTTTTTTGTTTAAAATTATTTTACATAACAATCTTTAAAGCGCGTATTCGAAATAAAACAAACACATTTTATTGTTTATCGTATGGCTTTAATACATGTCACTGGATGTTACACAATATAGGGAAACTACAGTAAGATAAATTAAAAGTTTTTTTTTCCTTCCGAGGTAAGCAACTGCTCTTCTGACAAGTTGTGGGGCATTTCAGAACGATGTGTGTGATAGCCTGGTCTGGGTGTCCGCATTCACAGGCGAGAGGCACTTCATCCCCATTGGTATCAATGAGGATCGCCGTACCTCCACGGCCGCAGGAATTTAGATAAATAAATAAATAAAGATTTGGGGACAATCTTACACAAATCAACCTAGTCCCAAACTAAGCAAAGCTTGTACTATGGGTACTAGGCGACGATATACATACTTATATAGATAAATATATACTTAGATACATAAGAAACACCCATAACTCAGGAACAAATATTCGTGATAAACACACAAATAAATGCCGTTACCAGGATTTGAACCCGGGATCTCCTGCTTCGTAGGCAGAGTCACTACCGACTGGGCTAGTAGGCCGTTGAATTAATAACCTTACATTGTGATTCCGGTTGTTACTAAATGAGTAACAAAATTGGTTGCTGCACTGTCGATCCCGTGACCTCGATGCCTTCATTGGATTTTGGTCACATATTCTCCCCCTACTGCATATTTCGAAATGCCAACTGGAACATGGAGATAACACATGAAGACATGACACAAACAGAATATCTATCTAACAAGCTATAGGGCTGGTTTCCTGTCAGGTAACGTTATTAAATAAATAAATAACTAACTATTATGTGACAATCTGTCTGTCTGTCTGTCAAAAATCAACCTAGATATATAAGGTGCTAACTTATTAGTTGCAGATATTTTTACAGCTTATAGTACTCGGTTCCTGGAGTATATTTAAGTATGAAACATTATAGCTTTTATGTGTTTTTGGAGAAAACTGAAAAACAATTTTTCTACGTAAACATACCCTGTTCATGTGATTATTAAATGAGAACTCATTGAACAGATTTCAGTTTTACCTAACACCTAACTGCTGGCCACTTCACGTCGATTACTTGATTTTCAATGTCATGTTATTTGCCGAACCATAATGACATTTAAGAAAAACAATTGTTGACATGAGTGACATGACAGATAGTGTTAAACGTCTTGTCAGTTAAATGCCCATGGTGATTATTTCTAGACGAAATTATAATACATTTTTTGGTCGGTTAAAGAAAAAAAAATTTTTTTTAAATATTTCTATTTAAAGTTAATTGTTTTAAAGTAAAGTATCACGTGTTAAAATATCTGCAACTAAATAATTATCAACATATATACATATAAGATATAATAGATATATACATATAAATACTTAAATACATAGAAAACATCCATAACTCAGGAACAAATATCCGTGATAAACACACAAAAAAATGCCCTGACCAGGATTCAAACTCAGGACCTCCTCCTTCATAGGCAGGCGGCTGTCATTCACGTTCACTAGAGTAGTTACAAAACCTTCATAACCTCTCTAACCTAACCAACCGACCTCAAACTAACCTTTATTCTATAGCTACTGTGGCGTCACGCTTATTTAACTCCTTTTGACGGACACTTTTGCATACACAGATATTTCCATCCTTACCTCTACCATCCTTATTTTTGTCGATAAATGTACAATCGACGTCAAAGATGATTAAATTTTTGAACCTTACTCCTTTGTAATAAGGTGCAGTGTAAACATATCTTTGACGTCGATTGTACAAGTATTCTACAAGAGGGATTAAGCATTAGTCTCAACTGGGTCTTTACACACACCTTTGAATGTCTTCGCAGGTGTAAGCTAGCTTCACGAGGCGTTAGTGGGATTAGTTCGATTTCCTAGCATTGCTGTTTTACATCGGAGCCGACAGCCAAATATGAGGTAAAGGACAATTTTATCCTTAACCTCGAAAATCCATCGGCATAACTACAAGCCGAAGTCAGAAGAAATTTTTAGAAACCGAATATACTTACATATTTAAAAGAAATGGGGTTTTTCTTTTTTATTTACGGATCTCCAAACAGAGTGTGAATGTGCATATAGGAATTGCACTTTTTAGACCCGTCCATTTCGCGATATTTTTATTTGCGTTTTTGAAGAGAACTTGTTAAACTTCCACAGTAGTTTTATTTTATTTTGTATCGAGTTATGTTTCAGCTTTACGTATCGATTTCAAAGGAAACAAAGGCAGTTAATTAGCCTTACCTGGCTCATTACATAATAATCCTACTAAATAATATTGATTATAATAATATGTATGAATAATGTCATGTTTCGATGTTTATCCTCCGTGGCACAAATCATTATAATACTCGTAAAAGTCGAAATCGCCGACGATTCTATACTTGTTTCCGCAATCTCAAGGAATCATTAAAAGGAGTTTACTTACTTTTATCATTAATGATATGATAGAGAAAATAAGTGCCCTATAAGCCAATTTAAAATCGTTGTTAAAATCGCAAAATAATTCCAGTTCTAGATAAATAGATTATAGAAAAGGACATACTTAGGACACTTTTTACCCGACTGCGTTTATCACTTTATTTATATCCTAATTGGGATTTCAGACAATTTCAGTTTAGTACTAAAAAAGAGGAAATGCGAGGCAGTCGGATGACTTTATCACAAATATAGGGGGACAGTTGAACTCTAATCATAAATAAATCATTGAAACCTGCAACCATATTGAAATAAATAAAATTAGGGCCATATACTCGTAGTTAGAGCTGTCTCTTTCAATGCTCACCCAACGATACACTAATACAGTAAAGATACGGTTGTGTCAAACATTAATTTATAATAGCCTGCTTTTTTATGTTTCATTCTTATGGGATTATTATCTATATGTCGCAGGGAAATGATTAAAACAGAGATTTGAACAAATCTCTAAGGGATATTATCAAATTACGCAGGATGTTAAAATGAAGACTCCATATCATCATTTCCCTAGAAAAAATCAGTAATTTCACCAAATCACTGACTCTGTTTAGTGGGAAGACAAAATCGGCCAAAAAACGCGACACGCTTTTTCATTTCACTAGATTTGTTTAGGAATTTGACAAAATCCCTAACCGCTACAGTAAGTTGATGAAACGAACTCAAAAAGTCGACTAGTTTTATCATTTCGCTAAACAAGTTTAGTGAAATGATAAAGTCTCAACTGGAAGATGGTATATGGTGATTTGATTAAATCTCTGAACTGGTTTAGTGAAATGACGAAAGGAAGTACCGAATACAATATTTTACTTTATCTACACTCATATTGTAAGTCCTCTAAAATGCGTTCAAAAACCGTAGGAAATGACCAGCATTACAACAAACTATTTCACTATGATAAGTTTCTTATCTGTGGCAGTAATGTAATTTTAACTTTACATGCTCAAATATTGTTAAGTTATGAGTTTCAAATTTGGAACAGCTGTCAAAACCAACACAATTTCAATGGGTTTCTATTCTAGTATCCATAGATTTTAAAATGTTGTCGATACGAAACGTCAGTACGATATATTTGTTGACATAAACCGCACGACATTTTGATCTCGGATGACATGAGAATAAGGACTTCGTTCGTTGGCTAATATAAAAAAAAAACTCGCGGCAGAAGTTTGTACATATATATATTTTTCTATGGTTTGTACGGCCGTCATTTCTATTATCAACTTGTCAGGTATTGAAAATAGATGTCATATACTTCAGAAAAAGTGACCAAACCCTCCGGTGTCCGGTTGTCAGGTATTGTTTGTCGAAACATTTTTAATTGCGAAAATGTAAATGTTTACTATTAACTATATTAAAATAAATAAATATACTTTCCTTATCAGTTCTAATTTATTTATTTTTATTAAGCTTACACCTGTGGGTATGTTTCAGCACTTGTATCTATCTACCTAGTAATGCAGGTCAATTGCCTTCGGCTTCTGAAACCATCTTTGAGTACTTGCAATATGTGTGTAGATAAAGTAATGTATGCAACTGTACAGAATTAGGCCTTAAAACACTCGTGTGATCCTATAATGAAACTCGCTGCGCTCGTTTCATTAAACCCCACTCGTGTTTTAAGGCCCCTCATTATGTATCAGTTGCATAAACTACTATTACAGTTAAGCGATTTTATCAAATCTCTGACTAGATAAAGTGAAACAGATATTAAATCAGAGATTTTAACAAATCTCTAAGGGATATGATCAAATCACGCAAGATGTTAAGATTGAGAATCCATATCATCATTTCCCTAGAAAAATTTTGTCATTTCACCAAATCACTGACTCTGTTTAGTGGAAAGACATAATTGGAAGGTGCGTTATTTGTGAAAATCCAGTGCATGCTCACGGTCACTATAAGATGTTGTTAGATTAGCTAATTATGTAATAACTTAAGACTAATAAGGTCCCTTAAGTAGGGACTGAATAAATCAACCGTCTTAGTATTAGATGGATCTCACAACTTTTTACGGTAGAAGAACTGAGTTGCGAGACTTGTTTTTTTTTTACAAGTTTTGTTTTTGATGGCATAAACAACTTTGATACCTACTTTTGACATTTTATGTAACAATTTCAAGTAATCTAGTCTATATCTTCAAGTCATATCTTCAATCTTTCTTTAGTATATGTTCAAAAATTTTGCTGCATTTTCCCTATCAGCTCTAATATTGCTTTCTTTTTGACAAAATTGGCATTTAACAACTAAGCCTTAACCTTCCTCTCCAACAGTACTTCCACTTGTTGCATGCACTGGATGTTCACAAATACTGCACCGGCCGATTTTGTCTTTCCACTGAACAGAGTTAGTGATTTGGTGAAATGACTGAATTTTTCTAGGGAAATGATGATATGGATTTTCCATTTTAACATCCTGCGTGATTTGATCATATCCCTTAGAGATTTGTTAAAATCTCTGATTTAATATCTGTTTCACTTTATCTAGTCAGAGATTTGATAAAATCGCTTAACTGTAAAGTAAAATATTGTATTCGATACTTCCTTTCGTCATTTCACTAAACCAGTTCAGAGATTTAATCAAATCACCATATACCATCTTCCAGTTGAGACTTTATCATTTCACTAGACTTGTTTAGCGAAATGATAAAACTAGTCGACTTTTTGAGTTCGTTTCATCAACTTACTGTATCGGTTAGGGATTTTGTCAAATTCCTAAACAAATCTAGTGAAATGAAAAAGCGTGTTGCGTTTTCTGCCCGATTTTGTCTTCCCACTAAACAGAGTCAGTGATTTGGTGAAATTACTGAATTTTTCTAGGGAAATGATGATATGGAGTCTCCATTTTAACATCCTGCGTAATTTGATCATATCCCTTAGAGATTTGTTCAAATCTCTGTTTTAATCATTTCCCTGCGACATATACATATCTATACATCTATACATAAATATATAATAAACGCGTAAGGAGAAAAAAAATGTACATTAAAGATATTTGTGAAAAACCAATTCAGGGAGTCTTAGAAACGTTAACTAAGTACATTTCAACGGTTTTTGGAATTCTTGTCTGTCTGTCTGTGAATTTGTCCGCGCACTACGCAAAAACTACTGCACAGAATTTTATGAAATTTTGTACTGTAGCAGTTTATACTCCGGAGCAACATCTAAGGTAGGTTTTATCCCGCTTATTTAAAAACAATATTTTAATATATAAAGCCGAAGTAGATCAAAATAAATGCAAAAAGATGATTGAAGGCATTGAAAATTTCGTCAACTCAGTAACTTGACCCATAGCTTAATTGGTAAAGCGATTTAAGCGATCGAGCCCCGGCAAGGCGTATCGATACAGGTTCAAGTCCTGTTGGGTTGATTATTTTTTCAATGTTTTCAATGTTTGTATTTGATTTAGTAACAATCTAATATATATTTAGTTTTTCAAAGTGATAACAGATGGCGCCTGAATACTGTGTATGGGTAGGACGTAGGTACGCAACAACACACGAATCCTTTTAATGTGCAGTCACGTCTGAAAATATGGATACATTTAATGTGTCAAAAATATCTACCCACGATTCTATTACCAAAGCGTAAAGTCTTGGATACATGTTATTGTCACATTAAATATCCATTCTATTATAAAACCATATTTTCAGACGAGATCGTACAAACATTCTTTAAAGACATTCCCCAAGTAAATGGGACAAGGTCCAGGAAGAAGACGAAGAAAAATACGTTTTTAGAATAAAATCAAAGCGATTTGGTCTGTTGTTGTCTTCCGAGGTTTAAATTACGAGATTACCTTTAATCAAAAATTTCAGGTTAATAATTTTTAAAACATGTTAATTTCGTTTGTTGTAAGTATCCACTTTACGAGATTTCTTATTCTCACCATATATATTATTTATCTACACCCATATTCGTCATCATTATACTTGAAATAAAATAGGGGTGAAACAAAATCCATGCGTACATAAAACCTACTTACAATATACTTAAAAACTGATAAAACAGGCAGCAATTTTTGTTTACCCAACAGCATAAAATAATGATCAAACCGATCGCGAGAGCAACATGTTTTATCTCGCTTTATCAGCCCAATAAAATAATAAGGGTAGTCATGAATCCATCAGAAAAAAAAAAAATTAAGACACTTGGCCATTGAGTTTTGTCCGGTTCTGTCATGCTGCTGCTGAAGCCATTCACGCTACGACGTTCCGGGCTTAGGCCCTACGCAGTACTCGGCCTAAGCTTTCGCATACAATGCCCGCTCACCCTTGGGCTTCAGCCCTCGGGAAAGCTAAGACACTTGACAATGACTATTGCCCGGTCACTATCAAGCTGCTGCTGAAGCAATTCTCACTACAACGTTCCGGGCCTGGGCTCCACGCCGTACTCGGCCTTTTACGTTCGGATACAACCTCAATTGTTTTGCCCGGTCCCTGTCATGCTGCTGCTGGTGAAGCAATTCTCGCTGCAACGTTCCGAGCCTAGGCCCTACATGGTATTCGGCCTTTGGCCTTCGTATACGTTGCCGCACATCCTCGGGCCTTTAGCCCTCGGGTTCGCTTTAAAGATAATTATCCCTTGACTTTTATCCGGTCCCTGTCATACTGCTGCTACTGAAGCAATTCTAGCTGCCACGCTCCGGGCCTGAGTCCTACGCGGTACTTGGCGGCCTTTGGCCTTCGCATATGTATGCGAAGCGGTAATGTTACCGCTCACTATCGGGCCTTCGGCCCTTGGGTTTGCTTTTCAGATAATTACCCTTTGAGTTTTGTCCGGTCCCTGTCATACTTCTGCTACTGAAGCAATTCTCACTGCAACGCTCCGGGCCTGAGTCCTACGCGGTACTCGACGGCCTTTGGCCTTCGCATACATTACCGCTCACTCTCGGGCCTACGGCCCTTGGGTTCGCTTTTCAGATAATTATCCTTTGAGTTTTGTCCGGTCCCTGTCATACTGCTGCTACTGAAGCAATTCTCGCTGCGACGCTCCGGGCCTAAGACCTACGTAGTACTCAGCCACCCTCGGTCCTTCAGCCCTTGAACACACCTGACTTTGGGTCCCTGTGAAGCTGCTGGTGAAGCAATTCTCGCTTCTGTCGCCCTTAGTAGATTTGTCCTGCTTCTGCAGAAGTACTTTCCGCTTGGACGCTGCGCTCACACGCTTACCATACCGTTAAATAGGATAACTTAAGACAGGTGGGGTAACCAAAACGTCAGCCTTCAGCCCGAAGCATATACTACTGTAGGAACTCGGCCATTAGCATTCGCAAGTCTCGACACTTGCCTTTAAGTCAGTTATCTTAACACGGATGAACTTATCTATTTTGAATCAGTAACCACTGGATTGCCATAGACAGAGACACGTGGAAGAAAGAGAGAGAGGCCTTTTCCCAGCAGTGGGAACTACAGGCTATTAAATAAAAAATAAATAATCAATATGATGAAAGGTTGTCTGGAAGAAATCGCTCATTAGCGATAAGACCACCTGTTGTTACCTCTACCTAAATTTATCTAATTGTAAAATTTGTGCTTGTAACTGTATGAGGTGTGCAATAAAGAGTATTTATTATTATTATTTATGATGGAGATTGACATGTAGAAAGCGTACGTTTAATATTAAAGGCCTGGGTAAAGTAAATGAAAATAACAAAACCTCCCAAACGCACGCGGGCGAAGCCGCGGGTACAGCTAGTAGATAATATATGCAAAAATCCTACAAACTTTTTACCCGGAAGTAGTTAAATGGGTAAAAAATATATATAAAGAAATTGTATATTTTTATTTACAATAATATCAATTATTTTGTTTGTAAACATGACGATATTTAAGTCTTCTTTCTGTTGAAAGCGAAAATCAAGAAACCGTGTCCATGTAAAACCACATAATTTACAAAATGTACGGCGCGGGCGATATATATCCTAATTCGTTAGAAACAAATAGTACGAGTAATAAGTGGTAGTTTATTCTTACACATTTTAAAAGACTTAGAAACGATATAGTCATTAAAATCCTACAAGAAAAACGCTTGTAATATGTGTGTACATATTAGTGGCGGTTAGCGAATAAGGATATTTTGTAGGATTTCATTGCATAAATATAATACTAGTATCATGATATATTATATCCGTTACACTAAAAATATTAACTAATATTATTTATTTCCAATTCCCCATAAAATGACTGTAGTTAAGTATACGTCTCGTCGAACATTTCTGTACTAAATAAGACGTAGTAGAAAAAGTATAAAAAACGATTTATTTTTAGTGAGACAGTAACACCATCAGTCGGCTGATGTCAATCAGTGTCTCTCAATTTCAAAACACTATACGTCAGCCTAAACGAGCGCGAACGGAACATGGAAATACAGTAGGCCTGATTTGTTTTCGTAATTAAAGTTAAATTGTGTTTCTTGAATAAACATTTTGTTGAATTAGTAACTTCGTCCAAGATTATATCGTCTGATACTTTGTTTTGACACATAATAAACCCTTGTATTTTTTGACATTGGAAATGTCTTTTCGTTCGTTCCAGTATAGGCCCCGATTTCACGAAAAAGCGCGATCCCTTATAACTCGGAAAGTTGTAAAGATATGATATTCAAAAATAGCTCAAAAGACTCATATTTACGAGAGTTGTAAGATGCAAAAAGAATTTTTCGGGAAAATCAAAAAAGAAAAAAGTTATGGCCGGAATATTGAAAAAAAGAATCAATTTTTTCCAAATTTTTGATTTTGGCGTTCGATATTTTGGAAACAAAGAATGATATCAAAAATTTGAGAAGAATTCCTCTGGACAATTTAGTCAGTTACAATTTAAGCCTAAACAAAAGATGATCGGGTTAAGGGTGTGCCCTGTAGCCTAACCTTTTTGAAAAAAGTCAGAACGACATTTATCACATTAATTTTTTTTAACTGACTTCAAGATTTCAAAAGAGGAGGTTCTCAATTCGGCGTGTATGTTTTTTTTTATGTTTGTTACTCCATAACTCCGTCATGGGGAATCGAGGGAACTCCTCAAATGTTAATGGCATACATGTAGTGATTTTTATCAACAAATCAATCATTTACATTCAAAACAGTGACATTTGATTAAGCGGAACTGCTGATGATGATCAGAAGGGAACTCTTCAACGACGCATAGTTCACGTTTGGCGATTCCTCCTCTTATCGAACACACATCGGTGTTTGTTAAGCAAGCAAGATTGTCAGGGCAAATTTTCGTCAAGCTCAAGTTCTGATGATGGGATCCATGAGGAATCGAGGGAACTCCTCAAATCTTAAAGGCAAACACATAGTGATTTTTGTATTTTTATCAACAAATCAAGCATTTTCATTCAAAAGAGTGACATTTGATGAAGTGGAACTGCTGATGATGATCAGAACGGAACTCTTCAACGGCGCATAATTCACGTTTGGCGATTTCTTCTTTACGATGTGTTTGTTAAGCAAGTTAGATTGTCAGGACTAATTTTCGTCAAGCTCAAGTTCTGATGATGGGATACATGCGGAATCGAAGGAACTCCTCAAATCTTAAAGGCAAACACATAGTGATTTTTCTATTTTTATCAACAAATCAAGCATTTTCATTCAAAAGAGTGACATTTGATGGAGTGGAACTGCTGATGATGATCAGAGCGGAACTCTTCAATGACGCATAGTTCACGTTTGGCGATTTGTCCTCTTATCGAACACACATCGGTGTTTGTTAAGCAAGCAAGATTGTCAGGACAAATTTTCGTCAAGCTCAAGTTCTGATGATGGGATCCATGAGGAATCGAGGGAACTCCTCAAATCTTAAAGGCAAACACAGTGATTTTTGTATTTTTATCAACAAATCAAGCATTTTCATTCAAAAAAGTGACATTTTAATGAAGTGGAACTGCTGATGATGATCAGAGCGGAACTCTTCAATGACGCATAGTTCACGTTTGGCGATTTGTCCTCTTTGTTTTTTAAGCAAGTTAGATTCTCAGGACAAATTTTCGTCAAGCTAAGTTCTGATGATGGGATCCAGGAGGAATCGAGGAAACTTCTCAAATCTTAGAGGCATACATAAAGTGATTTTTGTATTTAAATCAACAAATCAAGCATTTTCATTGAAAACAGTGACATATTGATGAAGTGGAACAGCGGCTGATGCCATAAACATGTGAAATGTAAAATGAGAAAGGAATTCTTCAACGACGTTCACGTTTGACGATTTGTCCTCTTCGCTGTGTTTGTTAAGCAAGTTATTTCATTGTATAGAGTGCACCATCTACGATAATCCTTCACCGGCTTCCCCCATTGAAGAAGTCGGTTTTTTTTTGCTTAAAAATTATTTACCATTTCTCGAGTTGACTACGGATTTGTAATGTAATAATTTTCTTGTACTTTGAACATTATTATATCCTGCTTATTAATCTAAAAATGAAATATGTATACTTAGGCGCCACGGCGACAATTATTCAAACTTTATATGCGTGTGGAAATTTTTCAATTTGTTTGTTCACAGCAGAGTTGGGCAAACTTGATTAAAATCGGTGATTGATTACTAATCATCGCTGATTGAATAATCGCTGATTAAATCATAACACAAAACAATCAAGTAATTTCGCCATGAGTAAATCATTAACGACGGGCGCTGATTGAAAATAAATTAACGCTAATCAACTAACTTGTTCAATGTGATTGACGAATGTATGATTAGAGTGTTCTTAAGCTGATTTATATTATTACTTGAATAAGGCGTTTGTTCTGAATTTCACATATTGAACCAGATATAAATGTAGAAATTTTCATTATCCTAAATGAAAATGAGAAAGAATAAGAATGAGAATGAGAAAGAATGAGAATGAGAATGAGAATGAGAATGAGAATGAGAATGAGAATGAGAATGAGAATGAGAATGAGAATAAGAATGAGAATGAGAATGAAAATGAAAAGCGCATGTGGAAACCGCAGCTGTGTGATAGCTGCCTTAACTGTAGTCGAAAACCGCAATAAAACCGAACAGGCCGTTTCAAAGTTAAATTGGAGCATTCATTTGTACACTCATACCAAAAACTAACAAAAAAATTGTAGATATATTGGTAAAGGTAACATTTTCCACTGGCATTTACGCTTTTATTGCTCAATATTGAATCTGCACTATACAACTTAAGACGTAAGCGCCAACCGCCAAATGATACCTTTAGAAATATTGTCACAAATAGCTATTTATCCTAAATGTATATTATACTCACCTAGGTACCGCCTCTGTTTCGTCAGGGAAAAAGTGAAGGAGCTAGTAGCTACGCAAAATCTAATCAAAATCTAATCATCTAATCAACTAAATCGTTAGTTTAACTAAGCATACTGTCTTACCAATGTAATCACTTCAGCTAATCATGAGTGAAACTAAAAATCGACATGATTTACTCATGTCGGTGGTCAATCAGATTAGAAAGCTAATGATTGAATTCGTAATCATGTTCATATGATTATGAGTAACGTTCTCATTTTTAACTTTAGTTTCAATCACGTTAATTTTTGCCCAACTCTGGTTCACAGGCGTTATGTCGAGGATACTTATGTTAATCTAAGAATAAGATAATTATCATTCAACGTCGTAGTTTAATTTTATAACATTTTCCTTATCCCGACTTTCTCGTCGCTCAGCGACAATATTTTTTCGACTTCCGAGATTCATTTCCAATGTGCTCGATAGTCGTGTGAGGCACGAAATCTGTGAATTGTTTCCCAAGATCCACACATACATTGTATAAGTATACAATGTAATATTATGTAAAAGTCCTTAATTATAAAAAAAAAACACTATTTTTACTTGAATATTTTTGAAAGATTCAGCACCTACAACAATTATGGTAAGAAAAAAGTGCTGCAATAATAAAACGCAAGAGGACTGACATTAGTAGAATTAAAACTGAGTCAAGGCCAATTCAGACACGCGCATTAAATATAAATGAGTCATTAGTCTCATTACCCAATTACTGTAGGTAATTAGGTTAGAGAACTCAAAAGTGTAACAACACTAAATTGCCGTTAAAAATAGGGTACTGCACACTTTACATATATACTTACTTAATTCGGTTTTGAATCTTGTCAATTACACATCTATTCCTCATTTCGGAAACGCAAAACCGATAGTGTTAAAGAGATTTTCTTATGCTACGTAATGGAACTGGCCTACTGTTCTTATTACACTGTAACATCCTCAAAGCGTAGTAACTATCCATCTTTAAGTCATCGGCGGAAACAAATTAAACGCTTTAATACGCGAGGCGTGACAAAAAGAGGAAGATGTCTGTATGTGACAGCAAGAGTTTATACTGTTATACCGGATTTAGGTGAAAGAGGGCTTTATATAATTCGGCTTCAATAGAAAAATAAAATAAAGTAAACAAGTATGGCTGCAATCTTAAGCAGAAAGCATTTGAAACGTGATAAAATATTATAAAAGTAATTAACGGTTATTTTTCCTAAAAATCAATATAAATAACAAGTTTATGGGCATAAGCGGAAAATTAAACCATGGTTGTTCTTTAAAAGTGCGTGATTGCGAAGCATTTAAGGTAAATGCGTTTGTTCACATTATTTACTTTTCTATATACGAGTATAGGTAGGTATGTTCTTTTTGCAGATAACTACTTCCCCTTTTCCAGACGCGACAACGAGAAAAAACCGGCCAAGAGCGTGTCGGGCCACGCTCAGTGTAGGGTTCCGTAGTTTTCCGTCCGTCACCGAAAGTGTCCCCACTTAAGAGTTAAAATAACACCGCCATGTAGGATATGATATGAGCGTTCCACCTACAGCGACATCTATCGGCAAATTAAGTAAACTATTGCGCGCGAGCTTAAAGTATGGAAGATGATTTTTATGGGATAATTCTTTATTGCGTGAACCGATTTTCACCGTTTTTACTTTATTTGAAAGCACGTCATTTCATTGTGATTTTGTAGAAATTACAAGTACAATAAACACCTGCTTATACGGTTAAATTACAAACTTAGTTCAGAAATTATTTTGTAAATTTTTTTCAAAAACTATGAAACCTATCAAGTTCAAAATAATTTTCCTAGAAATTTTTTATAAAGTTCTACTTTTGAGATTTTATTCATATTTTTAAAACTTATGGTTCAAAAGTTAGAGGGTGGGGGACACATTTTTTTTACTTCTGGAGCGATTATTTCCGAAAATATTCACATTATCAAAAAATGATTTAGTAAACCCCTATTAATTTTTAAATACCTATCCAATTATATATCACACGTTAAGGTTGAAATGAAAAAAAAAAATCACTCCCCACTTTACGTATAGGGGAGGTACCCCAATAAAACATTTTTTTCCACTTTCTATTTTACCACTTTGTCGGCGTGATTGATTTACATATTAGTACCAAATTTCAGCTTTCTAGTGCCAACGGTCACTGAGATTATCCGCGGACGGACGGACGGACGGACGGACGGGCAGACATGGCGAAACTATAAGGGTTCCTAGTTGACTACGGAACCCTAAAAAGGCATCGACCTCAACAAACCATTAACAGTGGGCGCGTTTGTGGATGCGGACAAGATGCGCGAGCTGCACGCCATTCTGCACCAGCAGCTGCCGCCGGAGCCGGTCACCTGGCTGCTGGAACCAGGGATGTAACAGATGTGGTTTTATCGGAACCGAAAGCGGAATCAGATGTTTTCAATTTAGTTTATCGGAACCAGAAACGGAATCGGAACCGAAAACGGAAACGGAACCAGAATCGGAGCCCGAGTGATAGGTGGACGAGGTGTTAGGGGTAGGTCTACACTGAGTCTATTGACAGGTATAAACCTGTTTGTTTTGCTATGACATCCGATATAACTTCTGTTTGGAAAGTAATAACCGGAACCGAAGCAGATATTTAAAATCAATCGGAAGTTCCGACTTAACGGAACCCGGAGCTCTGTAACATCCCTGGCTGGAACCCCGACAAACCTACTTTTGATGAGAGTTACTACTAGAGATGACGATAACGGTACTACTTTGAACATTTAGGAGTAAGATACAGAGGGGCAATCTCGACTGTGGGAAACTTCAACTAAATCGGAATATGTTCCGTGTTTTACATTGTATCATTGACTAGAGTGGCGATGACGGATAAGCGCTTTTCCGCTATCTAGATATAAATTGCACCGTAGTTAATGATGTAAACACGAGAGATATTTCAATTTAGTTGGAGATTGTCCCGCTGTACCTTATACTAGGTATTTTGATGAAATATCTTTCAGTGTGATATTTTAACAGCTGACCTAATAAATAAATAAAAATAAACGTTCCTTTTTAAATAATTTAGCTTAATTAAACTAAAATCATAAGAAGTAACTGTTAGAAAGAAGATGTTTAAGTATTCTATTACACCACGCTTACCATCAGGCGAGCTATATGCTTGTTAGCAACTGACTTGATAAAAAAAGGTTTTACGGAAAAAATAAAGGCAAACACCGACGGGTTATTTCTCTACAGAGCGATCTCTTCTACGGAAAAATAAGATACTGCTGAATGAATTAACTATAGGCAGACTAGATTACTCTGTAGGTACTACTTGACTCTGTAAATGACTATGTGGAGACCGAGCATATAATACCGACGCCAATTTTTTATAAAAATAATTTTTAAGAAAAAAAAACCGACTTCAATGGGGGTAGCCGGTGAAGGATTATTTTAGATGGTGCACTTAGATTCCATACAATGAAATAACTTGCTTAAAAAACGCAGCGGAGAGGACAAATCGCCAAACGTGAACTATGCGTCGTTGAAGAGTTCCGTTCTGATTATCATCAGCAGTTCCACTTCATCAAATGTCACTCTTTTGAATGAAAATGCTTCATTTGTTGATAAAAATACAAAAGTCACATTATGTATGCCTTTAAGATTTGAGGAATTCCCTCGATTCCTCGTGGAACTGATCATCAGAACTTGAGCTTGACGAAAATTGGTCCTGACAATCTAACTTGCTTAACAAACATAGCGAAGAGGAAGAATCGCCAAACATGAACTATGCGTCGTTGAAGAGTTCCGTTCTGTTCATCATCAGCAGTTCCACTTCATCAAATGTCACTCTTTTGAATGAAAATGCTTGATTTGTTGATAAAAATACAAAAATCACTATGTGTAAGCCCTTAAGATTTGAGGAGTTCCCTCGATTCTTCATGGATCCCATCATCAGAACTTGAGCTTGACGAACATTTGTTCTGACAATTAAACTTGCTAAACAAACACAGCGAAGAGGACGAATCGCCAAACGTGAACTATGCGTCGTTGAAGAGTTCCGTTCTGATCATCATCAGCAGTTCTACTTCATCAAATGTCACTGTTTTGAATGAAAATGATGGTTTTGTTGATAAAAATATAAAAATCACTATATGTATGCCTTTAAGATTTGAGGAGTTCCCTCGATTCCTCATGGATCCCATCATCAGAACTGCGTTTTGACAAAAACGGGACCAACATACACGCCGAATTGAGAACCTCCTCTTTTCAAATCTTGAAGTCGGTTAAAAACGATTCTACTGACAGCCTTCTCCTCCCTACAAAAATTCCTCTTACGTCATATTCACAATGATAATAAGTAGGTAGGTATATCATTATTTCTGAACTTTGAACGATGCGCACGCCTCATAAATCCTAACCAGTAACGTAAAAAACCTTCTCAATGTCAACTTGACAGTTATAATTAGAAGTGTGAGTAAAAAAAAGCCGATCCCCCAATGTCCGGAATCTAAATGTGTTGCCTCGGTGGCGCCCTCTGACATTTACCGGCAATCAGGGAGATCATTGATCTTTTGAAAATTAGACATTTTTTTTGTTTCTCTTACTTTACTGCTATCTTTAGAATTAAGTTTTACCGAAATTGTGTAATGTAGATACAAAAAAATATAAATAAATATTTTTAATATGTTAGAGTCTCACGAAAGTTTTATAGTTAAAATGTAGATCCTATTTTTTTTAAATGAAAAGCATGTTTTTGTAGTGTTACTGGATATTTTAGGTTGTTGTTAGGTTGCAAGGTTATTTTTTAATTCCCGTTTGGTATCTACTTGATAAGTTAACGATCATAAATTATATTTTTTTAGTTTGTT
Source organism: Pammene aurita (assembly GCA_947086415.1). Taxonomy (NCBI): domain Eukaryota; kingdom Metazoa; phylum Arthropoda; class Insecta; order Lepidoptera; family Tortricidae; genus Pammene; species Pammene aurita. The sequence continues at coordinate 31,500,282 of OX352301.1, forward strand.
TAATAAATATATGCAATAGCATTTAAAATCACAAATATGATTGGTCGTTTTGTTTTTTTTTCTTACTTACCGTTTCAACAACTAACTAGCCCAGATTTCATTAATAGACGTCAAGATTAACAGAGCCAAAACTAATGATGTATGTATTAAAACACATGTGTAGCGCCATTTGGCAAAAAAACGGGGTAATTAACGTGTGGTGAAATAGACACCAGAGACGAGTTTTTGTCCACAAGCAAAAAAACGGAGGTGGATGACTTGATTATCTGATTAACTGAAACATCTCACTTGGAATTGAAATCAGCTTGGTAGTTTTTAGTTGTTTAATAGTACGATACGGGAAAGATTAGGCGCATTTAAAATGTAGATATGGAGAAGAATGGAAGGAATAAGCTGGAGAGAGAGAATAACGAACGAAGAAGGGCTGAATTTGGTAGGAGAGAACAGATGCCTGCATAACGATTGAAAACAGAATGGGAAATATGTTGGGGCACCTGATACGTCATGACGATTACATAAAACTATTATTGAAGGGAGATTCCAAGACGAAGAGGCCGAGGAAGACCAAGACGTGCGTTTCTAGATCAAGCCAAAGAAAAAGTCAACGTCATCACGTATGAAGAGCTAAAATAATTAGCGGAGAACAGAACGGAATAGCGATTAGTCCACCTACAAGAGCCAGGCTCTTAAAATTATGATGATGATGAATAGTACAGTACTCACGGTAACCTCTTGTTTTGAGCACAAGGGCTTGTCTGTAGCGTAGCAGAGTATTTTATGCGGATCAAGAAAAACAGCGTTTTTTATGATGCTTAACGACATTAATTTACTTAAACATCCAGTTGAGGAGCTTATTCAGCGTTTTATTATAATGCTCCAGTTTTGTTTTGTTTGGCTACCTAGTAGGATAGATGAATTTGTTTTATTTATGGTATATTCGTTTTGTTGTGAGGATCAAGTGACTATATAATATATATTGGCATATTGGATTAAAGCTATACAAACGTTAGAAATGAGAGTCAATGTCATAGCACGTGCCACGCAAGTCTCAAAACGCTCCTTGCAAAATTATATACTAGAGGTGTGACGTCAGTACCTTGTAGCTAACCTTTAAAGTATGGAAAAATTATAATTGCTAATGTGACTGTAAAATATTGCGTTTATTACTCCTTCATATATGTTGTCATCCCTATTTTGTAAAGTTGCTCCATATTACCTAAACTGCGTTCCTAAAGGTTTCAAATGGCCAAAATAAATAATGTATAATATATAATTGACATAAAATTTTATTGCAGAAATTGTATTAATTTGATACTGTTTGTTAATACTGAATATTATTATTATTTATACTAACCTTAGTATTGACACGAAGAGTATTAGACATAATTACCAGTGATCGTACATTTTCCAGCAAAATTGGTGCAAAGACGTTTTTTTATTAAATTGTTATTTAATTACTAACCATCTCTACATTATTACTTAGTTCTAAGTGGCTTTGATTTTATTTGATTCTTGGTTCAAACATTTAAGAGCCTCAAAATAATAATAACCTTAGCACTGCACCAAAAATGCTGGAAAATGTACGATCACTGATAATTACATAGATTTAGAATATTAGTTAGGATACTAGTTTTATGAACAATATTTGTACGCCATGCATCATGGTAAAAAAAGGCTGGAAAACCACATGTAACATCAATTTATACCCTTTTTTATACAAATAAACTATTCTATTCTATTCTATAACATTATTTTTCTACCAAATAACTGTCTGATTTCTAATGGTATCCTTTCCTCAAAAGGATACGTAGCACTGTATTCAAGTCAGGCACCGTTAGGCGTGGTTGGCAACGTTGAATAACTTTACATAGCCTTCCAATTTTAGATTGGGTACAAAAATTATTCGCCAATAATAAAATTATCTTATTCAAATATCTGACAAATTAAATTATTTTATAATTTGTATTTAATTTCCCGTCCCATCCTTGGCAACAGCAAAATTACAAATCTATTTTCGGATTGTTTAATTTAAGGAATTAGGAAGAGCGTGTATTTCTAGGAAGTCTAGCTACTTGGGTATTTAGATTCGCATAACGAGCTGTAGGAAAACTGCTTTGCTATTTTAAATAATAGTAATTCAAAGGATATATACGTGTGTTTTTTCCATTAACTAAAAATCTTTTTAGGTTCTGTATTTTACTTGAGCATAGTTGGTCGGATCTTATCTTAGCTAACCTTCTTCTTCCTAATAGCGTTTGTCCCAGCTTTTTGATCTATTGAGCCTGGGGTCCGCTCGGCAACCTAATGCCAGGAATAGGGCAGGCACTAGTTTCTACGAAAGCGACTGCCATATGACCTTCCAACCCAGCGGAGAATCTAGGCCTTGTCGGGATTAAATCCGGTTTCCTCTCGATGTTTTCCTTCACCGAAAAGCGACTGGTAAATATCAAATGATATTTCGTACATGAATTCCGAAAAACTCAATGGTACGAGCCGGGGTTTTAATTGAACCCGAGACCTTCAGATTGAAAGTCTGAAGTCTTACCGCTAGGCCACCAGCGCTCTCGGATCTTAGTTAACCGCTCACATCTTATTTAAAAAAATTAAAATATGATGTGTGTTTTATGTGATCCGTAGATACCCTATTTCACAGTTACCCAATTTTACGGTACCTTTATATGAAACAAATAGCCGTATTTGCCTCATTTCACTTTGACAAAACTCATTAGAAATTTCCAAAAGTTTTTATCGCCGCTTGTTCAGTTATAATTATCGGCGTGACTTTGGCGTATTTGGACGGGGCCCAGATGGCGAAGTCAGCAAGGGAAGTTTAGAGCAATATGCATATGGAATTTCACTTGCGCAAAGTTTATTAGGCACGTAAATCATCTTGTTAAGTTGGAGATTTGTTTTCAAGTTTTGGAGGACGAAAAGTGCGAAAGTTGTTTGGTGGTGAATGTTTAGATGAATTATCGTTTTTATTAAAACGACGATCTGCTACTTTTTGTTTACGTTTTCATTATTTACTTTTTATAACTTTCTTTAAACTATGACACACAGGCTACAAGGTCGCATTTCTAAACCGATTTCCGTCAAATTTTGTGACCATATTTAAAAGTCGTAACTTCGAATTCTTTTGTCGTATCGTTTTACGTAAAATGTTCTAAATAGTGGAAAATGACACAAAAGACATGTACTTTATGGGCGGTACAAGGAGGATGGGTCTCTCTTATAGGAAAACTGTCGAAAAAGTGTCCAGCGGTAAGCCGTAAATGGTTCCAAATATCTCCGGGTGGCGTTAGGTATAGTTGAGCATTTGAAATGAATTACCGATAATACTTATATGACAATCTAAATAAAATTAATATTCAGAGTGTTTTTCTTCTTCGCAAATCATTATTTTGTAAATGTGTATGGATTTTTTTTTACATCAAAATGAATTTAAACAAATTTAATTTCATTGTGGCGCCATCAGTTTATCGCCTTCTGACGGACACTTTTGTAACATAGAGATTTTTATTCTATTATAAATCAGCGTGGAAACCGGCAACCAGGTGGTCAGGTGATATCTGCCGAACGTTGGGAGTTCAGTGGACTATCACGGGACCGAGGAAAATGACGTAATAAAGAAGGCCTATAGTCAACAGCATACGGGCTGAATAGATAGATAGAATGATAGACTGTGAACCCATTACCGGAATTCGAAGCATTGACAATGACTAACTATAGCTAAACATATGTTGTAGTCTAATTATGAAACCAGGATATGCCGGTGACATTCCTCGCAGGCCAATCAGCTGATTCCTGTCTAGACCGAATTAATCTAGTGCGCCTAGCGATGGCTATTTCTAGGCAATGAATTTGCAAGGCCTACGTACATGTACGGCAAGTCCTAGATTTATCTTTCTTCTAATTATTTGTATCTTCGTAATTTGGAAGCTTGAAACTTCTGAACGGTATTAGCAAACATATGTAAAGTCAGATATTAAAACTTTGCATTTTAGTACCTATTTATACTATAAAATCAAGAAAAAAATCTGTATATGTTAGATCTACCAATATATTTGTAGACAGAAAGACTATATCGGCATTAGTAAATATTCCTTATTAGGTATCTATACAAGGTGTAACTAAAATACTGGTGATCCGTTTAAGGGTCTAATTGCTATCGTATTATAATTTTATTATGAAAAAGTTAAAAAAAAATTTTTCGCGAGAAAAAAAAATTGGTTTGTATGGAGGGTTGGCCGGCCTCCCGGACGACGTTTCCCAGTTAAAAAAAAAATATTTGGCGTGAAAAATGTTTTTCTCTTACTTTTTCTTACTCACAATACGATACGAATTATGCCCTTAAACTGATCACCAGTATTTTTACATACCTATGCATATTACCCAATGCCAAAAACGTAAACCTTATCAACAAAATAACATCTCTTGTCTATTTTTAATAATTTGATTTCATTGCCAAAGGAAAAACTCCAACACAGCCAAACTATACACTCGCGTTCCAACGTTTATCGTGTGTTTTGACTGCCCCGACCTATTCCATTTTTTAATGCGCGGACATCTGATCAACGTCATCATCCGGCCACAGAGTAGATAATATTAGTCTTTCAGAGAATTCACTGTTTATCAAAACCAATTTCTGTAAGTTAAAATGACATAATTTTCGTATCAGATTTTACCAAGCACAGGGTCTTATTTAGTTTACTATTATTTAGGTTATTTTTGGGAACCACCATCATACTTATTCCAACGAATATTCGAGCCAGAATTGTTCTGAGCATCACTGAAACCGAGGACGTTCGTCTTAGTAGAACTCCAACAGATCTAGGGCGGAACCTCAATCGATCCGCCGTTAACGAGCATAGGAACTATCAGTCCACACACCGCCGGAATTGTCATCTATTAAACATACCGGACGTCTATTTTTAAATTATTATCTTAACTAGTAACAAGGGAATAAATGGCATTTAGGAATTCCCTTTCTACACTTTCCTGAGTGAACGAACTCGACGTGTCGCGGCTTGCGCCGTTCTAAATTTAAATGTAAAGTCGACTGAGGGCGCTAGCCTCCCCCCTTCTTTTGTTCCTATTTCGAATTTCAAAAAATAGAATCGAAGGGTGTTTCTGTAAGCGTGTGAGTCAGTGCCGGTCGGGCCGGCGCGTGCGCTGCGCCGTCAATTTTGTGTTCGAATTTCAAATGTTTCAGTGTATTTAGTGGTCTGTTTCATTGGATTTCTATTGAGTGTGTAGTGCTGTGTTTTGTTTTCTAAGGAGCCATCGAATACTGGTATGTAATCTAAACTCTTGTATGTGCTTGTAATGTGTGTTTTTGCAAATTGATGTCAATTTTCATCATTTTCCAATTGATGTCATATTTCGGGACATGAAAAATGTGGTTATTTTACGTACGGTGATTAAACGTCAATATGATTAAAAATAAAAAAAAACATTATCTTTTAGATGCACGGAATACTATTGGCCGTTACAAACTTACTTCCATGTTGTGTGGTGCAATCACTAAAAATTCGGAACAGAATTTTTATACATATATTATAAGTTGTAAATACGCATTACCTAGTCAAAATTTTCAGTGCTGTTTCAACGCTCTCATTGCACATTAACAGCTTTAATTTCAAGCTACATTTAGTTTGAAATGACAATACCAACTATTTATACCGCCGAAACTCGGAAACTGCCGCGCGAGTTTCAAAATTACCTCGAAATTAGTGGTTTTCAGTAACTTCGGCGCAATCGACCTCTAGTGGGGAATTATTCAAAGAGCGTTGACCCGGTTACAATGAGTGTTAATAATTCGTCGGCGTTTTAGCTGAATTGCTATTCCAATATTAGCATTTTCTTGGTAAGCACACAAAGTATCTCGTACTAGTGACTGAATATGCTGGGTAATTAATAAGGGTAATAATAATGATGGAAATATGTATGAAAAATCAGAGATTATACATATTATGTAATGATTTTTATTTCTATTTCTATAATTATTTATTTTATTTAACTAGTTAGGCAACGATATCCGCTTTTCCAATGTTATCGCGAACTCAAGTGATCTAGTCTTGCTCTCGTGGCCTGAAATCCAGCGCTTCTCCTATCATTTTCGTAGCACTATATACATAATAGATTCATAAAACCACTTCAACTTCACCCGTGTACGATTGATCAATAGAGATCGCTATAAGGATCGCAAACTAGCTAATGTTGTTTTTGTCTTTTTATAAATAAAGAAAACTATGTTTAAATTGTCTTTATAGTTTCAAATTTTCCGTTAGATGCCACTCTACCTATTATAAAATACCTAACGGTTTTTTAAAATATGTATAATCTCAAAACAATAAATGTAGTTTAAAGCGACGCGGTGGATGTTTTTATATGTATCCTTTAGCTGATAGTTTTGTTTATATTTTATTACTTACGTTATAGAAATTAATTTTATTGAAGTTTTCAGTTATGCTTTTCAATTTGCTAAATGTTGTATTTTTTCGTGACAACAACAACATGCAAACAAACATACATAATCTATACTTTAAGTATTTAGGTAATTAAATAAAAGTAAACAAACAATTTTTACATTTTCGGGTAGTTATAACTTTTATGACGACCTGGCTTTAACCAATATTATTTGATCGTGTAATGTTTTCATCTACCCTCAACTGGCTTAAGGAGCCATTTGAGGGTAGATCTTATTTACTTTTATTTAAATACCTAAAGATACAGAGTATAAGTATTATAACTAATAATAATTACGGCTGCCACGAAATGGTCCCGACTCAGCATGGTGCTAGCCTGGGAGGCCAGTGCTGGTCTTCCGCCGGGGCCACACGTGAGTAATGTGACGGAGCATGACACAATGACCAATCACTTAATAATATAAAAATTAAATAAGTAAGTAAATCAATGAGAGCATAGAAATAAAATAAAAATAGGAAAACAGACGCTTGTAATATTGCGCAATAATTTAAAGTACGAAAAGCTATTTTCAACTATTCGTACATTATCGTTCAAAAGATTTTATAGTATGGCGTCATTTTCATGAAGTATTTTTAATGTTGCGGCATTCTACGCATTGTAAAATTTGTATAGGTACGTCTACCTATGATCTTGATATGCAGTATTTACCTTATTTGGTGTGTTGTACCTACGCGTTTAATTGTATAACATAATTTTAGACTACGTTTACTTATCATTTTACTGGTAAAACAATAACTTAGTTGGAAAAAAATATAAAAAAGTTATTCTAATCCATCTTAAATTGTGTTTATCTCGATTACAATCTTACACGACACATAATTATTGATAATATGACTAGAATTACTTGTAAATAAAGTTACTAAATTTATTATGTAAACTTAGTTAAAAGCGAATCCATTTTCGTCTATACACAGACAAATTTCTTAATTAATCACCCTTTAAAACAATATTCTAAAGCCAAACATATCATCGCATGAGTTTCATAATCATAAATCATGTTCATGCATATTCTCCAGGTAATCAGTCCTTTGGACGGGAATTATGGCGACAGAAATTGGAGCAAAGGTATTATAAAAGGGGATTCCTTCATGTACATATTGGCAGGCAAAGGGTATTCAGTCACATTTAGGAGATGTTTCCTGCAAAACATAGGTTAAACAGTACTGCAACGCCGATTTAAGAGTGCAAAAATACTAGAGGCATTCAATGTTTACATGTTAATAAGCAAGCAAATAATGACAAAATCGATTTAGAAAGTTCGTATGTGTGGGTACGTTCTGTCTGGAAATATACCTACATTTAATGTGATAATAACATGTATCCAAGACTTTATGCCTTGGTAATAGAGTCGTATCTACATATTTTTGTCACATTAAATGTATCCATATTTTGAAACGAGACTGTATATTTCTTTATATTTATAATCGGAAGTGATAAAGAAGAAAGTCAACACAATTTCTGATGCTTTTGTTCTCTTATATTTAAAAATATAAAATTTAGCAGTAGTAAACTTTTTAAGAGCGCTGGTAGCCTGGAGATGGCGGTAAGACGTACGACTTTCAATCCGAAGGTCTCGGGTTCAAACCTGGGCTCGTACCACTGAGTTATTCGGAACTTATACGGAATATCATTTGATATTTCCCAGTCGCATTTTGGCGAAGGAAAACATTGTAAGGAAACCGAACCTAATCCCGATAAGGCCAAGTTTCCCCTGGCTTGGAAGGTCAGATGGCAGTCGCTTTCGTGAAATCTAGTGCCCGCGCCAATTCATGAGATTAGGTTGTCAAGCGGACCCCAAGCCGGGACAAACGCTAGGAGAAGAAAAAGAACAGTAGTTAACTTTTTTAGGGTTTTTTTTTTACAATTTAAAAGTAAAAATACAGTTTTAATATAAAATCAAAATGTTACATCCTCATATTAACATGTGTTTAAAAATACAAAGGGTTATTTCGAGACACGCTGAAATCACGTCTAGACGTATGTCGAGCGGAAGTTAGGCGACGTCGCATTCTTTGCATTTTGGAAAGGAAGTGACACACAGTTACTAGTGATTCCACCACACACGTTGAACCTTTTTATATCTGCTTATTAAATAATAAATGTTTCAATTATAAATTGGGAACGCAGTGAAGCATAGATAAGGAGAAGAGAATCATATTGTCCTTTTCTTATTAATGGCTAACATTATCTGCCGAAGAAAGAGAGTGGTAGTATAGTTTTATGTACTGTTACTGAAAATGCTGGTGATCAGGGCTGCGATTCGAAAAATATTTCACACACACTGGACAGACACAGCTCCAACCCAACTCAATCCAACTCAACTCAACGCTATAACGACGTTGACATTTGCTATTCGAACAGAACAACAACATTGGTCTCACATTGGTCTCACATTGGTCACACATTGTACCAATGTTGTACCAATGTGAGACCAATGTGTGACCAATGTGTGACCAATGTGAGACCAATGTGAGACCAATGTTGAATGAAAATCTGTTCGAATAGCAAATGTCAATGTCGTTACAGCGTTGAGTTGAGTTGGGTTGGAACTGTGTCTGTCCAGTGTGTGTGTTTATTTTTCGAATCGCGGCCCCGTTTAAGGGCATAATTAGTACCGTATTCTAATTACTAAAAACTAAGAAAAACAATTTTTCACGCGAAAAAACATGGTTTTGTATGGAGGGTTGACCAGCTGTGACGACGCGTCCCATATAAAAAGAAATTTTTTTACGTGTCCAAAATATTTTTCCTCTATTTTTTTCATAGTCACAGTACGATACCAATTATGCCCTTAAACGAATCACCCTGTATATTGCAATTATTTTACGTAACAAAAAGGTACCTATACACATTTTTTTTACAATCTAATATCGTTGCAAGAATATTTAATGTACTCGTACAGTTACCGGCAATAGTAGTTTCGCGTGACACGCTCTTAGTTGTAGAGCTATAAAAGCGTGTCACATATTTTTGCAGCCTTCTTGTAAGAAGATACTATTGCCGGTAACTGTACGAAGATGAGATTAGATAATCCAAAAAGTTGAGGCAAAATAAAAGAGAAACGAAATTGGGTCTTCATACTCTGCCTTTGTCATTGAACTTGAGTGATAAATAAGTAATGCCATTTATTTAGCCCAAATAATATTGGGTCTATATTTTTCTTAGCTTTCTTCAACGGAGTAAACGTAGTTATAAATCATTTCAACCCCAGTTCGTATTTTAACATACTGAAATACTCAGTCTACCATGGCTCCTGCCTAGCATACCAGAGTCAGAATTTCTGGCAAGGTTGCCATAACAGTAATTTCGGGTGTTTCCACCAAAAACGTTAACTAGAGGCATTAGAGTAACCAAATTCTTAGTTCCTGGAAGACAATAGCCTTACAGGAACTCTGAATTCGGTTACCCTCACTTTCAATAGAAAGCGGGAATGTGTGTTAGAAATGTTGGTATAAGCAAGCATATTTGAAGGCAAAGTGTATTTTAGTCTTGGGCTGTTGAGTATGCGAAAGCTAGCTAGGTAGTATTTATATTAGTAGCTCTTTGTTTAGTTCGGTATACTGGACTAAATAATCATAAGGCGACAATTTTCACAAGCTAACATCGTTTGAATCAGATTGAAATTCTATATTATGATGTGAACCTTAAAAAACGATATTGTGTAAGTACCATTAAAAAAAATCAAATCCTGTATTTCATTACTTACCTGAGATCCGATACTGGCAACTTCTAAATATTTCGTGTTATCTTCGACACTATTAGTTAATTATTAATAAAAATAATATGTTAGTCTATATACATCCCACGAGGGGGATCGGGCTATATAGTCCCCACGCTTCCCCAAAGCGGGTTGGGTACTTCACATACACCTTTGAATTCGCGTATGCAGGTTTCCTCACGATGTTTTCCTTCACCGAAAAGCGATTGTTAAACATCAAATGATATTTCGTTCATATGTTCAGAAAAACTCATTGGTACTACGAGCCGGGGTTTGAAGACGAGACTTCCGGATTGAAAGTCAGACGTCTTAGACGCCAGGCTACTTACACTACACTACCGCTACTTACTACTACAGTATTCGTTAGGTACAAGTAAAATTCAATCTATATATTTTATTTATAACTTAAAATAGTCAACGAAAAAGTATTATTTGAGTTCAGTTATAATTTAAAAACACACAATTCCAATTTTTTACAATAGTTAATTAAAATACTGTATTGTCAAAAACTACCTCGCCTGTTAATAAAGGAACGTATCGACAAACGTTACGTCGGGTGCAGGAAATATTGGTATTGGTTTAATAAAAACATATAACTGTGCATATAACAGTTAATAAAAACGTACGGTATTTTACCTATTCAATGTTAAATAAATAAAAATGTAGTATATTACAAAAGTGTGGTCCAAAATTCTGCTAAATAACATTAACTATCAAATGCTGCAATAGCTTTAAGCAGTTGCTGCAAAAAGAGTCAGGGCAATAATTATCTACATGGGTTTATAAATTATAGTAGTCGGGTGCGCAAGCAGTGTGATGTATTAAAAATAATTACAACGGGTTACGGGTTACAATTTACGATGATCATTCTCACGAGCGGCCTCCCACGACGGCAGCGCGCTCAGTGGCCGAAAAAATCGACTTAAATTACGTGAGTAACTCGTTACAAATATTTTTTATATGTTAGAGTCTCACGAAAGTTTTACAGTGTAATTGTACTTACAGCTTTAACCGCCTCCAACCCAAGATGGCGGACATGCACTTTTTCCTTAAACTTTTTCTATTATTATTATTTTTATTTTTTATTTGGGGCATCAACAGCAATACAACAAATAATACAAAACTTAAATAACAGAGAAAAAGCGAATAATAGATGACCACAAAAATATAACTAACATGCAATAACAAGTGGAAATAATAAGTGCCATGAGCATAAGCAAAGAAAAGATTGAACTTTTTAAACAAAATATAAAACTAGCTTATCTGGTACGGGAGTGCACTATGATGTGTGTTAGTATGTGTGTGTGTGTATGTGTGTATGTATGTGCGTGTATATGAGAGTGATTTTGGAGTTGCGAATCAAGGAGGAATCATGGAGTTGATTCCAAAAAACGGAATCAATTAAAGTTTCTACTAGTTTTGCGCCGTTCATAACTTGCGCCACCTCTCAACATTCGTACAAAATTCTCTCTTCCGTCGGATAAATTCATCCGCGCACTAATTGCCACGACAGATAAATTATTACCGTTTTAATTGTTTATCCCAAGTTGCGATCGCAGTTAACTTTGTTCATTTGTCTTTCTAACTTGATAAACTATGGCCATGACTGTTTCGTTGAGCAATTTGAATTGACAGCAATTTGATAACAAATTTGGTCGAGAAAGTCCGTTAATAGAATCGAATTAGATAATTTTACCCGGAAAAAAAGCGATTATTAACCCTTAGGTATCTATATGCCCTATATGGTTTACATCGTAAGTACTTTATAGTAGTCTTATTATGTGTGTTATCATTAGAGGTTCTTTAAAAATAATTTAAGAACAATGTCGATAAGTGCCAGCGTTCATCATCATCAGTCGTTTCCTTAGAGCTAAGGATCGTGACATCACATCATGTATGTTTTAGATGAGGTTCCACCATAGGTTTCTATCCCTCGCTAAGCGCATGGCTTCGTGCAGTTTTAATTGCATGAGTGCAGTAATTAGTGCCAGCGTTATTTGGGCATAATTATTTATAATAATATAATGATAACAAAAAATAATAGGATACATAAATATGATAGGATATTTACTTTTACGACGACTAGGATATTTACTTTTTTCGTAGTTTCATCAGCTGCCCAGGAGGAGTTCCGTTCTCTTTAGTAGTTGCACTTCACTAAAATATTGTAATGATTAACAATCATGAATAAAATCACTATGCCCATGTCAAATGCCTATGCCCCTTTCAGATTTCTGTAAATTTCTCATGGATTGGAACTCAATATAGACAAATAAAGTCATAATTTAATTAAAAATTTAACCAAATTGGGTCCTATTTAAACTATGAGTGAAAATCGTGTGAGTTTAAACAGTACCTACATTAAAAAATACGATAAATCTGAAGGTCTTCTGAATCTTCTTTTATACTTCAAAATATATTTCCAAATCGGTTTAAAAACCATTTTTTTGTAAACATTAACCACGCCACATATTTCTGGCACTCCGAAATGTCCCCATGTATTGAAACGCGACGCGACGCGAAAGTCGAGTTTTGTTGCGTTAATATTCGTCTCTATCATAAAAACCAGATAAACACACACCAAAACTCGAAAAAACTCCCTTGCAGTGTTATCGTGTTTCGGCTCCATTTGAGTAAAAAAGCTTCAGCCAGTCGTATTGAACGAAGTCATTTCCATACTATTAAGCCGTTACGTCCTTGCCTTGCATTGTCATTGCTTGCGCAAGTGCGGGTGAGTTCATTTCTCTAATGCCTGTTTCACGAAAAAAGCGCTTCGAACTGGGAACTCGCGACTTACTTGCCAACGAGTTTACCAATATAACAAGACCCCTTATAAATATCTTTTTTTGCCTTCTAGCTTCACAACTCCTTGATGGATCTTGCTCATACACGAACTCTCAAATTATATGTATCTCTGCTACAAATCCAACAATTTCATAAAGATCAGACAAATGTTATTAAAGTTATCGCGGAATAAACTATCAAAATCAAAAAGCCATCGAATGCCAAGACGCCCCAGTAGCCAGGTGACAGTTGTATCCGAAGTTGTCTATAAAAATTTCACTTACGCTCCGCTCGTTTGATTAATAATTAAGGAGGCGATTAAGAGGCCGTATTTCGGAATCAGCCTTTAGAATTCTGAGTAGTCTGCTTGATAAGGAAATAAGAGAGCAAATATGGTTTGAAACAGCATTCGGTCGCTATTTCTCGTCAAAAGATCGGAATGCTTTGTTCTACGGGCTGGAAGTGTTATAGGTTCATTCCATGTGGAACGGGTTACGGGAACGTTGTGCCACTTGTGCTATATAAGTGTTTTCGCTTTGTGCACAAATTATATGATAAGAAGAGATAATCCTTTGCTATTTAGGGCTCCATCAGTGTGTTTGAAGCCACTCTTATTTTATGCTTCAACGACCTGTATTTTAATTAAATTGTATTTTATACAAACGTGACATAATGAAGAGCTTTTCAGTTTCACTTCGAAAATAATGTCTTAAATGTTCTAAATACATGCGATGTGCCATTGCTCGACGAAAAGTCCTATATGAACACCCCTAATGTAACGCTAAAGCTAAAAAAAATAAACGAAAAGTCCATGTCAAAAATAATTAAAGACATAAATGAAAATAAAAGTGCAGGATATGATAAGCTAAGGGCCATAAACATAAAATGCATAACCCAGGAAATAACCCCTGTTCTCACTCACTTGACAAACCAATGCATAGCCTATTCATCATACCCAGACAAACTTAAAATAGGATTAATCCGGCCTGTCCATAAAAAAGGTGACTACTCTGATACTAATAATTACCGACCCATAACAATTCTATCAATCGTAGACAAAATAATAGAAAAATATTTAAGTAACCAAATAAATGGCTTCTTGTCAAGCAATGGCATCATACATGAAAGACAGTACGGCTTCCAAAGAGGGAAAAATACCTCACAGCTCCTGGCTCAATTTACAGACGAAGTTAACGGGCACTTAAATAATAAAAAACATGTCCTAGTAGTGCTGATTGATTTCAGCAAAGCATTTGACACTCTGAACCATGAAACACTATTTAAAAAACTTCAGCAAAGTGGTATACAGGGGCCAACCTTAAACTGGTTTAAAGATTACCATAATAATAGATACAATGCAGTTAGTATTGCCGGAGACTTAGGCGAACTTAGAAAATCAAATTTTGGGACCGCACAAGGCTCGATAATTGGCCCGACTGAATACTTGATCTACGTCAATGATATGTGCAATGTGTTCAGATCCGCCTCTGTGTACCAATTTGCTGATGACACATGCCTAATAACGGCCAATAAAGATGTAAAATTGGCAGAGAGTCAAATGCAAAGAGAATTTGATGCCCTATGTAAATGGGCACATGATGCAGGATTATCCCTTAACTACAATAAAACAAAGTTAATGTATATCCACTCACCCTATGTCAAAACCATGTATACCCCTAGCATTGTAGCCCATGAACATGTATGTTTGCACACGGGGCCGACATGCTGTAACTGTGAGAAACTTGGAAGTTGTGGATCAACATACCTACTTAGGCCTTAAAATAGACACCAAATTTAACTGGGGTCAGCATGTTGACCATGTGTGCAACAAACTGAGGGCAATTTTAAGTAATCTTAGTGTACTAAAGTATAAAATGCCATACTCTATACTTCGGCTACTATACATGGCTCTAGCAGACTCTATAATTAACTATGGAATATCCAGCTATGGGAGATCATATAAAACATACTTACAAAAAATATACAATATTCAAATAAGATTGTTAAAAACCATAGTTCCTTTAAAAATAAAACTTCAATATAAAAATAATTACAATAAATTGTTTAAGTATTGTAGAATATATAGTGTCTATGACAAAGTCAAACTTGCTGTGATATTAGAATACAAACACTTGCTGGATCAGCTGGACAGGTATAAGAGACCATCCCATCTCCGGACCTTACCCAATGAACCATACTTTAAAATACCAAAAAGCATCAATGAATATGGGAATAGGGTCTGGTCAACATACCTACTTAATATCCTGAACAGCTTACCCAAACAAGTTGTTGAAACCTTAGTAAAAAACCCTGATAAGGCAAAATATGTACTTAAGAAAGCTCTGAATAATAAAGATTAATGTACTTAACTTATTGTAATAAATGTAAGCACTATAACTACCTATATAATTAAGGCTTTGCTTAGTTATTATAATCTCAAAAAATAGAGATTGCAATTGAGCTTCTGTAATATTGTAAACATGTTAAATTAAAAATAAACAGTTTAAATTTAAAAAAAATTTTTTTTTTTTTTTAGTCGAGTACCGTGTTGCTTAAGTAAGGTACAAAACTGAAAAGTTTAATTATGTCACTATTGTATAAAATACTTTCCCTACGAGTGCTCAAAATAGACAAGCCGGTAAGAATTAGGTTCGACGAATGCCTAGCACAACCTGCTCCCTCTATACAATTTATTAACTTCGATCTCATGGTGGATCGTACCGGCGGTCTCCTCCCAGACCGTTGTATAATATTGTCTCAAAATCCATTTCAGCATAAGTCGACGAAATTTGCCCATCCAAAAGTATTATAAAATTCAAGCATTATAGTTGAGAATAAAAACAAATGAAAAAACTGGTTTCTCTATGAGTATTTAGTATTTATTCTTTCTTACGCTTATTTATGATTTAATATGCTTATTTAGCTTTTACCGGTTTTTTTACTGTACATGCGCAAAGCCTGGTTCCCACTTAGTTCATGTGCTATGAACTAATAAAAAAATCAGGTTTAAAAAAAAACTTCATCTAACGAAAATTTAAAAAAACAGCTTGCATTTCTGACTATCTGCTAAAGCGGATTAAAAACTTAAAAAAAACTTGTTTCAGTCGACGCACGCACTTCTACGCTCGAAAACACAAAGCGAATAGAAAGATCACGTTTTTCAGTTACATGACGACGCACTCGCCTAAAACCGATTGTAATACTATATCGAACTCCAGTAAGTCTCCATAGCCAAATAAAAATAGTTCTTATTCAAACGGTCTAAAGCTCATAGCAATGCAATGAAAGGCCGGTGAATTTTAGTTGAAAGCGCGGTACGAAAAGTTTTTTTTTTCTTTTTTTACGGCATCCCTAGAGAGAAACACGGGGACACGAGTGGCCAGTTAATCCGTAGAAACCAACTGCCAAGGGCTGACAGGTCTGGTTGCGTACACCGATTTTTAAGAATAAATGTTTATTTGCCGAGTATCATGTTACCCGTTATAGTACGATTTTTTAAAGATGTCGGTATTGTCGGTAGAATTCCTTAGTAAGATTCCGACATCTTAAAAAATTACCACTGTACTTGCTGAGAAAAAGGTTGCTGAAGCTACTAAACGTGGGACATAATAACATGGTTTTTATATTAAATTTAACATGACTTAACCGATCAGCAAATAAATACGAAGTCGATGACTGATTATTAAGGTTTTTTTTTTCTTTTGTCAGATATTTGTCAAAAAATTAAAGCTTGGTATCAATAATTCGGTGCCTGTTCTATGATATTCAGAAAATGGGTTAAATGAGCAATTTGAAAAAGCAAATACAAGTTACCCGTTCGACATAATCCTTCAAATAAAAAATCGTCAATTTGAACCATATTCTTCTAACAAGTAAAGAATACGCGTCATCCATACATTATAATATTCGTGCAACCAACCAACTATCAAACACTTTTAAACAGTCTATAATCCCGCCGTGCGACGATGACAAATGAAACTCCAGCGGCGCCTGACGTGGAGCAATAAGCAAAATTACATTACTGACGCCGTAAACAATGTAAACACTGTTTGCACGTTCACTGAACTTTAAATTGATATTTTTTTTACTATTTCGACGCCAAGAATACCTAAAGGGGCCATGGAGTTCATTCACAGCGCCCAGAAAACCTAAAATAAGGGGTCCGCGATATAGATTTTCACTAGATGGCAGCACCGTGGCGTGTCATAATCCACCAATCATGTTTAATCTTTTTTTTTGATTGGTGGTTTTGACAGCTGCTGTCAAAAAGACCTCTCGTCACGGTGCTGCCATCCAGTGAAAATGTCGATCGCGGAAACTCTCATTGTTTATGGCGTACGCTGTTAAATATTAGCTGGTTTGCGCTAGTGATCTTGGCGTGTGAGAGCCGTCACTCACACCACAGATTATATAATAGTACAGTTTCATACAGAATGGCCACGCTACGCCCCGCCCCTCACCCCGCGGCGGCCGATTGGTAGGGAACTAGTAGGCTACTCCGTCAGGTTGGCAGTGCATCGATAAAAAGCAAAATGTCGGTGTATTGTCAAACGTCATAACGATAGCGGAAACAGTGCCCTAAGACGCACGCACACATTGAAGCGTGTGGTACAGCTGTGCCGTGCACACAAAGGCGCTCAAACGAGGTTTGAAGTTTGACGTCTCACACGCCAAGATACAAACAGTTTTGTATAACGTACTATGGCGTTCAAAGAGTTCATCCTTATTGCAAAAATAATGTAACTTTTTTGTAGAAACATTGCCCACCATTTAATCGAATCACATAAAGAAACAAAAATCGTTGTATCGTTTGTCTGTCGGTGTTTCCCAAAAGTAAATAATTTATTTACGTGTCCGAGCAGGCATTAACACAAACACGAGGCTTAACGTTTGCATTTCTACGGTACAGTTGTCGTAAAAACTTGGGATTATTATCGCTTATAATTACCAGGCTAGTTATATATCAGTGACACAACTGGGCATTTGCTCTCGAAACAGAATAGTATACAAAGTAAGTATAGTTCTAACTGCTTTCATTGAAAAGATAAAAGAAAAGCGAAACTAAAAATTGGCTGTTGGTCGGGCGGGTGATAGGTTACCATGACTAAAATTGACGCCCCATCACGATAGTGCGTAATAAATAAAAAGAACTTAGTTATAAAAATAAAGTAAAAACTAATGGAAACGATTAAGGGGCTGACAACAGCTAAATTCCCTCCCTATCTTTTTCAGCGCGAGAGAAAGAGAAACACTGTGTTACGACTAGTATGGGAGCTGATTGCAAATTTAGCAAAATGATGCATTAAAAAAAAAACGCATTAATTGAGAAATATAAAACAACGAAGTTTTTAGTATTAGTGCGGTGGAATTTTGTCCTTAGTTCCAGACGCATAAGTTAAGAAACTAAGGAAATACGACTGTTTAAACCAAATTTTAAGATGTAACTTTGGAATTATTTTCTATCGAGCCGATTTGGTCCAATCGTGTATCGGAATCAACGGAGTTCTTCCAAATATAACGAATAATAACATATATTTTTTTTACTTTCTCAAAACAAGGTGTTATAGCTAAAACACTGTTTGAGTAAAGTCAATTTGAAGGTCATCGGGTGTTGTCAGCCAATTAGTACCTCAATTTTGATCTAGCTCTTAAATGTAAGTTTCTGTATTTGAAAGGTTTGTGTTCTAGTGAAATATCCAGTAAAATGCTTGACTGTACCCAACAAAATTGTTGCTGACAGAACGATGATGGAAGCTTGTTTGTTCCCAGGCTTTAAATAAGCTTTTATTACCTGCCAATCGAGCTTCGCAAATGGCTCAACCCTTCTTGGTCCGAGAAGTGTGCTGCGGGAAATATGAAAATGTCGAAGGTATTCGACTTTTGACAGTTCGTAACACAGAACGAGAAATTGCTACATTATTTAAACTGACTTCGATAACTGCAAGTTCCCTTTGGAAGATATCTTCAAGATTCTAGAATGGAGGGATGGACTAGACAATTATATCAATGGCGGCTTCAAATTGACTTTTTTGCCGAAACTAATAAAATAAACTTATAAGTTGACCATATTGGTCAGCTCGTTAGCAAGGCCCTAATGATGATTGTTTTGAGCTTCATAACTCCTTGACCGAACCTGCTCATAAACGAACTTTCAAATTGTATTGAACTCTGGCTACAACCCCAACAAATTTCATAAAGATCAGAAGAACGTTACTAAAGTTATCACGGAACAACTATTCAAATTCAAAAACCATGGAAATGCACAGACGTCTAAGTAGCCAGCTGACAGTTCCATTGTGTCCGCAGTTATCTGTAAAAACTTCACTTCGCTTACGTTCGATAAAGTTAGGAGTAACAAAATAAGTACATCTGAACAAATTCTTAACAAACCTAAAATAGTGGTAACTAGCTGTGCCCGCGGCTCCGCCCGCGTGGAATTCGGTCTGTGTCAGTAAGCGGCTAATTCACCCCTAATTTCTCTCCCGCTACCCTGGAGGCGGAACTTGAAGTAAAGTTGACAGATGGATACGCTAGAGGACAGTAGTCCTAATAAAATATTTTACAATTACCACTAAATGAACTACACTCATAAATGTATACTTTTTTTTTATTATATTTGTTTTTGGCATGATTTAGATGACATAGAGAGTAGTAGGTGTATATCGGACGATACAGGACCACTTTTGTATTTATACGTTCATGTCCACGGCAAATATCATCCAGATCGATCCTCCCGACAAATCAGTTGGGGGGTGAGAGGGGGGGGGGTGTCACAAATGCAGAAATTATTTTTTTCTATTTTAGGTGCACTTGGAGGGGGGGGGGGGGTCCATGACCCATGCAAATTTAACTCAATCGAGTGTAGTGGCTACCCCCCCCCCTTTTAGACGTTGAATTTTTATAGGCTACGTATAACCTGGCTGGGGATTTTCTAGAATTGGAATTAGTAATCCTTAATTGGGTGATTTCCGGGATAACAATGAAAAAAAAAACCGGCCAAGAGCATGTCGGGCGATGCTCAGTGTAGAGTTTCGTAGATGATGCCCTGTTACAAAACATCCGTTCTAAAGGTCGTTTATTTGGCGGCGCTTACGTCAGTTTACTATTCGGCACTTCCTTTCACTATGCGTTTTTGACTAATAATTCAAAAACGGCTGAACCGATTTTATTCAATATAGTTTTTATTGAAAGTTCTTATCAGGCCTCACCAAATTTCAGCTTTCTAGTGCGAACGGTAACTGAGCTAGACCGCGGACAGACGGACGGACATGGCGATGTAACTGTTACGTAATAAGGCCTAATTATGTACAGAAGCATACACTGCTTTACCTACACACATATTAAAAATCCATTGAAACCATTAGAATGACCACCATTACACCGCCATGACCAATATTATTGCGCCGGCGGTCGGGGGGCGGATTTTCATTACGTTACCGTAGGTAATGAATTTTCATACGTTTTTACCACACTGTCACAGATAATACACTGATGTTACGTTATTGGTTGCAATAATGTTGGTAATTAATTACATACGGTTCCGAACGCGGAATAGAGGATTTATGATATTGGTGTAGATCAAGATATTTATTC
Source organism: Pammene aurita (assembly GCA_947086415.1). NCBI lineage: Eukaryota > Metazoa > Arthropoda > Insecta > Lepidoptera > Tortricidae > Pammene > Pammene aurita. The sequence goes on from OX352301.1 coordinate 31,520,866, forward strand.
GTCAATGTAAGCACATTACAATACACCAATGAACGTCAGAGAAAAATAAAATACGTGAGTGTCGTGGAAAGTGTGTGAATCAAGTGCGATTGGAACGAAGTACTTAATTTTATTTCATTTTTTACTTTTTCGTAAATTTTGTGGTTTTAATTTTTTTTGCATTTTTTAAAAATTTTGGAAATAGTGGAAATTTTGGAAATAGTGGAAAATTTGGAAATTTTGGAAATTTTGAAAGTTTTGGAAATTTTGTGAAATTTTGGAAATTTTGGAAAATTTGGAAATTTTGGAATTTTTGGAAAATTTGGAAATTTGGAAATTTTGGAAATTTTGGAAATTTTGGAAATTTTGGAAATATTGGAAATTTTGGAAATTTTGGAAATATTGGAAATTTTGGAAATTTTGGAAATTTAAATATTTTAAATTTTTGACATTTTCGACATTTTCGACATTTTTGACATTTTCGACATTTTTAAATTTCTCGACTTTTGAGGTTCTCGACTTTTTTCACTTTTATCACTTTGCCACTTCTCAGTTTCACTACACTTCACTTCACTTTATTCTATTTTATATATTTTTTATTTCATTCCATTTTACATGTTTCTCAATCGTATGGGTGTCGCGTTTTCGTGACGTGACGCTTTTTCGTAACGGTCACGTGACTTTTTTTCGCCTAGGCCCCCATCCGCGAACCGTCCGATAAAGAACTTCGTTCCAAAACTCCACCGGTTCTAACCCTGTAGGTGTACCTCTGGCCCAAGAAGTATTATGACCGAAAAGAAATTCTACGGGACTTATTTTTTTCAAAACAGTAATACATTATTAGATCATAAAGATACAAAATAATGCGTAGTTCTTCAAGAAGACATATCAAAACTGCTTGAGAGACAGATAATGTACCTATTGTTTAATTATAAAGAAAAATAAATCCTAATCTGACTGCTTCACAAAACGTTTAATATGTTTTCCTACCTAAACGGTGTCCTATAAATGTTAGATGATTTTGTAGTAGTTTTTTGGTTTGCTGCAATAACCCTTTGACATTCATGACATTTTCAAATATTTCTTAAGAGCGGGTAATGGTAAATTTAAAGCATCGACGGGTAACATGTTATAAATATGAACATCTTGACCAAGAAATTACAAATTATTTCAATACCAACTTTCAACATACAAACTTTCAACCCCCTTTTCATCCCTTCCAGGGTTGATGTTCGGGATGAAAACTGTTCATTATCCTTTCCCGGGACTCAAACTATCTCTACACAAAATTTCATCATTATCCGTTCAGCCGTTAACTAATTAAAAATACTTGGAACGTGTTCTGTTATCGATTCTAAGTATCTCCAGCCAACTTTTTTTCGAATATATTCCATGAACAGACTTTCGACCCTCTTCAGCTTTATTATATGTATAGATAGTTTTTATTGAAAGTACCTTTCAGGCGTCACTTCCATTATTTTTTTCAAATTTTTTGGACCTACGGTTCTAAAGTAAGATGGGGGGGGGGGGGTTTGAAGAAGAAACTATCCTTTGTCATTTCTCGAGATACTATCTACTATCTCTATACCAATTTTCATCTAAATCAGTTCAGCGGTAAAAAAATCCTCATACCACCTTCCAACCCCCTTTTCACCCCCACAAGGGTTTGAAAACTATCCTATGACGTTTCTCGAGACTCAAATTATCTCCATACCCATTTCTATCTAAATCGTTTCAGCGGTTAAAAATTCTCCATACAAACTTTCAACCCCATTTTCACCCCCACCAGGGTTGATTTTCGGGATTAAAACTATATATTATCCTTTCCTAGGACTCAAACTATATCTATCCAAAATTTCATCAAAATCCGTTCAGCCGTTTTCACGTGATGCGCGGTCAAATAAACAGACAAACAGATAAACAGATAAACAGATAAACAGACAAACAGATAAACAGACTAATTCTAAAAATTGTTGGAACGTGTTCTGTTATCGATTCTAAGTATCCCCAGACAACTTTTTTTCGATTATCTTCCATGTACAGACTTTCGACCCTCTTCAGCTTTATTATATGTATGTCTAAATCAGTTCAGCGGTAAAAAAATCCTCATACCACCTTCCAACCCCCTTTTCACCCCCACAAGGGTTTGAAAACTATCCTATGACGTTTCTCGAGACTCAAATTATCTCCATACCCATTTCTATCTAAATCGTTTCAGCGGTTAAAAATTCTCCATACAAACTTTCAACCCCATTTTCACCCCCACCAGGGTTGATTTTCGGGATTAAAACTATATATTATCCTTTCCCAGGACTCAAACTATATCTATCCAAAATTTCATCAAAATCCGTTCAGCCGTTTTCACGTGATGCGCGGTCAAATAAACAGACAAACAGATAAACAGATAAACAGACAAAAATTCTAAAAATTGTTGGAACGTGTTCTGTTATCGATTCTAAGTATCCCCAGACAACTTTTTTTCGATTATCTTCCATGTACAGACTTTCGACCCTCTTCAGCTTTATTATATGTATAGAAGATATCTGTAGTGACTACGAGTATGCCGTGGCTCATTAACCTTATTTCCCGACCACGTATTAGTAACTAAATAATATAACCCTGTTTGGGTTGTGAACATTATTGGTTACCTCAGGACCTGAGGGCTGTTAGAGTATTCATGGATTAATAACTTGTATGATTAAGGAGGTGGCTAACAAATTTATAATGGACTATAGGGTCGTCATTTTATAATATTGCTAGATTTTTTTTAACTTCATTATTTACCCGTAGATTTATTTACTGAAAAATTGATGACATTATACCTAAACCATCCCGACCTTATTAAATCTATATTACTCTGACACAATCCACATACATTCCTTCACTTATTTAAATTTTGTAAATTTACCGTTATGTAAGTATTTTTTTAATGAAAATTCTTTCTACCAGTTTTATTAATGAAGTGTTTCCATGACCCAATTATTACCTAATCTAATTAGATACAATCTAAATTTTATTACTCTTATCAACAAAGTCTACCTTTCCGACTCATAATAATTGAACAATAAAAATTAACTTCTGAAAGAATCTCTAGGCAATATATTCTGCCCAAAATATGTGTGGCCTTGTGTAGTAAGTTAATGCACAGAATGCGAGTGTCATTTTAAAATGGTTTTCACCACAACCACAACAATGTAATGGGTCACAGCGTAGTAATTAATAGTGAAATGTTATGGTTTTAAGTTATATAATAAGTAGGTATTCATCGCGTTTAGGTTCACTTTCTATTTAAACGTTTCTATACGTAATACTCGTGCAGAAAAATAATACTGTTTCAAGCGGAATTTGGATCTACGACCTACCCGCTGAATATTTTTTAGGCCGGTTATAATAGCCGAAGCAAAGCTTCGTATGAGGCGCATGTATCATAGATTCTTAAGCATTTGCGTATTCTACAGATTTCCGAATCTCTCATTGAGGCATTTTTTGCAAATATCTCTGACAGGTCTCGGTGTTGATATATTTAAAAATCAATTAAAATATTGAAAATAAACGCATTCCATTCAATAAAAAAAGTTATGTTTTTATAAAGTCAGTGTTCCTTCCCTTCGTATTTCTCTCCTCTTTCATCACCACATTTATCGACATCGCTAGTTTCCCCATAATTTACGAGACGTTAATTCTGGTGCACTCGCTGAGCATCGATTTATCGTTCGGTTTTTGTAAACAGAACTAGGTGTTAGTAAACGCGTGGAGGGGTTTGACAAACGGCCTCTTTTGAGGCGGTATTTAGAGTTCCCTTTCAAAATTTGTTCATGAAACACTTTTGGGGTGACTTCCGTATCTGGTAGTGTGGTACAGGAATTTTTATAACAGATAAAAAGGTATTGATTTTCGGCTGGAAATAAGTACCTATTTATCTTTTTTTTAATACCACGACGGTGGCAAACAAGCATACGGCCCGCCTGATGGTAAGCAGCTACCGTAACCTATGGACGCCTGCAACTCCAAAGGAGTCACATGCGCGTTGCCGACCCTTTACAAAAAGGAGGATTCACTGTGTTGACGACTAAAGGAACAAGAAGGTCCCTCATCGTCAACACACTGGGTCCTCTTTGAGCTCTATCTATCTATCACTCATAATTTTGTCCGAAATTAATATTCTTTGCCTGTTCGATAATGGTTGTAGTTGAGCTGGCCAATATTAAATTGTCTCAGAACACTTAATTTTTAAGTCAGGATTAATTTTCACCGGGGTGCAGTCAATATTTTATCCATCGGTAGTTAGTCATTTAATCATTGAAACTTTTAAAATGATGTTTGTAACTATTTTACTCATTTGTACACCGCACAAAATTATTAATGAACTGAACTCCCAACAGTATGAACTTACACGGGTTTTGTTGCACAATTTTGACTCGATTAAAGCGATTTTGATACGTCGATTTATGATTGTAAACTGGACGGGAGTTTACAAATTTCAAATCAAATTATTGTACCTAAACGAGTGTGTTTACAAATACAATGCTCTCGTATGGACGGATGTAGACCGCCTGCTAAGTACTCCGCTCGGATTTGCAGAGGCAAACGCTTTTGATGAAAAGCTAGCCGAAATAATTCACGTGTACGATATGTACTTGAAAATAGGTCTGTTTCGGTTTGTATTCGAAGCCAGATTATTCGGATAGCCACAGTGAAGTGGACACAAATCTAGACCAGATATCGTCGGGAATACAACATGGACGCAATCTGTAAATGAAAGCAATCCTTAGAAGCTTTACATGGTCGGTGGCAGCGACGATGCAGTACATACAATGCATATAACATCTCATAATTACACTTAGGGTCTGCACGATGGATCTGAAATGTATGGCAAGATCGAGATCCGGATTATTTCATACATTTCGGATCTGAATAGCAAACACTTATCCTAACCTAACGTAACCATCTTCAAAAAAAGTAATCAGTTATGCAGAAAGTCACATTAGACTGATTAGACGATTAATCAGTGATAAATTCATGTATAAGAAAAATACTCCACTGTAAAACATGATTAATATAACTATGTAATTTTGCATATATTGTGAAATTATGTTCATATTTATTATATCGGTAGAATAACTATCATGTGTCGTGTTTTCATCACTCAATTAAGACAAAAAAAAGATATTGATTTCCATTTCTTGTGCAATGTTAAAAAATAACACTTTAAAGTTGGCAAGCCTGAGCGAGTAGTCGCAAACTCTCTGGATTGTCTTCTTTTAAAAACAAGCAAACTTGGTCCGACCAGACGAAAGTTACTGAAAAACATCCCTGAAACTTTCTTGGACTAGTGCACTGAAAATGTTAATATGTAGTGTAGGTCTTACGAAAAAGGTTTTCAATATATTTTACATAGAATTACTGCTTTGGCAGCTTGTTTGAATAAACTTTGTAACGTTTCAATTTTATGAAAATCTCAAATGTTGTAAAAGAAGATATGTTTGTGATGTTATATTATTTTTGTCTGCATGTGACAGTATTCGTAAGTTGTTAGTTTAATGCTTAAGTCTGCGATGGATCAGCATTCAAGTACACAAAATATTATGTTCGTGGCGTAATGACATTACGAGTACAAACAATTCACTGAGTGCTTTTTGTATGAGTAGTAAAACGCTTACAGATATAGTAGAAATAAACAAAAGAGAGGCCATCAATCAGCTTCAATTCGCTTGTTTAGTATGACATCTATTTCGGTCTATTATTGGAGTCAAAATCTTACATATATTGATTGAATTCATACACCAACTATTCGTATTTTCATTATTTCTGTGGCCCCAGTGAAAAGAGGTATAAGTTAAAATGGCTCAGCCGAAAAGGGTAAAGTAGGGGCCAGACGACAGATATCCGCAGATTCTGCCACGTGACCTTGGTTGGAGCGAATTGTTGAAGCGAGCGGCTACATGGCTTACAACCAACCAACCGCTTCTGCCAATGGTTGGCAGAGCACACCTAGCCACCAAGGGCGTTTAAAGGTCATGTGGAATTTGGCACCAACCACTGGCTACAAGGTTTAAAATCTCTGTTTTCTGCCAAGGTCTCGTCGTATGCCGTCTGGCCCCAACTTACAAGTACCGTATATTTTATAGGACTTGTGCCCTTCTTCGCTGAGCAATTTTGACTTATATCCCTTTCACTAGTCACAGTTTTATTCTCTCACATTTTTCATGAACTGAACAATTCATTTTTTATACCACGGCGGTGGCAAACAAGCATACGGTCTGCCGGATGACATGCCATGCGCGTTGTAGACTCTAAACTATCTTAAATTTTTATCCTTATATTATGCGATTGCCTACTATAATTATACTCAAGCACTTTAAATTTAAAACATTAACACAATGAAATAAAAATATAGTGTAGTGTGGTCAATGATTTTTTAATTTAATTTAATAAATGCGTTCTTTGAATGAATATCAAAGTCAATAAGACAAAGTATAGATAGATTGCTATATTATTCGAAAAGTATGCATTAATTTATACATTTGACTTTGATAACTTTTTGAAGGCCATTTTATTATATTATTCTTAAATTAAAAGCGAAGTGATGTAACTATTAGTGGGCAATGGCTTTCTCCCGAGCAATTTTAAATTTTAAATAACTGGTAGTTCTACAATCCATCACTTAATTAACCGTTTCAAAAGCAGACATTTTCATTAACTCTAGGTTAGAATTCACGGGAGTTGTGAAGAAACAGAGTAGCATATATGGCAATGTGATGTGAATTTAATTGTGGTCACGCTGTCACGATCGCATAGTCAGTAAGATAGGTAGCACAATACCTTTTACAGTCTAGGTCTTGAATAAATAACTGTAATAAATATATGAATTTATTTTGACGCTTTGTCATTTTTTGCACTATTCCACACGTAAATTACAAATTTATTCGAAGTACGAGACTACTGTAAGAATATGTAAATTTAACATAGTGATTTTATGCAGCTGTGTAATTTAAACTATTTTTATCGGCTGTTCTTAAAACGGACAAGCCAATCCTGGCTTTATATACTCAGGCGCGACTAAAACTACACAGACATCATACGCTAATGACAATGTTGTATTGTTTTGTATTGTATTGTATTGTAATGTATTGCATTGTATTGTATTGTATTGTATTGTATTGTATTGTATTGTATTGTATACTACTAACATGAATTATGTGTTTACTAACAACGATATGGGCAATAGCCTGAAATAAACGTTTATTTAATTTAATAATAATTATTAAAGAACGTGCTGTAAAAGCGTAGTTACAATACAAAAGTTTACGGTTTCATTTGTGTGTATTTAAAGATTAGATTAAAGATTTTGATTATTACACATAAGCTTACAGTACAAGAACCAAATCTTTTAAGAGGTCATTATTGCCCAAAGGTTTTTAACTAAATAACAAATATATAGCCTTAACAAAGGAGCTAGGTGAATCATGAAAGACATCTACATTGAGATGACGTACAGCCAATTCGTTCAAGAGTGAAAGTGCCCGATTGGTGAGAGCGTTGCTACTATCGCGGGATCAAAGCACCAACCTGGCTCGCACCGCCCGTCCTCGGCGCTGGTACGAGGTGGCGCAGTCCTATTTGTTCAAGGACCGTAAAGTTACTTGTTTTATTTCGCAGTAAACCATAATAGTGCATTAGTAGAAGTGTTTTGCGCCGCATTTCTAGTGTATTACTCATTGTGCTAGAAACTTGGAAGATATGCTATGTTACATGGATATGGTTATGTTACGTTGTAACTCGAGTAGAGGAATATTGAGAGAACTACTCCAATTTATAGCTTGTTTCGCTCGCTTCGCGTCGCTCAACGTCGCTAAATTGGTGTAGTTCCTCTCAATATTCCAGTTACAACAGTAGGGCAGAATCCGAAGTGGGGTAGAATCCGAATTGCGATACATCATTAAGATCGTCCGCAGTTGCAGCTTTTCATCCTGGTGGTGTTCCGATATGTTCCGTTACTATGGTTGGTAAAGTTAGTATCTTAAAATCCCTACATTACAGATCGAATCAATTAATATATACTCTAAAGCTCTTAAAATATGCTATTTACATATTGTCTTCCGAATTCGTTGCACGTGTCTAATCGTAAAATGAAATTCATAAAACAGCCTCACAGATTGCAGTTGGATGTTGTCTGTGTCTCGCACAATGAACGCCATTTCCGTCATGGATTACTTTTACCTGACACTATTCGTTGTATAATATGCGGTCCTTCTAACTGTGGAAAAACTAATTTAATTGTTGGTTTGCTGCTACATGAACATGGTCTACGCTTCCAAAATGTATATGTATATTCTAAAACATTGTTCCAACCTATGTACCAATTTCTGGAGCAAGTTTTAAATTTGGTTCCATCAGTTTCTTATCAAAAATATAGTGAAAATGATGAGGTACTCAGTCCTCATGCGGCTATTAATAACTCAATCATGATATTTGACGATGTTGCATGTGAAAACCAGAATAATATACGGGATTACTTTGCGATGGGAAGACATAAAAATATAGATAGTTTCTACTTGAATCAAACGTATAGTAAAATACCTAAACAACTAATAAGGGACAATGCAAATTTAATCATTCTTTTTAAGCAAGATGATGTTAATTTACGTCATGTTTATGATGAACATGTGGGGAGTGATATGTCATGGTCTCAATTTCGTGAAATGTGTGGGCAAGTATGGAACGAGCCCTTTAACTACTTAGTTATAAATAAAGACTGTAATAGAAACTCAGGTTGTTATAGGAAAGGTTTTGATACATTTATTATAGTTGATAGACTGTAGTTCTACATAAATAAAGAATTTACATAATAATCTTATTACTTACAATGAAACCACCTAGATCGGACATGGATCTTAAAATGAACAATGAAAAAATATTTAAACAAAAGGTACTACGATCTGCTGAAGCAGTAAGAAAAAAAGTGAAGCTTCTTCGTGATGTTAAATCTAACAATGACATGATGTTGGAAACAATGTTAAAACCAGTCACAGAACCTCTTAATGAAATGTTAAAAAATAATGATAACAACTTGAATATTAGTGACGCAGATTTCGATAACAATAAATTTAAATGGGATAAGGCAATAAAGACATTAAAATATAGTCCCTCTGAAGATGGAAAGAGGGAAAGCGTAGCCAATAAAACATTACTAAGGAAATCATCGGAATCTGATGTAGAAAGTAGTGATTATGAATTAAACGATGGAAATTTTAGTCAAGGTGATTCCACATCAAACTATGGTGTCAACCAAAATGATTCTGATACAACAAATAATGATTCGTTTAGAACAGTAGATTCGTATGCTTCCCCTCGCGAAGATCCTGCGTGGCAAAAGCAATATTCAAACATATACATTCCTTTTGGTGTACGAACGGAGCGTGGAAAGCTAATGCTGGGATCGACTCCAATTACTGTAAATGAAAAAGAACTAATAATAGCCGGGAAAAATTATTGCTTAACACAAGGTTTAAACGATTTGTTGTTTAAGAAAGTACCCAACTTTGATATCGTTACCGCAGACGATAAACGAGTGTATAAAACCTTGTTATTAAAAACAAATGCTCATAGACGTGATTTTGATCCAAATAAGCCTATAAAAAGCAACAAAGGCATGAAATATTTACACATCATAAAACCACTTTTTAAATTATCTAAACAACGTTCATTAAGTGAAGAAATGCATGTATCCGGCGATGGTTTGCCAACAATAAAGAAAGTAAAAGCAGACGTCTCTTATGTGTATTGGGACGATCCAAACGAATTAGTTGAAAGATTGAAACTGCTAATAGCATCGCGTGACGCTGGCAATACAGGATTAGATAACGAAATCATATCTATCATTGAAGAATTACGCGAAGCAGGCTTAGTAAATAATATATAAATAAAATAATCTTGATTTTTATCAGTTTTAGTTTGACTCTCAGCAAAACACAATAAAAATGAACATTGACAAATTTGGTCACCATGTTCATAAACGCTTGCGTTCTAGTACGATTTCTGATCTTAAGTATAAGGCTTTGCTTCGAACAGATGCAGGACATTATTTTGAAGGGAGTTTACAATTGAAGGGAGTTGCGAAACCTTTATCACCTGATGATGCAGTAAACAAGGAGTACGTCGACCAATATGTTCAAAACATGTATGACAAGAAGTATATAGATTCTATGGTTGATACAATAAATAAGCAAATTCAACAACTTGTATCTCAGTTAAAACTAAACTTCTATACAAAGAAGGAGACAGATAATATTTTAAAAAAATTAAATAATGGCAAAACAACAAATAGTGAACGAGATCCATCGGTCAGCACGAAAAAATTTTAAGCGACGATCAGTTGTATTAAAAGGAATTGACGATTTATGGCAAGCTGATCTGATTGATTTACAGAAACTACACACGTTTAATAAAGGAAACAAATATATATTAACTGTTATTGATACATTTTCAAAGTATGCATGGTGCACGCCTATTAAGTCTAAAACTAAAACGGAAGTCAAAGATGCGTTCAACCTCATTATAAACACAACTAAACGAAAACCTACAAATTTGCAGACAGACTTAGGAAAAGAATTCTACAATAATGAATTGGATTGGTATTTAAAATCTTTAAAAATAAATCATTACTCGACGTATTCAATTAAAAAGGCGTCTATTGTCGAAAGGCTGATAAAAACACTCAAGTCTAAACTTTACAAATATTTTAGTCTCGTTGGTAACTATAAATGGGTTGGTAAACCGTTGGACGATATTGTAAAATCGTATAATCAAACTGTACATCGCACAACAAAATTTAAACCAGTTGACGTAAGTTTAGATAATGAAAACATAGTAAAACAGAACATTGCAAACTCGCAATCTAATGTGCGTTATAAATTGAATAAATTTAAAATTGGAGATCATGTACGTATAAGCAAGTATAAAAGTGATTTTTGTAAAGGTTATACACCTAATTGGTCTACAGAACTTTTTACAATAAAACGTGTTAACCATACTCGTCCTGTAACATATTATATTGAAGACCAACGGAAAAACTTGATACTAGGCACATTTTATGAAGAAGAACTTCAAAAAACTAAGTATCCGGATGTTTATCTAATAGAGAAGGTGATCAAAAAAAAGGGTAAAAAGCTATACGTTAAGTGGTTGGGACTTAGTGATAGCGAAAATAGTTGGGTCGATAGAAAAGCTATTGTTTAATATATGTAATAAATTCGCTTTCCTTATATTAAATTTGTCATTATGATTCGATATACGAAAGGAAGAGGACTTTTAAACAGTGCTATTAACAACTTACCTTTTGAATTACACTTACCTGGTTATAATTATTGCGGTCCCGGCACAAAGTTGCACAAAAGGTTACAACGAGGTGACAAAGGAATTAATGCGCTGGATAACGCGTGCATGAAACACGATATAGCTTATGATAAATATTCTGATTTACCTAATAGACACCTTGCTGATTTAGAACTTCACAAAATGGCAAAACAAAGAACCAAGTCGAAACATGCAGGAATAGGAGAAAAGATAGGCTCATGGATAGTGAGTAAAGTAATGAAATCTAAAATAAAAGCTGGTGCAGGTATTAAATCATTCAAACGTTTTGTGTCCAAGATACGCACCGAATTAAAAAAGAACCCTAAAATAAAAGGTCATAATATAACGGATCGTGCACTTCTTGTCGCAAAAAAAGTTTTTGCCAACAACACTAAGGTACGGTTACCTCGCGTAATACCGATCCCGAAAACAGGAGGTTTCTTACCTCTGATACCTATTTTTGCTGGACTTTCGGCGTTAGGGTCATTAGCAGGAGGAGCTGCTGGAATTGCTAAAGCTGTAGGTGATTACAAAACTGCAAAAAAGAACTTAGCTGAATCTGAGCGACATAACAAAATGATGGAATCTATTGCATTAGGCAAAGGATTACATATTAGACCGTATAAAAATGGTAAAGGATTATGCATAAAAACATCAAAAAACTAAATAAGAGGTTACCCAGACGTGCTCTTTCAAATATTGACATTCTAAATCACTCATCGGACATTCCACATTTTCGGGGAGTTTATATGAGAGATAGTTTACCAAAGCATCCTAAAAGATTAGAATGTGGAATTGTTAACTTGGACAGTTCTAAGAACAATGGAACTCACTGGGTAGCCTATGTCAAAGATAACAGCTATTGTGAATATTTTAATAGTTATGGCGACCTTCCTCCTCCTCTGGAATTAAAGAAGTATTTGAAGAACTATGATATTTACTATAATTATAACACGTACCAAAAATTTAACACTGTAAATTGTGGTCATTTATGTCTTAAATACTTAAAACAATATTGGTGTAATCGTTTAAATACTTATGTTTAATAAACAGCTTATCATTCTTACAATGTCTTTCACTTTGTCTATAACTGGATCCTCTTCAACTCTTATTACAAACCTTTCACCAGCTCTACAATTGGATGGGGAATACGAGTGTGGTCTGTTGTATATATCGACTTTTAATTCAATACCCAATATAGACTACAGAAACAATAAGTTCTATTATGGTAATAACAAAGTTATTGAAATTCCTGAAGGGTCCTACGAACTTCAAGATATTGATGACTACCTAAAAGATCACCTCCAAGGATGTTCGTTTTCACTAACTTGCAATAATAATACCTTAAAAACATCTATTTTATGTTCTGAAAGTGTTCATTTTGATAAAGAGAGATCTGTTGCAAAATTACTTGGTTTCGGACCAGACTCTATTCAAGCTAATATATTAACAGAATCTCCTTATCCTGTTTCCATTCTGTCCACAACTATAGTCCGCATTGAATGTGACATAGTGAGCGGTTCATTTGTTAATGGAAAACCTAGCCATATAATTCACGAATTTGTGCCGAATGTACCCCCTGGTTATCGGATTATAGAAACACCAAAAAACGTTATCTATTTCCCTGTTACTCAAAACAGTTTAAATTCAATTACAATAAGAATATTAGACGTTAACAATCATTTGGTTAATTTACGAGGCGAAGAGATTCAGATATATTTACACCTGAGAAAAAAATGATAGATTTCAATAAAACATCAGTCACAATCAAAAACAGTACTAGTACTCATCAGACAATCAAGAAAAGAAGACCTAAAGTGCGACTTACGAAGCAAAACAAACAGTTCCTTCAAAGCATAGGGCTATTAAAATGAGTATATTAAATTTAACAGAATCCATTACAGTCGACAACTCTATCGAGAGCTTTGAATACCATTCGTATAAGCCGTATGTAACGAGCTTTAATTTTAATGATGAAATACGTATACCGATAAACCAGCAAGATCTTTACGTACTACCATCAGCAAGTACTTTATACATAGAAGGAACTATAACCATATTCAATAGAGAAACGAAACAAGAAGTAAAGAGCGTTCTTTTCACCAATAACCCCATACTCCATTTATTTCAAGATATTCGTTACGAACTAAATGGAATCGAAATAGATAGAATTAAAAATGCGGGGGTGACAACAACTATGAAATCTCTGGTATCTATGAATGAACTCGAAGCATCGATGTCTAAGGCATGGGGTTGGGATATCAACGGTACAAAACAATCGCATAGTGCATTTTCTGCATCTATACCTTTAAACAAAATTCTTGGGTTTGCCGAGGATTATAACAAAATAATAATTAATTCCAAGCATGAACTTATACTTTTAAGATCGAACACAAATTTAAATAGCGTTAAATTAAATGCGCATGAATACATAGAAAATTTAACTATATCTAAAATTGTGTGGCGTATGCCTCATATTAAGGTGTCTGATCGAGAAAGATTGGCCTTACTCAAATGTTTAGAAAGAGATCGTGGTATTCTTGTACCATTTAGAAACTGGGATTTGTATGAATATCCGCTCTTGCCTGAAACCTCTAAACATTCTTGGACTATTAAAACTTCATCTCAAATTGAAAAGCCTCGTTACATTATAATTGGATTACAAACAGAGCGAAAAAATGTCGCTGATAAAGACGTAACACACTTTGATCACTGTAATCTGAGAGATGTTAAGGTGTTTTTAAATTCAAACTACTTTCCGTACGAAAGTTTTGATGTTAGTTTTTCGACACAAAGGTATGCTATATTATATGAGAAGTATGCAAAATTTCAACAGTCTTATTATAACCGTGTTCAGGCACCATTGCTAAGCCCGCAAGATTTTAAAAAGATTGCACCTTTATTTGTCATCGACTGTTCTCGTCAAAACGAAACTTTAAAAACCGGTTCGGTTGATGTGCGAGTTGAATTAGAGTGTGAATCATCAATACCTAAGCAAACCTCAGCTTACTGTTTGATTTTGAATGATAGTATAGTTCAATATAATCCGCTAAGTAATATTACAAAAAAAATATCATAATGTCTGACTACATGTTCGTTGATCTTCAAGGATTTAAAACAGATAAAAACGAATTTATTGTCAAAGAATTTGCATACGCCACCTTAGAGTACACTCAACTGTTTTTAATTAAACCTCCTTTTCCATTTTCTAAATTAACCGAAAGTGAAAAAAGACGGACAAGATGGATAGAAATACATTTTGGCGTAATGTGGCATGAGGGGTACGTCGACTTTAGACAATTTAGAAGGGTTATTGGTAACCACATAAAAGATAAAACAATCTATGTGAAGGGTATGGAAAAAATAAAATGGGTAAAAGAATTATATCCAAACTGTACTGTTATAGATTTGGGTGAAAAAAATGTACCTAATTTACGGGAGCTGTATAATAAATATTGTTCCAATGAATTTATGTTTAATTGTGTGTATCATAAAAAGTGTTGTGCATTAAAAAATGTTTTATGTATAAAAAAATGGTATTTAGACAATTTACAAATGTTATCTTAATTTGTATCCAAAATGTACTTTTTAAAATAAATATTTGTTTTTACTTTTTTGTTTTTTTTTTTTGTTATACCATTCTATATAAATATAACTAATAAGTTTTTCGTAGTGATTGTTATATATTTAATTTTCAACTCAGATTATACCTACATAAGAAAAACTTATTAGTTAGTATGCATGGTAAGTATAAATAAAACGACAAATTACTCTCATAATATTTATTAATTAATACCAAAAATAAAACTTTAAAAACTAGTACTATATCCACAAATTTTTTTTGAAATTTTACTTATTAACGCCTCCGTGCCATCGATAATTTCATCGAAATTATCTCCTGCGACATACTGTGCACACAATAATACATTATCCCGGTGCTCATCGCTTCGATCTTCCTGACTATCTTTAATGTTTATTATTTGAATCTTAACTAGTTTGCTGCCTTTGGACACCTCATTGTTTATAACGAAATGTGGTGGGTGTCCTTGAATTCTTTTAGTAACTTTATTATGTGCGTTGACTTTGTTGCGTGTCGTCGTTTTCGGGGTCTCGATAGTTTTTTTTATTTTTTTGTACAAATCGCTGTTGTCAAAGTCCTCGGGCAGCACAAACTCCTGTGCGTACTGCGAAAGTGGAAGGTGGATATCGTCGCTCTCTGTCATTTTTGAGGAATCTAAAATAGACACCGTTAGAATTAGTAATATACAATAATTAAATGTGTTGCGCTTCTAGATATACAAATGATCATTTTGATGATTGATATTGCTGAAGATATGGTGCGCTTGTAAAATTAAAACAATTTCATAAAATCTAAGTTCAAATGATTTTAGTTTGCGAATAATATAATAAAGTAAGTAATAAAAAAGAAGACTTACAAAATTAGTGGTCAGGAGTACTGTTTGATGTTGTTCGTTGCTGTCCAAGTGATAGAAAATAAAATCTAACGCGCTTATAAAGGTTTACAAACCATACACTCAGCAAAATCGATTGCACAACAATCTCGTATGATTACTTCACACGTACAGTAAACTGAGTGCATACCTAACACACCACGTTTTGATTCAGGTTCGAACCTGTTGCTCTTTTATTAATTGAGTCATATAGGTATCTATGATGTAGGTAAAATTGAGCTTAAGTGGGATAATTACTGTCTTATCATGCATAAGAGTCGTAAGAACCATATGCAATATTAATCGAATTTACAAGATGATAATAGGTATTTTGAACAATTGTAGTAAGTTTTAATGATTTTTGAGCTCTTATGCATGTTAGGTCAGAATAAGGGTAATAGAAATTAAAACAATAACATCATAAGACACTGCATTTATTTGTATAAAATAACACTTTAGACAATTTGTAGGTATGTAAGATTTTACTAAGATCAATGTAAGAATTGTAAATAATACAAAACATTAAGGTTAGATTTAAACCTAGTTACATTTATGGTTTCTAAAAATGATATGTACCATCAGCTGCAGAGAGAAGTAACCGCAATATCATACTACTATGTTTGACATGAGGATATCTCTTCTTTGTAGCTGATTATACTTAATACAACTTATCTATTAAACAATATCGAGGTATGCCCCCAAGCTTTTGTTGTTATTTGGTCGCGACAAATCAAACGTTTATCGTCATTAGCTGAGAGTGCAACTTTATTTACACTTTGTGTAAATATCTCATGCTTTATCGACTTGAATAATACATTTCTTCTTTTAATTGCATTTCTTACAAATAGTGTTATTTCGTAATCCGAAATTCCAAAATCGCGTATAACAGCCTTTTTTACTCCTTTAGCTTTTTTAATAACATCATTGGCGGTTTTAATAGAATATACTTTCGATCGTAGTCCTACGAATTCTATAAGCATTTTTCCTTTCATTTCATCCTTAAAAAGTCCTGGTACTTTTTTATTTTGAACCGGTAACGAAAATTTGTTGTCAACATTGTAACAACTAGTATCGAAATAAGCCAAAAAATGTGTTCTTAAATCCTTAAAATAGTCTTCTGTCTGTATATGATACACAAAACTATCTGTATCCGTATAGCACATTTGTATGCGATCGTCATAAAACTTTTTAAATACTGAGTAATGAAAATCATACATATGACTTTTAGATAACTCTAAAACTGTGAAACCAATGTAAATGGGCTTATCCAAAATAATGAGATCTGGTTTCAACTGCACTGCAACTAAATTTTCACTGAAAACTGATACACTGTGAAAATTGGGTCTAGCAATTAACTTATCGGCTGTAATTTTCTTTTTTGTTTTGTTTTTATTGTCACTCCACTGATTAACTAAACGAACATTAACCCTTTTCTCAGTATTTTCTAAAGTCTTTCCGAATATACTATTATTCATCAATTTGCAAAAGTCCTGTTCAAAAACAGACGATGTCATTTGACGCAACTTAGTATTCATATCAATATATTGTTTTAAATAAGGAGCCTGTTTAAATGTAATTACTCTATGTATCTTTTTTAATTTTAAACCATGTTTAAGACATGTTTTCAAGTGTATATAATGAATTACATACGAGTATTTATCATATAAATTAGGCACAAGTTTGCACTGCGTTCCACCGGGGGGTATACATTTTTCAGCACAAAATGGTAAATCATTATGTTTATCGTGTAACTCTTTTGGGTAAATAATATCCACCTCCAGAATATAACCATAATCTGAATCGTCAGGGATTTGCGAGATTTCTAAAGCACTTATTTCGTGGTTTGCTAGAAATCTAAAATGTGATAAAGGTAAGTACTGACACATAGCGTAACCATACAAATTATTGCAGTCTATATAGATAAGATATGAGTCCGACCGGGTTGGATCATAGCGAGGTAAGTATACATTATTAGCTTTAGCATACCGTTGAGACACCATACAGATCCCACCTCTTATTCCAGATTGGATCAATTTCAGCATATTAAAATCATCTATAAGCTCTAATTCTACCCCAGTTTTTAGAAGCATTGCATCAAATGATAAACTAGGTGTAGTTAAATAAAAAGCAGGATCTAAGTCATAGTGTTGTTTGCAAGTAGCGCGAAATTTTTCGAATACATCGGTCAATAGAAGAACATCTGTTTGCAAGTAAAGGTCTGTGTACTCTCCTAAATTATGAATTTTGAACTGGTTCCATACTAATTGCGCATGGGCATAATCTTCATCGGAAATTGTTTCATTAGTAAGTGAGCTAGAAAACGAATCAATACACGGAAGACGTTGTTCTTCAAATCTCTGCCATTCATCCATATACTCATAGGGAAATACACCTTTTCGTGTCAGTAATTGAAATTCATCGTCAGCACGAAAATACTCACGTAAGTGAACAAAGTCAGTTTTTTGCATAGTTTTAGTTAGTTCGTCCAAACTGGTATCTAAAAATTTAAAAGAATCCACGAAACGGAGCTGGAAATATTCGTTATCGATTGGAATAAATTTAGTAAAAGAAATATAGTTTTCTTTCGTTTTAGGTACAACTCTGACGTCTCCAGGAGCCTCACCCAATTTTTTTATAAATAAATGACAGTCATAACCGGATAGGTTGTGGAAAAATATGGGTACAAAACAAGGATGCTTATATTGCAAGTTGCATATGCTATGTGCTGCTCCGCGATATCTTCCAGTTATGTGGCAGTGATCACGAACCCGATCAGAAAACAGAAAATGGTTACAAATATGACAACGTTTAGCGTTCAAAAAGTTTAGCTCCTCATTCTCATTGAATATTATTGGAATATTCTTCTTCAAAACTTTATAAATTTTAGAAACATCTTCATAGATTGCTTTAATAAATTTATCAACACAATCAGTACCGCGATAAGAGTAATAACGATTATAACTTGGATCTGCGTTGCAAACGATATAATAACCAAAGGCAGCCGGTATATGATGATGTAAAGTTGTAGTGTTAGGGATATGTTCTTGAGTAGCATCTGAACTGTTAGTATTATTACTTGTGTCAGTATCAGAGTTACTAGTTTCAGTTGGTTGCAGTAATGATTCGAAATCAGCATATATCACGAATGGAACATTCTGTTTATGTTCAAAATGTTTGAATTTAATTACCGACCCCTTCTCAGGCAAAACAGTAACTATACCAGTACACAAATGATTAACCAGTTCATCCTGTTTCAAAAAAAATAACAGACAGGTTTCGCAAAAGTGTATTTTACCATTATGTTTCGTTATTTGTTTACGCACAAGACGACTCAAGTCTTTGATCAAAACGTAATGCGGAAGGTGACTGCCATCGTCCAATAAAAGCAAATTAATATTTTTTCTATTTTTCTGTTCACTAAATATTTCAGACTTATAAAGAGGACCAATTACAGTTTTATTCTTTTTTAAACCAAAAATAGTTAAAGAGATCGTAGGGTTATTCTTTTCAAATATTCTAATGTCGTCAAATGTGATTGGAAAACTCATTTGAGAAATATCCAAAACCTCACGAAAATTAGGATAAGATGTCACTCTTTCAGGGTGTTTGATAGACGGATACAAAGCCGCGGTTACACACCATAAAAAACAACATTGATCATCGTTTTGTATATTTATACATGCTTTTTTGTTTTTAATGAATTTTGGCAGGTCAACATAGCTTGAACCACGTAATGGTTGATATTTGTTTATGTTTATCTCTAAATGTGAGCTACTAACAAAAGACCACCCGCTATCACGGTCTTGAAATTCCTCAATTTTTTTCTTTAAATTGTTAACTAGCTCGCAAAACAGTGCTTCAAAATCATAACTTAAATATAAGATTTTATTTTTAGTTCCAAATGACTTGATCGATTGGCTATTATCTTTAAACATTAGAAACATCCCAAAAAGCTCGAAATTAACTTTTACGCACGTATGTTTTTGAAGTGCATAATCTAAAAGCGACTTTATTCTGTTTCTAATAGAGTTCATAAATTCATCTATAGATCCGAGACTTGAGTCGTTTTTTGCTGATATACGATAAGTTACAATACGCTTCCGAAATGCTGAATCGACTACTTCAACGCCATCGCTAAGTACTTTACTTGATCCTACAATTATTTTGTGTGCGTTGCTTCGAACATGGCCTACCCAATTTCTTTTTTCTACGGACATACTACACGGTACGCAAAAAGGCATTATGAAATGATAATTGAATCAAAAGTAATAATAATAATAATACCGTTAACGAAACTGTTCTAAATAGAAAGTTATTAAACACAATCTAATGTTTTTATTTTAAAACACCAATGATGTTATTAACAGCATACGTTGTAATAGCTACTCAGAATGGATGACGAATGCAAATCATGCCTCATTAATGTAGAACGCTATTCAAAACATGGATAAGCCTACACGGATAACAAAAATGATCAATAAAATTCGGAAAATACCATTTTTAAAAATACTTATAATTGTATATCGTTAGTCTCATTCAGTTGAACGTAAAATCACTATATAGAATAATATACCTGTCCGACTTGTTAAATATCTTATCTTGTTAAATATAATGAAAATTAAAATTGTTTATAATTACTGTAAACTTATAATTGTATGTCTAGATAATAAGCACTATGCATTTTTAAATTTATCAATAAACTTGTATCCATAATATACTAGCACTAACTTGCATTTGTCATCTATCCTTTTAAACGTAATGGAATTATAAATATAAAATAGTTTTTTTTTTTTCGAAAAGAATTCAAGTTGACTAATTAAAAAGGAATGTCAGTGTTATATCGGTTTTTGGGTACTTAACTATTTTTTTTTGTAATTAGTAAAATAAACCGCTTCACAATCTTCGAAAATACTGAAGGCTTGAGTCAAAAACTTTTGGATTTTATCCCACTCTGGAGAATCCAAATCACATTGCAATTTAACCGAGGCTAATGCATTTTTATAGCGTTCCTCTGGGTCAGACTTTTGGTAATCATCGATTGTATGCACTTTAAGATCGATAAAATAATTACCGTCAGTTATTTTTGTGCGTCGAGACGAACCCGTAGATACGCGACTGGTGAATGATGATGTCGACTTGAGGGTTTTCGAATTTGTTCCACCGGTGATTTTCTCCTCTCCTCGTATGATTCCGAAGATGTCGGTTTCAGCTTTACTCTTCGAAGAACTGAAATAAAGATATAATATTTAAATTGTATTTCTGGTAAACTTTAAAATATTAAAAGAAATACATGCAATCCTTTTTAAATAGTAACATTTAAATAAGTAAATACCTTGAATCCGATTTCTTGCTTTTACTGCCGGATGCGCAACCTTTGCTCGAAGGGTTTCTCTTTTTGACGACTGGCGATAGCGATGGCGTGCGTTGTTGTTGGTTGATGAAATCAAATTCGGACCTATAAGGAAATAAAAAATAATAATATACTTATTAAATATAACTTTGAAAACTGTATTACATACTTAAAATTAATTTGTTACCTGGGTGTTGGGGACGCCTTTCTCTTCTTTAAATTCTTCGGAGATTTTTTCCTAAGCTCAGGCGAAGGCGTACGTGCAGGGGCAGAATATTCAGAGTCAGACCTTCAAAAATAATAACAAAAATTAGGTTAGCATTACTTTTGACACATTAAATAAAAAATTAAAAAAATGAACACTTACTGACATTTTAAATGAAGGTCTCAGCAACGAACAGCTTCGATACGGTATGCAGAATGTTTAAAAAATAACATAAAGAAACGTTTGGTTTTATAATAAAATATTTGATGACTTGTTGTTTAAGCAAAATAAGAATGTATGACTAAAGGACCAAATGCAATCATTCAATTTTAGACTCAAATGACATTATTGTAGAAAAAAATATATATGGTTATGATAACTGTACTTAAATCGTATTCAAAAACTTGTTTATTCCAGTTTAACACAAAGCGCCGCCAAAGTAGGTATCGAATTATCAAATAAAACCCGCAAATGCAAACCTTGCAACACGTGTATAGCCTATAGTCCAGTACGAGAACCTCATTTAAACCTATAAAAAAAAGAAAGATAATTCAGAAATGCGGTTTATTTAGTCATCGTTTGGAATATTTCAGTGTTTAAAGCTAAATATGTTTTCAAATTTTCTTCCCATTAATTTATAAACGATAAAATATTAAACATTCGTCAAATATCTATATAATTTTTAGCGCAACACCAGAACGTAATAGAAATTAATTTTTACTATTAATACCTATTCAAATTATAGGAACTAGCAAAATATGAATCGCGTACTTGTGAGTAATAAAAAGCAAAACCGTTCTCGTACTGGTACAACAAGGTTAAACCTATTTATTCAGTAAAATATTCTCATTATCTTTCTCATAGTTCATAAGTTATTGATCTCTATTTAAATATAAAATAAAGATTATACCGAATACGATCTACACTCATAAATTATGAAAGTTCTGAACTTTCCCTTACTGGACTATTAGTAACAAGGGAAATCCCCTAAATACATCGGGGATTCACAACACTAAAATCAAAGACAAGTAAAAATAAAAGACTTCATATTTTTTAACTTGCTGCAAGAGATCCCTTATCGAATACATGTCAACGCCTTAGAAAGCTCTTGTGTCCTATTGGATCGTATTCGTATGGGCTTCCAGAATTAGAATAAAATAAGTTACAGAAATCTGCACAATGTGATGTATATTAGCATAACATTTGAAATTTACGTCAAAGCGAAGCCGCGCATAACAAAGTCGCGTAAAGCGAGGTTTTACTGTAGTATAAATAAATGTCTTTTGTCAAACTTTATGCTTAAAACATCTATGCGCGCATGAGCACCAAAACACGTAGGAGACGAAGTGGTCGCCATGGCCGAAACCGATCGGACTCATCATGCTTAAAACAATTAAAATGATGATAGAAAGAAACAAATCCTGATCTATGAATGAAACAATAATTCTAAAACATAACTTACCTATTCATACATTCGGTTAGTTTATATTTATAATTCCATATAAATCATTTTACTGCATATAGAGGTATTATCAATTTATGATGTTAGCAGTCGTTACTTTTTATTTGTCCATGGTGTTAGACAAATTGATGACAATTATAAGTAGCTTCCCACAATATTTGCTGACTTCAATTTCTCGCAATGTACATTGAAACGTAACCGAGACCCACGATAGAAGTGACTAACAAAACAGAAGGTTATTATTTCGATTAAGGGATAATTTGTTCCTTGGTTGAAATATCTATTTTTCGACTGAAATGCAGCAAACTAACATTATGGTCATACAGATTGATCGAATAAAAATCGTCTTTCTGTGAACAGAAACTAACGGTATATGTGTGCGATGTGGGAGGTCTTAAAGCTGGTAAAAAGAGCATCGGAAATTAGGCTTAAAAACCCTTAACTTTTTTAATGTTCACAGGAGACACGCGAACCTAATTGTTCTGTAGGACTCATTAAGTACAGTTTTCATTTACCTAGCTGACTATTATGTTAATTTTTAGTTATAATAACGATTTTTTTTTTTATATTAAAATTATACATATACATATTAATATCATACACATTTTTCAATCTAATAAAAATAAACTAAATCATTACGACAACCAATAACTTAAACTAACATCATAATTTTAAATAATAGAGACCATTTCGAGGTTTGCTTTTATTAGGTAGAAATAGTTGTCAGTCCGTATATTTTACTCTTTGACTATTTTACTCATTGTAGTTGAGTATCGACATCGTTGGAATGCAACATAGAATTCAATACTCTTTCCCTTGCTTATTTATACAATATGCTTTAGGTGTGAGAAGTTACAACTTTAGAACCTTCTTCTTCTTACATTTAAAGGTACCTATTGTAACTTTAGACTAAAATAATATTATACTTTATTTTCAATGAATAAGACTGATTATATAATTAAGCTATGTTATCGTTTAAGCGGTTTTACATTATGACACCAAGTTAACACGTGGTTTTTAAACTAGTATCAGAAAATGTATTTTGGACTTTAATCCAATAGAACTATGATTGAATTAGGCTATTAGCTTACAAAAAAAATACAAATCATGTCGTCATAACTGCATCATACGTGTCATCCAATCACATAGCCAGGCCTACATCACGCTTTTGAAGTTTTTAATATTGATTCATATATATAAAACTTGTATTGTATGATCTGGCGGAGTATCTGTGGCTATACCGAGCGGTAGCTTCAGTGCTCTTACCTCTTCATTGTTGCGAGGCTTGGCCAACCTTGCGACATTTAATTGGTAACGCGGTGGCGTGTGCAACATACTTGGTTTTAATAACCCTACCTTGGGCAGGGTATGTATGCACTACACACTAATAACGTGGTGACGGTTATACACATACGCGGTGGCGTGTTACTGTACCTTGTGTTCAGTAATGACACGGGTGATCCATGTTGCTAGACGCTCGTAGTAACTTTGGAGATCCCACCATGAATCTCAATCTAAATATCAATCTCGATCTAAATGTCAATCTAAATATCAATCTCAACCCATGCTCGTGGCAGCACAGTTTCTGGCCAATTCTGTAATGCCTTGAGTGTGACAAACACCGTAATAACCTAGCCCGTAAAACCTCTACCCGAAGAAATATGGGCGATGGTTCATTACGAGATCTGGTTCTCAATGAGAACTGGAACTGGTGGGTACAATGCTAGCTTGTATCCGTTGTGTTAAGCCTTTTGCATTTTTTTATGAAACTTAAACGAAACCTTTCGCTCAATGACTTATATTACAATTTGTTGGTTAAGGACTTGTAATAAATACAGTGAGAAACCAACCTAGATAAACAATTCGGATTCTGGACCACTGTTGTAACTGGAATATTGAGAGGAACACCACCAGGATGAAAAGCTGCAACTGCGGGCGATCTTAATGATGTATCGCAAACGCAATTCGGATTCTACCCCACTTCAGATTCTGCCCCACTGTTGTAACTGGAATATTGAGAGGAACTACACCAATTTAGCGACGTTGAGCGACGCGAAGCGAGCGAAACAAGCTATAAATTGGAGTAGTTCTCTCAATAATCCTCTACTTTCATCAACAGATATAATCTAGAAACAAAACAAATTCATGAAACGTAGTAAAAATGGCGCCGGTATTTACTAACAAAATTTTGAACTCGTAAACACATCTCCATCGTTCGAACTACTTAAACCACTGTTGATTAAATATGTCGGTTAACACTTACTTCTTTCACTCAGGTACTTTTGCTATTGTTTTACTTAATAAACGGACACATATAAGGAAATTAGGAATCAGAAAACCGGAGTCGAAACGTGTCACATTAAAACACCGGTCGGCCATTGCTAATATTGCTATATTCACGGCTATGTTCACGCTATACTTGTGAAAATTTTGAACGGCTCTGATTGGTTGGTAGGGACGGCTGTGTGCTCAGAGCGGTGTTGCCATTTAAATTAAAAACTACCGAGCGCGTTCGTAAATTAGTAAAATCCTTGGGAGAAAAAAAAAAAAATTATTTCTTTTTATTTATTGGAACAAAAATAAGATTTAAATGCACATAGTACTTAACCCTCTGCAACTGTGGTGACTTTTTTAGAGAGATTCTACTGATGTGGAGTCTATCAGACGTCGTTTTCGATAATTCATTAAAAATAAACTAATGGCAAAATAGTAACGATTGTTTTATAAAACGTTCATTTCATTAAACATGTAATTAATTAAATTGTAAAATGGGTTTTAAAATCAAATACATAAGATATATATAATCAACTTTAATGAGATCACAGTTTCTTACCATTTGTACTTAAGCTCACTAAAAAAATAAAAAAAAACTTAACAATCAACAAGTTCTAGTAACGTAAACAATTTTCCTTCTATTTAACATTGTGCTTATGCATAAAAAAAATATTGAAACAATCTAAAAACAGAATAAGGCACTAATCAGTCTTGAAGTTGGCACTTATTTTAGAGATCAATTTTGCTTTGAAAGTCGTAGATTGTAAAATTGATCTCTGTTAGAGATCAATTTTACAATCTACGCATATGTGGTCCGAACATTGAAGACATATTGCTTTGTTGCACACACACAACAGGCAAATCATGTCTTCCTCTTAAGTCTCGCAGGGCAGATGGTGCATGTAGACCTGGTGCTGGTTGAGGGGGAGGTTTGGGCAAATAATTTCCCAAAACTCTTATAATTGTTAAGCACAGTTCTCTTGGTAGTCTATCATTATATAGTCATAGTAATTTATTTATAATATTTAAAATATTACATGTCAAATTACATTACATTGGTACTTATTACACACACACACACACACGCTTATTATACACGTTGTTTTAGCCTTGGGATCACTAATTCTGGTATAAATTTCTATAACTTTTAATTAACTGTGACATAAACGCTTCATATTCCGTTTATGTAGGTAATATGTGCTTTTAAATTCGTCCCCACCCTAAAAAGCCACAAACTAAAGAAAACAACAACATCAGCCACGAAGTCAGGGTCTGCAACTGTTCTCGCAATCTACATCGCTAAAATCACCTTCCTCGTTTAGTTCTTCTAGCTATCCACTAATTTGTTGATCACTAGCTATAACTAAAAACCCACAGTGGTTTCATTTGAATGGTCTTCGTCGATCAGCCATCTAAAATATAATAATTTATGTGGTTAGGTACCTCAGACACTATAGAAACGTTAACATTTTTCTGAGGTGACGTCTGACATACACTATACTAACATTAATATTTTTATGTGGTGACGTCTCATAGACACTATGAACAAGTACATAATTTTATGAAGTGAGGTATGTCAGACTCAGTACTTATTGGTGTACTCACGTCTGTGGGACACCCGCAGCTCGTATCTCCCGGCACGTGCACCTCGTCGCCACTCGGGCGTCACTGTCCGATGCCGCGAGTCGTTTGAGGAAGGTAATGAGCGAGACAGAGCTATATCGCGTCGTACGCCGGCATAGCAACAAGAAGTTTATTTGGCGGTGTCTGATATACCGCACATCAGTCGCAGAGGGTTAAAACGAACTAATTTTGTAAACAGACACACACTAATATACTTTCGGGTTCAATTTAATAGTAGCATTGATATGTTTGTGGTAGAATTTTACTTTAAAAATATACAAAGTAGTATAATAAGTTAGCAGAGTAGTAACGTTATTGGTATCATTCCACAGATAAAGAAAATATTTGATAGTCATTGATAACATTAGTGTCTTTATGTCTGAAGGCCCTGTTACACTTTACTTTTTAGTGTCCTAACTAGCATCCTAATTAGGATCCTAACTAGTTTTCATAGTAAATTGACTTGCTGAATGCGGTTACACTGGACTAAATTTAGAAACTAAATCGTTTAGGAAGCTAACTAGGATAAGTGCAACAAGCCTTTTAGAGTAAAAATAAGCGTCATCGTCTCATCGTACATTCAGCTTTTATTTAGCGTTTACGTGAGTTAAGACGGTATTTGTGTTAATTAAACCTACAAATACGATACGTAGTTATGTCAAGTTAAGATTTGGAATAAAAAAGGGGGTCCATACACAAATTTGCAACAACAAATTCAGAAAAAATTGTGCGTTATGTTGGCCATAGTGAGAACTACCGATTATTCCTTCAACATGATATAAATTTTAGACTCGAAATAAATGAATAAAAAATAGCTTACTATGTTTTGGGAATAGTTTATGTAAAGGTCGCAAGGGGTCGTTGTTACAATTACGAACTAGCCAACAATGTTCTTACATCAAATGGTTTTAAAATTATAATTTTGTTTTAACAATTAGCAGGCAGGAGGTTCTTCAAAGTGTCACTAGATGTCACTGTTCTTAGCGTAAACTAGCGAACGATGTTTTCTTGTAGAATGCTTTAGATTTTTCGATATTACAATAATTATTCAGTTTTAGTTCAACTACTCGTCACTAGATGTCACTGTTACTAGCGTAAACTAGCGAACGATGTTTTCTTGTAGAATGCTTTAGATTTTTTGATATTACAATAATTATTCAGTTTTAGTTCAACTACTCGTCACTAGATGTCACTGTTACTAGCGTAAACTAGCGAACGATGTTTTCTTGTAGAATCCTTATAGATTTTATCCGTCACATAATTATAATTAGCTTTTAGTTCTACTACTTTTCACTAGATGACGTTGTTACGGCTAGGAACTAGCGAATGACTTGTTGTAAATTTTAAAGGATAGGACAATTTCATACGTAAACTTCTCGGTTCCGAGATCGCGGTATATTGTCAGTAGTGTAGATAAAAGGGATATTTGTCGATAGTAATATGAAAATAAATCGAATAATAAATGTCGCGACACAAGTCTATACTCCGGGCAGGTATACAAACGTACATATTTGAATTTTTTTTAGTTTAGAATAAAGTAGGCAAATATATAATTACGTTGAATTAGAGGTTTTGATATTACGTAAGCGCCTATTTACGTTATAGTACATCGCGGGTATGATACACGTCTTGGATTTGACTTGGCGTTGTTACCATTTGTTTTGATTCTTAGATAAGACGGGTTTTTTTTTATCTGAGAGAAATAAGTAAATAAATAAAGCATGTAGTTTAAACAAGTAAGAGGGAAAATAGATAACGAGGAATATTGGGGAAATACAAGCACACCGAGTTGTTCTAAAAAGTAGAGTTATGCAACATAGTAGTTACAAACTTCGGAAATTCAAGTTTTATATGCGGGTTTAATAAATAAGTGAGGTTCTTGGTTTAGTACAATTACAATGATTTCTATACTTAAAGGTACAACTAAAATTATATAGATTTTAAAGTTCTAATAATTTTAGTTCAGGTAATGGTAGTAGCTGGTTCTATGGTTTTAAAGTCCTAGTTACGAGGTTTTGATAAGGTATTGTAGTTCATTTTTGAGTGTAGTTTCATTTAGTGGAAATTGTAAAATATTTTATTAGGACTATTGTCCTCTAGCGTATCCATCTGTCAACTTTACTTCAAGTTCCGCCTCCAGGGTAGCGGGAGAGAAATCAGGGCCGAATTCCACGCGGGCGGAGCCGCGGGCACAGTTAGTATGTAATAAGATGAACCTCCACCCTCATATATACTATGTGAATCACTTATTTTCATTTTTTCATGAACTTTACTCATGAAAATATCATGTAAAAGCTTACAAATGAAGCTCTATCAGCCTTTAAAGTCATTTTGCTAATTTTCATACTTAGAGGACCCTATGGACCTCTACAATACCTACTTACTTTATTGTACATTTAGCAGGGTGTTGCAAAGGGTTTAAATAAATTGTATGAAAAAAATACCTCACAATTTTTTTGTATTTAAATCGCTTTAATTTTTTTACAAACAGCTTCTTACATAGACGTGTGTACTATCGAGATCTATAATTTGTTTTCTTTTTATATTCAATGAAATGCTTAACGGATACCGCACGCACTTGTTTCTTTTTTACTTAAAGTAATTAGGTATCCTATTTCGAAGACCAACTTCATTTGCAAGATAAACACGAAATTGCAATTGTGGACTAATGACACAATTGGGA
>OX352301.1:31550447-31572945 GCA_947086415.1 Pammene aurita
TTAAACAGCGACGTTAAACGTTACATGTCTACGAGTAATAAGCAGCATAAGGCTGTTTAATGATTATTCGTGTACTGTTAAACAGCCTAAATCTGAATAGAATTCAATATATGAACCTGTATGTAGCTGTAAGCTGTTTACTTTACGTTTAATTCCTCGCACTCTCGCCTTTAACTTAAATGAGACTATTAAACAGGCGTTATACGGACATTTTAGGGAGCCGCAATTTTGCAAGTAAAGCCATTGCATTGGCTATCTTATACTTCAGAATTGTCAAAGTTATAGTAAAATATAAATACGCGCGTCAGTTTAATATCCCCATGCAGCAAATGGCAGACTACGACTTTTTACGGTACCACATATGCTATGTTACTAAGATAATATCTGATTAAAGATACTTAAATGAACCACTATGAAGTAAAAGAAGTTAATTCGATACACTACTGAATCGCTAAACAGCTATGAGACATCTTCTGAACGTTTAAACAACCGCTATATGCGGACAGTATCAACGGCAGTATAAAGGCTGCTTAGCGGTAAATATGTTCAGCTTTAAGCTGTATTATGCGCCATATTATGTTCCATTATACGTTTATTGGCTGCATAGTAGTTCATTTGTGCTGCCTTATTAAGTCAGCGTAATATAAGTTCACAATTACCTTGTTAAACAGCACGGCATAATTTTACCCACTAAACAGACCTTATTACGGTTAAAACATTTGAAAACGTTTAAAGCTGTATACAGTCGTAGCAAATTCACCTTTATAGCACCTTTTGCGTATTAATGTTAGTTTTCTCGACCGTAATGCAGCTCTTAATCAGCCCTAAGCTATTTAATTATCACTGACAGCTATTATGCAGCTTTAGGACCGCGAGTGTGTCCTTATAACTGTCTTAATACGCGCAGAGCTCTATATAAATCTATTTGTGAGTAGTTATACAGCTATCTGTGCTACTTGGGATGTGCCTTAGTACATGTACCTGTCAGTTGTAACTGACAGGGTACTTAAAATTTCACACATTCACGGCAATCCATAAACACCTCGTAAAATCTAAGGGCGTCACCATCGCTATCCAAATACTAACGAGTCAGCGTTTAACAGAAACCAGTATACGAGCGGTACTTGGTTACTCATTATTGTCACGAATCTTGATATCATTTAAAACTGCTTCTACGAGAACTCTTACTCAGGCAATGGGACAATACTAAAACAATTCCTAGGCAAAATATTAAATCTCCCAGCCGGGATTGTGTCTCGAAACTAAGGTTTATTGCTTTGCTGGAGTGAAACTTGTGCATTACTGGAGGTATTTACATTCCATAGCGGATTTGGCTCGGCCAAGACGAGAATTCAGGATGTTTTATGAGCACCAGACAAATGCTTAGGTGGACCAGTTTACCTTAGACCTCGAGATTTGTACAGCTTGCTAACCGGTAGGTACCCTTCGTGTTGCCTTGCGTCCTGACACTCTGCGAACAACGTAGCCTCATCTCCGCTACGAGAATCGTCAGTAGATAATAGTGGTGTAGTTTCCGCAACTATTCCTACTCCTTATTTGCTTATCGTCATGCTTTCCACCGTGGACGCAAGCAAATTGATGATGCAGTGCACATGACGTGTGGTCTATATGCACTATGACCCACAGTTACGAATGACAACCAAGCCCATTAAAACGATTACCATTTTAGGTGAGACTTACTCGTGGTTCTGGGTCACTGGCTCACCAATCAACCACCGTAAAGGCGTTTGTCGATATCTACCGTAAAAGTATTATAACGCAGCAGACATGTCTTGGAAGTATACAGAGACACTGACAGAATGCTCGAGCTCTACTCTTCATTTTAAAGGGGGGTATGGGTATAGATAATCTACAATTCGCTTTTTAAATCAGCGCTACTAATATTTTTTTTGCACTGAATAACGGAGCTCACATACCAGTGAAGACACGGTTAGTCGCTGAGGTGGGCGAATAGCAAAGGGATAATACCTACAAGAAACACTAAACTGTAGTTAGTCACGCCGGATATTGGGGGTTTAAGGGCCATGTGTTTTAAGTATTGTCTGCTGAATCACTGGAGCATTCCAACGTTTCGATGGAGCATTCCTTTGAACGGACTCCAGTGCTTTGAGCAACCAGTTTACACATTGTTTTGAGGTTAAAGCGAGTTTAAATATATGCTATTTACATTAAAATATAGTCAGCAACGCTAGCTGTGCATGGAATTTGTAGCGGCAATATGTGGACATATAAGCATTAACGTAGTTTTGTGTATTAAAATATTTATGCTGGCACTTTATCCGCTTGATCCTTATACAACACCATTAATTTTGATAACTGGAATTTAACAAGAAACATTTTTTTCAGCGCGATAATACCGTGGTTTTCTTCTTAGAAAACAGAGTCCTGTTTGACAACTGTGTTATCTATGAAAAATGATTATTCCCCGTAGAAAACCATATTGCGTATGTTGCGTTTTTCTACGAATAAAAAAAACTTATTTATTAACTAGATACCTAAGCTATATGAATGATTATTTTCATTTCTAAAAGCTGATGCTAAATATTTTGCGGGTTTCTACGGGTAACTTCTTTCCATTTGACAACACAGTTATCAAAGAGGTCTTTTGTCCTAATAGAAAACTATTTCACGTTTTTTACGAGAAAAAAACATTTTTGATAACCTGGTTATCTATCTAATGGGAAAATATTTCCTTGTAGAATACCAGTTAAAACTTAGTTATCTACGAGGAACAAGCGAATTCCCCTTTTCAAGCCACAATGAAACAGAAACTACTAAGAATATCGAACAAAAACCAATAAGTTTTTCTTCCAGTAGTAGGTATTGATCATTGGATAGTGGATACGTCTAGGAAATTATTAAAGTTACTGTAACTTTATAGAAGACCGTTTTACGCCCGATCTAGCTTTTGTGACTTAGAGGCTTGAAACAAATGATACCTATTAGATTACGTTGGCAGCTATCGGGGCGTATTAATCTTCAAACTGACAGTCACTGTGCAGTAAGGATCTTAAATGGCGTTAGTACCGGAAAACAGTCTACTTAAATTAAAAATCTAATTTAAAAGTTGAAAATAGAGACATATGACAAAATTAATTTAGCAAAATAAAGAAAAATATCTCCAAATGTCTCTGTTGGGAAATCAAAGTATTCCCAAACCCATAGAATATGTAAATTATCTTGCTTTACTTTATACCCTCTTGTTTTTAGATGTTGTTTTCCTTCCCGTTGCTTCTATGTACTAACAAATATGTAAAAAAAGTTACATGAATAACAAATAATATACCAATGTGTATTAAACTAATTCTTTCATTTCTCATACTCTGAAAGTAAGCAATTGGTTACCTGTATGGAGCGGATGGAAAGCGATTCCTTTCCGCACTAAGGTGTCAAACTTTTTTTTTATTGTGTTCTGTTTAGATAAGCACCCATTTCAATCGAACTATTAGCAATAGAAAAACAGTCACAAACAAAATGTCATCGGAACTATGGTATGACAATTCCGGTTTTATTAACAAAACCCATAGATTATGAAATGAAATGAAATATCTTTATTTTCAGGCAACTACACATAATATAAAATTAAACTGAAAAACTATCATTTTGGCAACATTACGGTTTGTTTTTGTTCCACCTGTTACGGTGTAGGATTCGAAAGAGTTCAGAGTAAGTGACTGGTATAACTGAACCTCGATTTTGTAGCATTCACGCTTTTTTTGTGATCTTACTTATTGTAACGAAGCACTTTGATAGTCCCTTGTCACTTTTTCCTCGGACTATCTCTGCCTGCGCGACACCTTTTACTCTGTCACTCACCGATCAAAAAATACTAGGGATACACAATCAGCCCAAAAAATGCCCTCAAAATAGTACCACAAGAACGACTCGAGCGGTACTTTCTTTGAAAGTCTTTCTATATATATATAAGTATAACTCAAAGGTGGAAAACAAAAACTGACTGGCTGACTGACTGACATACTGATCTATCAACGCACAGTCCAAACCGCTGGTTCTAGAGATTCTAAATTTGGCACGTAGGTTCCTTATAAGGTCTAGAGGTGCACTAAGAAAGGATTTTTCAAAATTCATCCCCTAAGGGGGTGAAATGGGTGTCCAAAGTTTGTATGGGGAAACAAGATTAGTTAGTCTATTTTATTCGAAACTTCACAGAAGTATTCCTAACAATAAATGAGTAAATACGTGTTGCAGGTTTTTTGAGAATTCAACCCCTAAAAGGGGGAAATGTGGTGACAAATTCTAAAAATCAACATGGGTATTGTTTCTATGGTTTATCGGGTCGCTGATTACGAAAACAACAACAATTTTAAAATCTAACGTGGCGGACGTGAAATACCATCTCTCCTGTTGGGGTGCGATGGGGTGGAAATGTCTAAATATCCATATGGGTGTCGTTTTTGTGATTTTTTGGGACGTTAATTAAGAAAATGGCATCGATTTTGAAATTTAATATTGTGGACATGAAAATTATTGAAAGTATTTGTGCCAAATTGCAATCTTCTTCTAAATATATAAAAGAAAAAACTGACTGACATATCAACGCACAGCCCAAACCGCTGGTTCTAGAGATTCCAAATGTGGTACGTAGGCTCCTTATAAGGCATAGGGATGCACTTAGAAATAATTTTTAAAAATTTACCTCCTAAGGGGGGAAATGGGGTTTAAAGTTTGTATGGGAAACGAGATTAGTTCAACTATTTTATTCGAAACTTTACAGGAGTATTCCTAACGATAAATGAGAAAACAAGTGTTTCAGCTTTTTTGAGAATTCAACCCATAAGGGGGAAATGGGGTGACAAAATTTAAATATCAACATGGGTATTGTTTCTATGGTTTATCGGGTCGCTGATTACGAAATCAACACTTAAGGGGGTGAAATGGGGGTTGATAGTTTGTATGGGGAATTTTTAAACGTTGAACCAATTTAGATGAAACTTGGTATAGAGATAGTTTGTGTACCGGGAAACGACATGGGACAGTTTTTATCTCGAAAATCAATCTTTAAGGGGGTGAAATGGGGGTTGGAGGTTTGTATGGAGATTTTTTTACCGCGAACCGATTTAGATAATTTTGTTGTGGATATAGTTTGAGTCCCAGGAAACAATATAGAATATTTTTTAAGCCGAAAATCAATCTTAGAGGGGTAGAAAACATGTACTGTTAGTGCTTTTAGTACGCGGGCGAAGCCGCGGGAAAAAGCTAGTTACGGTATAAGACTGGCCGGTAAAAAAATTTCATGAGCCATATTTTCACTAAATCATGTTTGAGTCTGTACCTCCTTTACATTCTTACATTGTTGGTATCGCTCTTTGTTGTACTGATTGTGGATCTGAATATTATATTACTTCAAAGGTTAGAGCGCCAAAAAAACGCGTCGAAAATAAGTGCTATTGTAATTGAAATTGAAAGTTTGAAACCCCTGACTAGTAATGATCTTAGGATTTAATTTATTTAAATAATTGAATTGTCTTAAGTGATGGTATTACGAATTCGGATCCACTTAAAATCTCACTCAGAAATCTTACAATTAACTTTATTTGATTTTATAGATATTATTCAAAGTAATATAAAATGAACAACAACAACAATGTTAACTGAAATACGTTAGTTCACGTGATCAATATAGGTACAGTGTGAATTTTTCAGATAGGTCAGTGAGAAAATGGTCTTACATCGCCGTTAATTGAAAAGTTTGTGTAAGTCTTCTAAGATCATATTGGCGTAGCATCGTGGGATCTGGTAGCTGCACTCGCTGACCCATTTCGGGAATCCAACCTGTATTTTGAAGAGGCCGAACATTCCGAAATTAGGCATCGATTGTAGACAGTTAAATAAATAATATCTTCAAAGAAATGGTGAAATAAACAACAGGATATGATCTTTACCTTGTTATTCCTTTTAATTATTTTAGAATAACAAAAGGTCGAGTGAGGCAATTGCAACCGAGGGACAATTTCAACTGTAGAAATACTACAACTAATAGCCGTTGCACCGAACTGCGACTTGTTTTGTAGCAAAGTTCTGAAATTCTGGTTAATTTTTATTAGCAGTCATTATTATTAATTTATTAACATAATTATTTGTTGTAGTAAGTATTTCTAGATAGTTGCAATTTCCCCACCCGACCTCTAAATAAATGTTTACAGCCAAAGTTTAACTAAACTTAGCAGCCTAAATCAGTATAACTGTAACCGATGGGTGTAATTAAAACGCAATTTTCCTTACAAAGGCGTTCGCAAAGATTATTTCACATCATAAGCTCAAAGCCGACTCCCGAAGGAGCTTGGATTAACTATAGTACTAAATAATTAATAGACTGTCTCGATTACTAAATCGAAAGTTTCGCATGGCTGCTTTTACAACGCACATTTTATACCACGTTGGTGCCTAACGACGAGCATACTACCTGGCTAGTAAGCGGCCACCGTACCCTAGCCTACAATTACGTGTGTGTTACCGACCCTCTAGAAATAATCCAATAAAATAAATCAACCCAAAGAAATTGCAGCCAGAAAAATCACTTAATCTCAGTTCATAGTTCGGGAGCTTTTATGACAAAGATAGACGCAGAGATCATACAAACAAATTTTCCAGACATGATTTATTCTGCTACTTAAGTGAAAATGAAATATTGTTAGATTGTAAATATGTAACTATTATTTACTGTACCTATATTTGAATGTAAGTATACTTTTAACTATACTTTGAAGGAAATAAATTACATAGACTTTTGTTTTTTTTTATTAAATAGTGTAAGAAATTTGTGCATACATTCCCGTGAACACCCTTATAATCTTCCTTTCTCTAAGAATATCCAGTCTCTGCATACCAGACGCCCTTTACTATAATAATATTAAAACTTTCCCAACAAAATGGTGTAACAGACAGACATCCTTAATAAAAGAGCCCGCAAGGGGCAGAATGTAAAACGGTGACAGTAGATTAATCTTGAACTCCAGAGTACAGGAGTAAAGAAACAAAACCGAGTTAGTAGAGGATTATTGAGAGAACTACTCCAATTTATAGCTTGTTTCGCTCGCTTCGCGTCGCTCAACGTCGCTAAATTGGTGTAGTTCCTCTCAATATTCCAGTTACAACAGTGGGGCAGAATCTGAAGTGGGGTAGAATCCGAATTGCGTTTGCGATACATCATTAAGATCGCCCGCAGTTGCAGCTTTTCATCCTGGTGGTGTTCCTCTCAATATTCCAGTTACAACAGTGGTCCAGAATCCGAATTGTTTATCTAGGTTGGTTTCTCACTGTATTTATTACAAGTCCTTAACCAACAAATTGTAATATAAGTCATTGAGCGAAAGGTTTCGTTTAAGTTTCATAAAAAAATGCAAAAGGCTTAACACAACGGATACAAGCTAGCATTGTACCCACCAGTTCCAGTTCTCATTGAGAACCAGATCTCGTAATGAACCATCGCCCATATTTCTTCGGGTAGAGGTTTTACGGGCTAGGTTATTACGGTGTTTGTCACACTCAAGGCATTACAGAATTGGCCAGAAACTGTGCTGCCACGAGCATGGGTTGAGATTGATATTTAGATTGACATTTAGATCGAGAT
Organism: Pammene aurita; assembly: GCA_947086415.1. Lineage (NCBI taxonomy): Eukaryota > Metazoa > Arthropoda > Insecta > Lepidoptera > Tortricidae > Pammene > Pammene aurita. The sequence goes on from OX352301.1 coordinate 31,558,060, forward strand.
TGATATTTAGATTGAGATTCATGGTGGGATCTCCAAAGTTACTACGAGCGTCTAGCAACATGGATCACCCGTGTCATTACTGAACACAAGGTACAGTAACACGCCACCGCGTATGTGTATAACCGTCACCACGTTATTAGTGTGTAGTGCATACATACCCTGCCCAAGGTAGGGTTATTAAAACCAAGTATGTTGCACACGCCACCGCGTTACCAATTAAATGTCGCAAGGTTGGCCAAGCCTCGCAACAATGAAGAGGTAAGAGCACTGAAGCTACCGCTCGGTATAGCCACAGATACTCCGCCAGATCATACAATACAAGTTTTATATATATGAATCAATATTAAAAACTTCAAAAGCGTGATGTAGGCCTGGCTATGTGATTGGATGACACGTATGATGCAGTTATGACGACATGATTTGTATTTTTTTTGTAAGCTAATAGCCTAATTCAATCATAGTTCTATTGGATTAAAGTCCAAAATACATTTTCTGATACTAGTTTAAAAACCACGTGTTAACTTGGTGTCATAATGTAAAACCGCTTAAACGATAACATAGCTTAATTATATAATCAGTCTTATTCATTGAAAATAAAGTATAATATTATTTTAGTCTAAAGTTACAATAGGTACCTTTAAATGTAAGAAGAAGAAGGTTCTAAAGTTGTAACTTCTCACACCTAAAGCATATTGTATAAATAAGCAAGGGAAAGAGTATTGAATTCTATGTTGCATTCCAACGATGTCGATACTCAACTACAATGAGTAAAATAGTCAAAGAGTAAAATATACGGACTGACAACTATTTCTACCTAATAAAAGCAAACCTCGAAATGGTCTCTATTATTTAAAATTATGATGTTAGTTTAAGTTATTGGTTGTCGTAATGATTTAGTTTATTTTTATTAGATTGAAAAATGTGTATGATATTAATATGTATATGTATAATTTTAATATAAAAAAAAAAATCGTTATTATAACTAAAAATTAACATAATAGTCAGCTAGGTAAATGAAAACTGTACTTAATGAGTCCTACAGAACAATTAGGTTCGCGTGTCTCCTGTGAACATTAAAAAAGTTAAGGGTTTTTAAGCCTAATTTCCGATGCTCTTTTTACCAGCTTTAAGACCTCCCACATCGCACACATATACCGTTAGTTTATGTTCACAGAAAGACGATTTTTATTCGATCAATCTGTATGACCATAATGTTAGTTTGCTGCATTTCAGTCGAAAAATAGATATTTCAACCAAGGAACAAATTATCCCTTAATCGAAATAATAACCTTCTGTTTTGTTAGTCACTTCTATCGTGGGTCTCGGTTACGTTTCAATGTACATTGCGAGAAATTGAAGTCAGCAAATATTGTGGGAAGCTACTTATAATTGTCATCAATTTGTCTAACACCATGGACAAATAAAAAGTAACGACTGCTAACATCATAAATTGATAATACCTCTATATGCAGTAAAATGATTTATATGGAATTATAAATATAAACTAACCGAATGTATGAATAGGTAAGTTATGTTTTAGAATTATTGTTTCATTCATAGATCAGGATTTGTTTCTTTCTATCATCATTTTAATTGTTTTAAGCATGATGAGTCCGATCGGTTTCGGCCATGGCGACCACTTCGTCTCCTACGTGTTTTGGTGCTCATGCGCGCATAGATGTTTTAAGCATAAAGTTTGACAAAAGACATTTATTTATACTACAGTAAAACCTCGCTTTACGCGACTTTGTTATGCGCGGCTTCGCTTTGACGTAAATTTCAAATGTTATGCTAATATACATCACATTGTGCAGATTTCTGTAACTTATTTTATTCTAATTCTGGAAGCCCATACGAATACGATCCAATAGGACACAAGAGCTTTCTAAGGCGTTGACATGTATTCGATAAGGGATCTCTTGCAGCAAGTTAAAAAATATGAAGTCTTTTATTTTTACTTGTCTTTGATTTTAGTGTTGTGAATCCCCGATGTATTTAGGGGATTTCCCTTGTTACTAATAGTCCAGTAAGGGAAAGTTCAGAACTTTCATAATTTATGAGTGTAGATCGTATTCGGTATAATCTTTATTTTATATTTAAATAGAGATCAATAACTTATGAACTATGAGAAAGATAATGAGAATATTTTACTGAATAAATAGGTTTAACCTTGTTGTACCAGTACGAGAACGGTTTTGCTTTTTATTACTCACAAGTACGCGATTCATATTTTGCTAGTTCCTATAATTTGAATAGGTATTAATAGTAAAAATTAATTTCTATTACGTTCTGGTGTTGCGCTAAAAATTATATAGATATTTGACGAATGTTTAATATTTTATCGTTTATAAATTAATGGGAAGAAAATTTGAAAACATATTTAGCTTTAAACACTGAAATATTCCAAACGATGACTAAATAAACCGCATTTCTGAATTATCTTTCTTTTTTTTATAGGTTTAAATGAGGTTCTCGTACTGGACTATAGGCTATACACGTGTTGCAAGGTTTGCATTTGCGGGTTTTATTTGATAATTCGATACCTACTTTGGCGGCGCTTTGTGTTAAACTGGAATAAACAAGTTTTTGAATACGATTTAAGTACAGTTATCATAACCATATATATTTTTTTCTACAATAATGTCATTTGAGTCTAAAATTGAATGATTGCATTTGGTCCTTTAGTCATACATTCTTATTTTGCTTAAACAACAAGTCATCAAATATTTTATTATAAAACCAAACGTTTCTTTATGTTATTTTTTAAACATTCTGCATACCGTATCGAAGCTGTTCGTTGCTGAGACCTTCATTTAAAATGTCAGTAAGTGTTCATTTTTTTAATTTTTTATTTAATGTGTCAAAAGTAATGCTAACCTAATTTTTGTTATTATTTTTGAAGGTCTGACTCTGAATATTCTGCCCCTGCACGTACGCCTTCGCCTGAGCTTAGGAAAAAATCTCCGAAGAATTTAAAGAAGAGAAAGGCGTCCCCAACACCCAGGTAACAAATTAATTTTAAGTATGTAATACAGTTTTCAAAGTTATATTTAATAAGTATATTATTATTTTTTATTTCCTTATAGGTCCGAATTTGATTTCATCAACCAACAACAACGCACGCCATCGCTATCGCCAGTCGTCAAAAAGAGAAACCCTTCGAGCAAAGGTTGCGCATCCGGCAGTAAAAGCAAGAAATCGGATTCAAGGTATTTACTTATTTAAATGTTACTATTTAAAAAGGATTGCATGTATTTCTTTTAATATTTTAAAGTTTACCAGAAATACAATTTAAATATTATATCTTTATTTCAGTTCTTCGAAGAGTAAAGCTGAAACCGACATCTTCGGAATCATACGAGGAGAGGAGAAAATCACCGGTGGAACAAATTCGAAAACCCTCAAGTCGACATCATCATTCACCAGTCGCGTATCTACGGGTTCGTCTCGACGCACAAAAATAACTGACGGTAATTATTTTATCGATCTTAAAGTGCATACAATCGATGATTACCAAAAGTCTGACCCAGAGGAACGCTATAAAAATGCATTAGCCTCGGTTAAATTGCAATGTGATTTGGATTCTCCAGAGTGGGATAAAATCCAAAAGTTTTTGACTCAAGCCTTCAGTATTTTCGAAGATTGTGAAGCGGTTTATTTTACTAATTACAAAAAAAAATAGTTAAGTACCCAAAAACCGATATAACACTGACATTCCTTTTTAATTAGTCAACTTGAATTCTTTTCGAAAAAAAAAAAACTATTTTATATTTATAATTCCATTACGTTTAAAAGGATAGATGACAAATGCAAGTTAGTGCTAGTATATTATGGATACAAGTTTATTGATAAATTTAAAAATGCATAGTGCTTATTATCTAGACATACAATTATAAGTTTACAGTAATTATAAACAATTTTAATTTTCATTATATTTAACAAGATAAGATATTTAACAAGTCGGACAGGTATATTATTCTATATAGTGATTTTACGTTCAACTGAATGAGACTAACGATATACAATTATAAGTATTTTTAAAAATGGTATTTTCCGAATTTTATTGATCATTTTTGTTATCCGTGTAGGCTTATCCATGTTTTGAATAGCGTTCTACATTAATGAGGCATGATTTGCATTCGTCATCCATTCTGAGTAGCTATTACAACGTATGCTGTTAATAACATCATTGGTGTTTTAAAATAAAAACATTAGATTGTGTTTAATAACTTTCTATTTAGAACAGTTTCGTTAACGGTATTATTATTATTATTACTTTTGATTCAATTATCATTTCATAATGCCTTTTTGCGTACCGTGTAGTATGTCCGTAGAAAAAAGAAATTGGGTAGGCCATGTTCGAAGCAACGCACACAAAATAATTGTAGGATCAAGTAAAGTACTTAGCGATGGCGTTGAAGTAGTCGATTCAGCATTTCGGAAGCGTATTGTAACTTATCGTATATCAGCAAAAAACGACTCAAGTCTCGGATCTATAGATGAATTTATGAACTCTATTAGAAACAGAATAAAGTCGCTTTTAGATTATGCACTTCAAAAACATACGTGCGTAAAAGTTAATTTCGAGCTTTTTGGGATGTTTCTAATGTTTAAAGATAATAGCCAATCGATCAAGTCATTTGGAACTAAAAATAAAATCTTATATTTAAGTTATGATTTTGAAGCACTGTTTTGCGAGCTAGTTAACAATTTAAAGAAAAAAATTGAGGAATTTCAAGACCGTGATAGCGGGTGGTCTTTTGTTAGTAGCTCACATTTAGAGATAAACATAAACAAATATCAACCATTACGTGGTTCAAGCTATGTTGACCTGCCAAAATTCATTAAAAACAAAAAAGCATGTATAAATATACAAAACGATGATCAATGTTGTTTTTTATGGTGTGTAACCGCGGCTTTGTATCCGTCTATCAAACACCCTGAAAGAGTGACATCTTATCCTAATTTTCGTGAGGTTTTGGATATTTCTCAAATGAGTTTTCCAATCACATTTGACGACATTAGAATATTTGAAAAGAATAACCCTACGATCTCTTTAACTATTTTTGGTTTAAAAAAGAATAAAACTGTAATTGGTCCTCTTTATAAGTCTGAAATATTTAGTGAACAGAAAAATAGAAAAAATATTAATTTGCTTTTATTGGACGATGGCAGTCACCTTCCGCATTACGTTTTGATCAAAGACTTGAGTCGTCTTGTGCGTAAACAAATAACGAAACATAATGGTAAAATACACTTTTGCGAAACCTGTCTGTTATTTTTTTTGAAACAGGATGAACTGGTTAATCATTTGTGTACTGGTATAGTTACTGTTTTGCCTGAGAAGGGGTCGGTAATTAAATTCAAACATTTTGAACATAAACAGAATGTTCCATTCGTGATATATGCTGATTTCGAATCATTACTGCAACCAACTGAAACTAGTAACTCTGATACTGACACAAGTAATAATACTAACAGTTCAGATGCTACTCAAGAACATATCCCTAACACTACAACTTTACATCATCATATACCGGCTGCCTTTGGTTATTATATCGTTTGCAACGCAGATCCAAGTTATAATCGTTATTACTCTTATCGCGGTACTGATTGTGTTGATAAATTTATTAAAGCAATCTATGAAGATGTTTCTAAAATTTATAAAGTTTTGAAGAAGAATATTCCAATAATATTCAATGAGAATGAGGAGCTAAACTTTTTGAACGCTAAACGTTGTCATATTTGTAACCATTTTCTGTTTTCTGATCGGGTTCGTGATCACTGCCACATAACTGGAAGATATCGCGGAGCAGCACATAGCATATGCAACTTGCAATATAAGCATCCTTGTTTTGTACCCATATTTTTCCACAACCTATCCGGTTATGACTGTCATTTATTTATAAAAAAATTGGGTGAGGCTCCTGGAGACGTCAGAGTTGTACCTAAAACGAAAGAAAACTATATTTCTTTTACTAAATTTATTCCAATCGATAACGAATATTTCCAGCTCCGTTTCGTGGATTCTTTTAAATTTTTAGATACCAGTTTGGACGAACTAACTAAAACTATGCAAAAAACTGACTTTGTTCACTTACGTGAGTATTTTCGTGCTGACGATGAATTTCAATTACTGACACGAAAAGGTGTATTTCCCTATGAGTATATGGATGAATGGCAGAGATTTGAAGAACAACGTCTTCCGTGTATTGATTCGTTTTCTAGCTCACTTACTAATGAAACAATTTCCGATGAAGATTATGCCCATGCGCAATTAGTATGGAACCAGTTCAAAATTCATAATTTAGGAGAGTACACAGACCTTTACTTGCAAACAGATGTTCTTCTATTGACCGATGTATTCGAAAAATTTCGCGCTACTTGCAAACAACACTATGACTTAGATCCTGCTTTTTATTTAACTACACCTAGTTTATCATTTGATGCAATGCTTCTAAAAACTGGGGTAGAATTAGAGCTTATAGATGATTTTAATATGCTGAAATTGATCCAATCTGGAATAAGAGGTGGGATCTGTATGGTGTCTCAACGGTATGCTAAAGCTAATAATGTATACTTACCTCGCTATGATCCAACCCGGTCGGACTCATATCTTATCTATATAGACTGCAATAATTTGTATGGTTACGCTATGTGTCAGTACTTACCTTTATCACATTTTAGATTTCTAGCAAACCACGAAATAAGTGCTTTAGAAATCTCGCAAATCCCTGACGATTCAGATTATGGTTATATTCTGGAGGTGGATATTATTTACCCAAAAGAGTTACACGATAAACATAATGATTTACCATTTTGTGCTGAAAAATGTATACCCCCCGGTGGAACGCAGTGCAAACTTGTGCCTAATTTATATGATAAATACTCGTATGTAATTCATTATATACACTTGAAAACATGTCTTAAACATGGTTTAAAATTAAAAAAGATACATAGAGTAATTACATTTAAACAGGCTCCTTATTTAAAACAATATATTGATATGAATACTAAGTTGCGTCAAATGACATCGTCTGTTTTTGAACAGGACTTTTGCAAATTGATGAATAATAGTATATTCGGAAAGACTTTAGAAAATACTGAGAAAAGGGTTAATGTTCGTTTAGTTAATCAGTGGAGTGACAATAAAAACAAAACAAAAAAGAAAATTACAGCCGATAAGTTAATTGCTAGACCCAATTTTCACAGTGTATCAGTTTTCAGTGAAAATTTAGTTGCAGTGCAGTTGAAACCAGATCTCATTATTTTGGATAAGCCCATTTACATTGGTTTCACAGTTTTAGAGTTATCTAAAAGTCATATGTATGATTTTCATTACTCAGTATTTAAAAAGTTTTATGACGATCGCATACAAATGTGCTATACGGATACAGATAGTTTTGTGTATCATATACAGACAGAAGACTATTTTAAGGATTTAAGAACACATTTTTTGGCTTATTTCGATACTAGTTGTTACAATGTTGACAACAAATTTTCGTTACCGGTTCAAAATAAAAAAGTACCAGGACTTTTTAAGGATGAAATGAAAGGAAAAATGCTTATAGAATTCGTAGGACTACGATCGAAAGTATATTCTATTAAAACCGCCAATGATGTTATTAAAAAAGCTAAAGGAGTAAAAAAGGCTGTTATACGCGATTTTGGAATTTCGGATTACGAAATAACACTATTTGTAAGAAATGCAATTAAAAGAAGAAATGTATTATTCAAGTCGATAAAGCATGAGATATTTACACAAAGTGTAAATAAAGTTGCACTCTCAGCTAATGACGATAAACGTTTGATTTGTCGCGACCAAATAACAACAAAAGCTTGGGGGCATACCTCGATATTGTTTAATAGATAAGTTGTATTAAGTATAATCAGCTACAAAGAAGAGATATCCTCATGTCAAACATAGTAGTATGATATTGCGGTTACTTCTCTCTGCAGCTGATGGTACATATCATTTTTAGAAACCATAAATGTAACTAGGTTTAAATCTAACCTTAATGTTTTGTATTATTTACAATTCTTACATTGATCTTAGTAAAATCTTACATACCTACAAATTGTCTAAAGTGTTATTTTATACAAATAAATGCAGTGTCTTATGATGTTATTGTTTTAATTTCTATTACCCTTATTCTGACCTAACATGCATAAGAGCTCAAAAATCATTAAAACTTACTACAATTGTTCAAAATACCTATTATCATCTTGTAAATTCGATTAATATTGCATATGGTTCTTACGACTCTTATGCATGATAAGACAGTAATTATCCCACTTAAGCTCAATTTTACCTACATCATAGATACCTATATGACTCAATTAATAAAAGAGCAACAGGTTCGAACCTGAATCAAAACGTGGTGTGTTAGGTATGCACTCAGTTTACTGTACGTGTGAAGTAATCATACGAGATTGTTGTGCAATCGATTTTGCTGAGTGTATGGTTTGTAAACCTTTATAAGCGCGTTAGATTTTATTTTCTATCACTTGGACAGCAACGAACAACATCAAACAGTACTCCTGACCACTAATTTTGTAAGTCTTCTTTTTTATTACTTACTTTATTATATTATTCGCAAACTAAAATCATTTGAACTTAGATTTTATGAAATTGTTTTAATTTTACAAGCGCACCATATCTTCAGCAATATCAATCATCAAAATGATCATTTGTATATCTAGAAGCGCAACACATTTAATTATTGTATATTACTAATTCTAACGGTGTCTATTTTAGATTCCTCAAAAATGACAGAGAGCGACGATATCCACCTTCCACTTTCGCAGTACGCACAGGAGTTTGTGCTGCCCGAGGACTTTGACAACAGCGATTTGTACAAAAAAATAAAAAAAACTATCGAGACCCCGAAAACGACGACACGCAACAAAGTCAACGCACATAATAAAGTTACTAAAAGAATTCAAGGACACCCACCACATTTCGTTATAAACAATGAGGTGTCCAAAGGCAGCAAACTAGTTAAGATTCAAATAATAAACATTAAAGATAGTCAGGAAGATCGAAGCGATGAGCACCGGGATAATGTATTATTGTGTGCACAGTATGTCGCAGGAGATAATTTCGATGAAATTATCGATGGCACGGAGGCGTTAATAAGTAAAATTTCAAAAAAAATTTGTGGATATAGTACTAGTTTTTAAAGTTTTATTTTTGGTATTAATTAATAAATATTATGAGAGTAATTTGTCGTTTTATTTATACTTACCATGCATACTAACTAATAAGTTTTTCTTATGTAGGTATAATCTGAGTTGAAAATTAAATATATAACAATCACTACGAAAAACTTATTAGTTATATTTATATAGAATGGTATAACAAAAAAAAAAAACAAAAAAGTAAAAACAAATATTTATTTTAAAAAGTACATTTTGGATACAAATTAAGATAACATTTGTAAATTGTCTAAATACCATTTTTTTATACATAAAACATTTTTTAATGCACAACACTTTTTATGATACACACAATTAAACATAAATTCATTGGAACAATATTTATTATACAGCTCCCGTAAATTAGGTACATTTTTTTCACCCAAATCTATAACAGTACAGTTTGGATATAATTCTTTTACCCATTTTATTTTTTCCATACCCTTCACATAGATTGTTTTATCTTTTATGTGGTTACCAATAACCCTTCTAAATTGTCTAAAGTCGACGTACCCCTCATGCCACATTACGCCAAAATGTATTTCTATCCATCTTGTCCGTCTTTTTTCACTTTCGGTTAATTTAGAAAATGGAAAAGGAGGTTTAATTAAAAACAGTTGAGTGTACTCTAAGGTGGCGTATGCAAATTCTTTGACAATAAATTCGTTTTTATCTGTTTTAAATCCTTGAAGATCAACGAACATGTAGTCAGACATTATGATATTTTTTTTGTAATATTACTTAGCGGATTATATTGAACTATACTATCATTCAAAATCAAACAGTAAGCTGAGGTTTGCTTAGGTATTGATGATTCACACTCTAATTCAACTCGCACATCAACCGAACCGGTTTTTAAAGTTTCGTTTTGACGAGAACAGTCGATGACAAATAAAGGTGCAATCTTTTTAAAATCTTGCGGGCTTAGCAATGGTGCCTGAACACGGTTATAATAAGACTGTTGAAATTTTGCATACTTCTCATATAATATAGCATACCTTTGTGTCGAAAAACTAACATCAAAACTTTCGTACGGAAAGTAGTTTGAATTTAAAAACACCTTAACATCTCTCAGATTACAGTGATCAAAGTGTGTTACGTCTTTATCAGCGACATTTTTTCGCTCTGTTTGTAATCCAATTATAATGTAACGAGGCTTTTCAATTTGAGATGAAGTTTTAATAGTCCAAGAATGTTTAGAGGTTTCAGGCAAGAGCGGATATTCATACAAATCCCAGTTTCTAAATGGTACAAGAATACCACGATCTCTTTCTAAACATTTGAGTAAGGCCAATCTTTCTCGATCAGACACCTTAATATGAGGCATACGCCACACAATTTTAGATATAGTTAAATTTTCTATGTATTCATGCGCATTTAATTTAACGCTATTTAAATTTGTGTTCGATCTTAAAAGTATAAGTTCATGCTTGGAATTAATTATTATTTTGTTATAATCCTCGGCAAACCCAAGAATTTTGTTTAAAGGTATAGATGCAGAAAATGCACTATGCGATTGTTTTGTACCGTTGATATCCCAACCCCATGCCTTAGACATCGATGCTTCGAGTTCATTCATAGATACCAGAGATTTCATAGTTGTTGTCACCCCCGCATTTTTAATTCTATCTATTTCGATTCCATTTAGTTCGTAACGAATATCTTGAAATAAATGGAGTATGGGGTTATTGGTGAAAAGAACGCTCTTTACTTCTTGTTTCGTTTCTCTATTGAATATGGTTATAGTTCCTTCTATGTATAAAGTACTTGCTGATGGTAGTACGTAAAGATCTTGCTGGTTTATCGGTATACGTATTTCATCATTAAAATTAAAGCTCGTTACATACGGCTTATACGAATGGTATTCAAAGCTCTCGATAGAGTTGTCGACTGTAATGGATTCTGTTAAATTTAATATACTCATTTTAATAGCCCTATGCTTTGAAGGAACTGTTTGTTTTGCTTCGTAAGTCGCACTTTAGGTCTTCTTTTCTTGATTGTCTGATGAGTACTAGTACTGTTTTTGATTGTGACTGATGTTTTATTGAAATCTATCATTTTTTTCTCAGGTGTAAATATATCTGAATCTCTTCGCCTCGTAAATTAACCAAATGATTGTTAACGTCTAATATTCTTATTGTAATTGAATTTAAACTGTTTTGAGTAACAGGGAAATAGATAACGTTTTTTGGTGTTTCTATAATCCGATAACCAGGGGGTACATTCGGCACAAATTCGTGAATTATATGGCTAGGTTTTCCATTAACAAATGAACCGCTCACTATGTCACATTCAATGCGGACTATAGTTGTGGACAGAATGGAAACAGGATAAGGAGATTCTGTTAATATATTAGCTTGAATAGAGTCTGGTCCGAAACCAAGTAATTTTGCAACAGATCTCTCTTTATCAAAATGAACACTTTCAGAACATAAAATAGATGTTTTTAAGGTATTATTATTGCAAGTTAGTGAAAACGAACATCCTTGGAGGTGATCTTTTAGGTAGTCATCAATATCTTGAAGTTCGTAGGACCCTTCAGGAATTTCAATAACTTTGTTATTACCATAATAGAACTTATTGTTTCTGTAGTCTATATTGGGTATTGAATTAAAAGTCGATATATACAACAGACCACACTCGTATTCCCCATCCAATTGTAGAGCTGGTGAAAGGTTTGTAATAAGAGTTGAAGAGGATCCAGTTATAGACAAAGTGAAAGACATTGTAAGAATGATAAGCTGTTTATTAAACATAAGTATTTAAACGATTACACCAATATTGTTTTAAGTATTTAAGACATAAATGACCACAATTTACAGTGTTAAATTTTTGGTACGTGTTATAATTATAGTAAATATCATAGTTCTTCAAATACTTCTTTAATTCCAGAGGAGGAGGAAGGTCGCCATAACTATTAAAATATTCACAATAGCTGTTATCTTTGACATAGGCTACCCAGTGAGTTCCATTGTTCTTAGAACTGTCCAAGTTAACAATTCCACATTCTAATCTTTTAGGATGCTTTGGTAAACTATCTCTCATATAAACTCCCCGAAAATGTGGAATGTCCGATGAGTGATTTAGAATGTCAATATTTGAAAGAGCACGTCTGGGTAACCTCTTATTTAGTTTTTTGATGTTTTTATGCATAATCCTTTACCATTTTTATACGGTCTAATATGTAATCCTTTGCCTAATGCAATAGATTCCATCATTTTGTTATGTCGCTCAGATTCAGCTAAGTTCTTTTTTGCAGTTTTGTAATCACCTACAGCTTTAGCAATTCCAGCAGCTCCTCCTGCTAATGACCCTAACGCCGAAAGTCCAGCAAAAATAGGTATCAGAGGTAAGAAACCTCCTGTTTTCGGGATCGGTATTACGCGAGGTAACCGTACCTTAGTGTTGTTGGCAAAAACTTTTTTTGCGACAAGAAGTGCACGATCCGTTATATTATGACCTTTTATTTTAGGGTTCTTTTTTAATTCGGTGCGTATCTTGGACACAAAACGTTTGAATGATTTAATACCTGCACCAGCTTTTATTTTAGATTTCATTACTTTACTCACTATCCATGAGCCTATCTTTTCTCCTATTCCTGCATGTTTCGACTTGGTTCTTTGTTTTGCCATTTTGTGAAGTTCTAAATCAGCAAGGTGTCTATTAGGTAAATCAGAATATTTATCATAAGCTATATCGTGTTTCATGCACGCGTTATCCAGCGCATTAATTCCTTTGTCACCTCGTTGTAACCTTTTGTGCAACTTTGTGCCGGGACCGCAATAATTATAACCAGGTAAGTGTAATTCAAAAGGTAAGTTGTTAATAGCACTGTTTAAAAGTCCTCTTCCTTTCGTATATCGAATCATAATGACAAATTTAATATAAGGAAAGCGAATTTATTACATATATTAAACAATAGCTTTTCTATCGACCCAACTATTTTCGCTATCACTAAGTCCCAACCACTTAACGTATAGCTTTTTACCCTTTTTTTTGATCACCTTCTCTATTAGATAAACATCCGGATACTTAGTTTTTTGAAGTTCTTCTTCATAAAATGTGCCTAGTATCAAGTTTTTCCGTTGGTCTTCAATATAATATGTTACAGGACGAGTATGGTTAACACGTTTTATTGTAAAAAGTTCTGTAGACCAATTAGGTGTATAACCTTTACAAAAATCACTTTTATACTTGCTTATACGTACATGATCTCCAATTTTAAATTTATTCAATTTATAACGCACATTAGATTGCGAGTTTGCAATGTTCTGTTTTACTATGTTTTCATTATCTAAACTTACGTCAACTGGTTTAAATTTTGTTGTGCGATGTACAGTTTGATTATACGATTTTACAATATCGTCCAACGGTTTACCAACCCATTTATAGTTACCAACGAGACTAAAATATTTGTAAAGTTTAGACTTGAGTGTTTTTATCAGCCTTTCGACAATAGACGCCTTTTTAATTGAATACGTCGAGTAATGATTTATTTTTAAAGATTTTAAATACCAATCCAATTCATTATTGTAGAATTCTTTTCCTAAGTCTGTCTGCAAATTTGTAGGTTTTCGTTTAGTTGTGTTTATAATGAGGTTGAACGCATCTTTGACTTCCGTTTTAGTTTTAGACTTAATAGGCGTGCACCATGCATACTTTGAAAATGTATCAATAACAGTTAATATATATTTGTTTCCTTTATTAAACGTGTGTAGTTTCTGTAAATCAATCAGATCAGCTTGCCATAAATCGTCAATTCCTTTTAATACAACTGATCGTCGCTTAAAATTTTTTCGTGCTGACCGATGGATCTCGTTCACTATTTGTTGTTTTGCCATTATTTAATTTTTTTAAAATATTATCTGTCTCCTTCTTTGTATAGAAGTTTAGTTTTAACTGAGATACAAGTTGTTGAATTTGCTTATTTATTGTATCAACCATAGAATCTATATACTTCTTGTCATACATGTTTTGAACATATTGGTCGACGTACTCCTTGTTTACTGCATCATCAGGTGATAAAGGTTTCGCAACTCCCTTCAATTGTAAACTCCCTTCAAAATAATGTCCTGCATCTGTTCGAAGCAAAGCCTTATACTTAAGATCAGAAATCGTACTAGAACGCAAGCGTTTATGAACATGGTGACCAAATTTGTCAATGTTCATTTTTATTGTGTTTTGCTGAGAGTCAAACTAAAACTGATAAAAATCAAGATTATTTTATTTATATATTATTTACTAAGCCTGCTTCGCGTAATTCTTCAATGATAGATATGATTTCGTTATCTAATCCTGTATTGCCAGCGTCACGCGATGCTATTAGCAGTTTCAATCTTTCAACTAATTCGTTTGGATCGTCCCAATACACATAAGAGACGTCTGCTTTTACTTTCTTTATTGTTGGCAAACCATCGCCGGATACATGCATTTCTTCACTTAATGAACGTTGTTTAGATAATTTAAAAAGTGGTTTTATGATGTGTAAATATTTCATGCCTTTGTTGCTTTTTATAGGCTTATTTGGATCAAAATCACGTCTATGAGCATTTGTTTTTAATAACAAGGTTTTATACACTCGTTTATCGTCTGCGGTAACGATATCAAAGTTGGGTACTTTCTTAAACAACAAATCGTTTAAACCTTGTGTTAAGCAATAATTTTTCCCGGCTATTATTAGTTCTTTTT